>VWZG01004751.1:116208-146080 GCA_013396735.1 Grallaria varia
AAAAATTCAGCTACAGAAACCCAGGACAGCAGGGTGACAATTCAATGTCTCTACTGTAGGTGTCAGGCAGCTGTATGTATCACCATATTAAAAAATTTAATCTTTTTCACTAAATTGCTTCAAAAAGACCATGAAATTCGTTTGGTTGCATAAGTTATACATCCGACATTGAGTACATTAAAAGAGAAAATATTCTAGCCATGAAGAGAAGGGTGATAAAAATGCAGTTGAGGTGTAAATGAAGTGCTGGCGTCCTTCATCTAAAGGAATTCTATAGTAAAATTGTCACTTTTGGGAAAAGGTACTTCTGCAGATAACACACACATACAACAGCCAACCCAACCAAAACTATCTATAGGCAGCTGGGAACACAACACAAAACTTTTAGTTATGGTGGTTTGAACACATTTGAAACCTCCTGCTGTGTACTCAGCTGAAGTAAAGGCCGAAAGTGTATATGAAAAGAAAAAGGGGTTACGAAGTTGTCTTATATGTGGAACTTAATTGTCTTGCCTGTGGAAAACTATTTCTGTCAGCAGGGAATTATCAACTCATGTGAAGTTTTGCAATTAATGCAAACAAATAGCTTAATTACAGGCCGCTGTCATCGACAATGTGAGTAGCAATGGTTACATACCCTGCAGGGTTTAAGCAACTTCTCAGACAGACACAGTCAGAACAACAGATGTTTTTTTAAAGGCCACTGAGACATTACTTTGTAAAGTAACTATTTAGCATTTTTTTCAAGTCCAAAATGCACCAAAGATTTTCAGAGTGTTTAAAATAACTTAAAATAGAAATTCAATGGCTATCAAACATAATAGAAACTAACATGACATCTCAAAATGTCAAAGAATAAAAAAACTGAAAGCTTATTTTCAAAAATAGTTCAGTGACTTTTCTGTCACAAAAGCAAAGAAACTATGTTTACCAAAGAAGAGCAAAGAAACCCTCAACAATTGTATTGCTTCTATAGAAACAGATATTATATGTTTAAGGTGAGGATAAATTAATTTCATAAACTAAGGTTGTTACAGAAAACTATGCTGAGAAAATGAAAGGTTTAATGCAACTGATATTGAAAATTACTGAAACCTGAAAGAGGCATGTCTCTCTCTGCTTACTATTACAAGAGAATAATATAAAACGACACCAAATTAAACAAGCAACTACTCCGGTAGCATTTCGACTTGGGAAGGCAACACTCAGAACTTTCCATGCATCATTCTCATGAGCCTGCCTTCTAAGTTATTTCTTTTCAGCAAGCAACAGGGAAGCTGAAAAAGAATCCACAAAATAACTTCCAAAGAATCAACTATCTCAGACTGTTATTGTAATTTTTTCAAGCACTAAGAATATAAAGGAGGATTTATTGCTTATTTTTATACAATGCGTTCATTTATATTAAAATATTTTTGTGATTTATTAAGAGATTTTTCTACATATTCAGATTACATATTCCTTAAAAGAAGGATTAGGTAAACAGAGAGAGACGAGTGTGATATTTACTCAGGCATTGAAGGTTCTCAGCATTATTTAAATGCTTTAACATGGGTTCCTGCATATTCATTTAAAATACCAGTGTTAAATGTTTCCTTGAGTTTTTTAATATTCAGCAGAGCACTCATTTTGGTCTGAAACTCTTCCCTAGCTACATGAATTCTTACACCAATCTTGGATGTATTTCACAAATTTCACTCTGATGCCCATAAAATTCCTTCACAAATCTATAAGATATTGGTACAAAATTGTACACCGATTTTAGTAAACATATATTTAGATTTGTCTTACATGGAGAAGAAAGCACAGGCCAAGAAAAATTCACTTTTACAATGAAATGGCTACTACATACCCTCTAGGGAGAGCAATACAGAATTAAGTGTAACTGAAATAAAAGAGGTACATTATTTGGTTTCTTTTATCATAGTAATTTCATATTTGTAGGTAAATTTATTGTTATAATTATTTTGAAGTCTGTCTTTTGATGTTTGTTGACATCTGACAAAGAACTTCATACAGCAAAGTAGAGTTTGCTTTTGAAGTAGGTGAAGATAGAGTGATATATTTGGGACAAAGCAAGCAATAGTGAATGGAGATATTTAGTTTACTCATTCTTCACTTTTTAAAATTTTTATGTAATAGACACACTGTATGAGGAAGTTAGTGGCCTGAGGGGAGCCAAATGTAGCTCTTCCAGCAATTCCTGTAATTATGAAGTTATGAGTAATTCAGGGAATATGTCTTACTCTTTTCTGTTGCACATATTCTGTTTGGTATGAAACACACAAAAGCTCATCCAACCCAGAGAGATTAGGGAAGAAGAATAATAATTCTTATAGTTAGGAGCAGCCTAAGAGTTATGGAGTTCACTTAAGGGGTGTCAAGACTCGTGCCTGTTATTAGATGAACATTGAATCTCAGGATTATTAAATATATGATATATGAACAGCTGAAAAGTAAATAGGGAAAAAGGTTATGGGAAGGTGCCATTGTGTTACTGACCCAGAGTTTACTGCAAACAGTAGGAAACATCACAAACATTTTTTTCTCCAAATGAAATATGTATGTGATAATTTACTGTATAAAAGAGTAGAATTCAGATTTCTACCTTTTACTAGATTAGAGAGACATTAATTTGTATTTTACCTCTCTCCTTCTGCCTGACATACTTTTCTTACTTCATGCAAATATGTAACTAATGTTTCACTCCTTCAGGTGTTTTAAACGAGTTCAACAATGGAAGATAATGTCATTATCTTTCATCTGCACTTCAGATGATGTCTTTGATGAGTTCACATAATGGGGTCAGACTATTTGTTTAGAGTGATCTTGAAAATGCTTCTAAGTTTGAACGTTTAACTCACATATTATATTTACACCTAAACTACCAATCTAAGTTTATCATTAATTACAGAATATGACTGAGCATTTATCATTCTGTACACTTATAATTTAAAACATTTTGATGATCTGATCAGATTACACAAAAGGAAGCTGGCAAATTTTAGAGGAGTTTCTCACCACACAAATGTATAGAGGAAACCTGAAATGCTTTCAAAATTATTCATGTTAAGCAGTGGGTGAACACTTTTTCTGTCAAGAAGTGGATTCTTTTATTCATGTATTTATAAAATATTTGCTATAAGATGTTCAGCTAGCTCCTGAAATATAATCTTCTCCAGCCTTCAAATTTTCAAAGTATTAAACAAAATATGTATTCAGTCTTTCCAATACAAATAACTTTTATTGTTATCCTTTCAAGACATCCAATAATCTACATTCGTGATCCCATGCAAAAATTAAAATGAGGGTTTGGGATAAAATGGGGTAAAATACAATAATGTAACGGGAAAAAAACCAGTCTGCCTAACTCAGTCCTGGCCCATCACATTTGACTGACTGTTAAAAAAATCAAAAACATGTTTTCTGCTCTGTTTTTATAAACAAAATCACAGGTATTTTTAAGCAAATTGTTGCCAAAATCATCAGTCACTAATGGTTACTTATAGTTAGCACTTCAATGCTGAACATTAGAAGAAATAAAAAAAAAATAAAAATATATATGTTGAAGGTTCTGCAGTGGTATATTTCTACCACACATGTCTTTATAGGACAAGTCCATTGTTCAACACTTTCTAATAATGAAACATGCAGCATAGATACCAAAATATTACGTATGTAATATAACATGTACAATAATTTGTACATTTTTACTACTGCCATTGAAAGTTTCTTTTCAGATCTATTCTTGGAATCAGCTCAGTTCTTCTGGTGTCTAAAATATTCTCATGAAACATCCCACATGTTAAATTCTTCCTGAAGTTGATACTGCTGAGAAGTATACAAAACTATAACAATTAGTGTGAAATTTTATTAACTAGAATTGCAGATGTGGTTGTCAAAAGTGATATTATTGGTTCTGAAGCTATATCACTAGAATTTTAGCAGGAAAAAATTTTTTAAAATGCTTAAAACATTGAAAGTGGAGACTAGGGAAAAATAAATTCCTACTGAGATGTTTCATTCTGCTTTCATTTTCAGAAAAACTAGGTTGAAGATGACAAGAAATTTCCCAGGGAAAATGTTTTATTTAAAATTATGTCCTTTATTTATTTAATTTCATTGAAATCCAAAAAATTAATCTAGAGTAGATTCACTCTGAATTTATGTTCTATAAGGTCTGTTTTTTATCTCAGAGTGATGTTTGGGGAAACTAATACTTCCTATTATCAGTAGCCCTAGAGAAAGATATTTTCCTCTAGTTCTGATTAGAGACTGCCTATTTGTTTTTTTGTATTGTCTATTCAAATTTAATTCTTGCCACCAAGAGTTTACAGCTGTAGCATGAACTTCATGCTGGTTGTTAAAATGCCATTAGCTGAAAAAATTCTTACCATTAAGGGTCCTAAGAATCAAATATTAGCCATATTGCTATGTACAACATTCAACAGACAGATACAGAACAAATATCTGGTAGCAGATCTGGCATAGAGATTGTGTGATTTGTCTGTTTTCATAGGTCTATGTCTTTTTATTTTCTCCACATTTAATGAAAACCTTTCCACTGTGAAATTAGCTTTTTTATTGGTTTTTCCTTTTTTCCCATATCCTGCCTCATATCCATGTCTTGCCTCATATTCTGTACACACCATTCTCCTCTTTTTAGTATTATTTTTATTTTTTTGAGAGAAAAAATAATTTCTTTTCTGAATAATTCCATATCATCCTTTCTATACAGCTTGCGTGTACAGATGACAGAATGGGATGATGGAGAATAGTGCCACAGAAAGGGAACTTGGGGTCCTGTTCAATGGCAAGTTGAATATGAGTCAGAAGTGCCCTGGCAACTAGGAAGGCTAACCGGGTCCTGAAGGGTATCAGGCAAAACATCATCAGCCGGTCAAGGGAGGGGATCGTCTCATTCTACTCTGCTTTGGTGCAGCCTTACCTCAAGTCCTGTATGCCGTTTTGGGTATGGAAGGATATAAAGGTATTAGAAAGAATGGAAAAGAGGGTTATAAAGACGGTGACGAGTCTAGACGGGAAGCCGTATGAGGAGTGGCTGAGGTCACTTGGTTTGTTCAGCCTGGAAAAGTGGGGACTGAGGGGAGACCTCATTGCAGTCTACAACTTCCTCGTGAGGGGTAGAGGAAGGGCAGACATTGACCTTTTCTCTGTGGTGGTCAGTGACAGAATCTGAGAGAATGGCATGAAGCTGTGTAAAGGGACGTTTAGGCTGGATATTTGGAAAAGGCTTTTTACCCGGAGGATGGTTAGGTGCTTGATGCCTAATATTGGCTCTTAAAAGAAAATCCCTAAGACTCAACTTGTGCGTTTTAGCAGGTATCATTCCTTTTATTATTATTATGAGATCAGATTTATGAGAATATTATTTCTCCAAAAGCGTGCATGCAGAGTTACAAAAGCCTCTTGTTTTTATTTAGTTACCTAATTTACAATTCAAAGCCATACCTAATACTGTTACAACCACTTCTGAAACTGTCCCTCCCTTAGTACCACACTCAAAACGTCTTCCAAACTTGAGTCAGAGGTCCCAAAGACCCCTTATCTTCCTCATCGTGTTCCTTGGTCTTTGTCATAGTATCATGCCTTCTGGAATGGTTTCAAGGCTTTAAGTAACTTTGACTGGTTGTATCAGGTGTTATGTCTTTTCTCAGTACACTTTTACAGACAGAAACCTTGTTAAAACCCCTTGTCTGTTGAAATTCTTAACAAAGAATGCCAAACAGCACTTCTAGAAATGCTACACAAAGGCACCAGCAGACCAAAGGCACTAGCAAGCTATACTGAAATCTGCATAATATAGATTTTAAGACATCACACTGGAATAGGAAAGGGAGCAGGGCACCAAGTCTAGAAGCGTTCAAGAAGCTTTTGGAAAATTCACTCAGGCACATAGCATGATTCTTAGGTGCAGGGCCAGGAGTAGGACTTCAGTGATTCTTGTGGGTCTCTTCCAACTCAGAATATTCTACGATTTTATACTTTGTTGTTCTTTGTTTACAGATATAGTGTGTTATGAAAGACTTTCAAAGTCAGCTTCAGTTCTGCCATTTGTTGCATTATAAGTGCATTCTCTGACCTCTGAAACACAGCTTTTCTTTCTGATTGATCTATTCTTCAAATTGTAACAAGTTATAAGATTATTCCTCAGATATTTTAAAATGCAAAAGTTGATCTATTTATTTTGGAGATCTTTCCAGAATTATAGGGAAAAAAAATTGGAAGAGAACTACAGGTAGCAGTCTCTTGCCTCGGGATCAGCTATGTTTAGTCCATTCCTTGTAAATTATTGTCTGTCTTCTGTTAAAACAGATTCAGTGAAAAGTTTTTGTTTTCTCCTTTTCTGAATACAAATTTTAATTATAATCCAGAAGTACACATTAGAAGTGTTGCTTGCTTCCTCTCTCACAAGTAAGAAAAGTGACACCTCACCTTCACAGCGTTCAGAAAATAGATCCAGGAGTACCAAAGCCACCTGCCATGGAATTACACAGCTTGCCAGAAACAGTTATTGATTCTTATAATAAAGTCACCGCAGCAAAAGGGAGTCAAAAGGTAAAGGTGTCTTGGCAATTGTAAATTCTACAACAGTACTATGGAAAGCTGATGTCCTCTCAACATCCACCCCTCAAAGTTATGACAAGTAATTTTTTTCTTTGGATAATTTTCACAGGAAATTAGTATAATAAAAGTATTAAAATCAGCATTTCTGTTTATGTACGGGCCTGTTCCTTTAGCTTTGGTAGTACTGGTAAAATTTGAAGAGCAAATACTAACTAGGTCAGCAATATCTGAGTTTTCGTTTAACAAAACACTTTCTTTCCTGGCATATGCTTCAGCTCCAGGATTTCTGATACTCCAAGGTATTTCTGAGATAACATCTGTTGTCAGGTATCATAGAAGTAGTGTTTAACTTCAGTGACTTTGTTCACATAATTATTATATTATATTACATTATAACTTTCCTTATTGTTTATCCTGTCTTGAGTTGTTACCCCATCTCAGAGTTAAACATTTCTTGTCGTTTAAACATTTCTGTTCCCCTTCGGTCTTCTGTCAGAGTAGCGGGCAAAAGCACTTCTAAAACTTAGCTTGCATATTTTGTTTAGAGGCTCTGTCAAGCCACTGTCTTCTAATGAGAGATAACTGATCTTATCAAGACTTACGTGACTCTTTGCTTTTTATATTTCTATCTGAATGAAGATCACATTTTTTTTCAGTCATTATGTTTTGTTGCTGTAAGTCTGCTCTGCAGAAGACATCTACCTACTGGCCTATGCCTTTCTTGCAGTGCGTAGTTAAGTGAAAGCATTGCAAATTAAGTGATACATGGTTAAGGTATTTAGCATTTATATTCAGGTCTCCAAGTGCTTCTCCACTCTTTTGCACAGAAATATTTATTTCAACTTCTTGGAAACTAGTACTATTCTGAGATCTTCCTCTTTTTGTGAAAATCCTTTTATTTTGTTTTAATGTGAACCTGATGCAAAAATTCGATGCCACAAAGAAGTCTTTCTATTTCTGTGAGATGGTGATTGAATGAAGAGGTCTCTTCCAGCAATTATTTAAATTCTTGCCAGTGCCCTGTTTTTCACAGTAAAAGAACCCAAACCTGCTTCACCAGATAGAATAACATTAAGGAGCCTTTCAAAATTTCTCCCCTCAGTTTTCAATATTCCCTCCTCAGTGTCAGCCTCTCAGCCTTTCTCCGCATTGGTATTGAGCCTTCCAAGGTCTGAGCCGCTCAAGATTAGAGTCAAACTTAGCAATTTTTTGTAGTGGTTAATGAGTAGCTGTAGCTGGAGAGTTATGATTAAACAATTGCATTGTGAACATTGTATATTTGGCTAATCTTCTGTTTAAAGAAAAGAGGAGACAATCAAAGAGCTGTCTGGCCAAGTGCCACCATGAATGAAATCAGCAGAACTGAGCAGTAGCTGGGAGAAAGGTAATTTTGGCAGTGGACGATCTCAACCACTGACTCATTGACCATCAGCTCAGAATAGACCACAGACTCAAATGGAGGGAAAATCTGCACATGTGTATTAACTAGCATGAGAAGTAAGAGATATAATTAGCAAATAGGAGCTTGAATACCAATTAATAGAAAAGTTATATAATTGTAACCAAAGAATGCGGATGTCTTTGTTCATTGAAATGTATAAATAGTGTAAAGTTTTGATGATCAGTGAAATAGCCTTTTGTGGGTTACCACCTAGCTCCCTACTTCACACCAGGTTAAATAAAAAATGGAAATACCTCTCCTCAGTGTGTGAATTGGCCCTGCACACTGGGTAACGAGCCTACATTTGGGACAACAATATGAAAGATGACCCAAGTCCTTGGTTATTTTTGTGACCCTGTGCTGTAACTGCTCCAGTAAGGCTACATCTTTCTTGTTCTGATGAGCCCAGAACTGGACACAGTACCCTACTGGATTCCACATGTCTAACTTGAAGAAGATAAGAATTTTATTATTTCAAAGAAAAATGTTATAATGCACATTTTAGGTAAATTAATTGTAAAATTAGCATTTTTTTTACACTGGATTGTAATTTTTTACATAACTATTAAATTGAAAATTATAGTTTTCATAGTAACAAAATGCTAAGATTGAAAGTAAAATGGTTCCTTTAAAATTCCCCATCTGTTCCAAATTTTGCAGATCATTAGGTTACTTTATCTCCAGAAGTTGTTATCTGAGATTATATCAAAGACATAGTTTTTAACCTACAATAAATATTAGGCATTTCATAAAAAAATAAGTTTGTTAGATTTTATAAACAATTGCAGCATGGGAAGACACATTTGTTTTTAGGTTCTATTACTTAACGATATTAGTTAAAGATTATGTTACTTCTAGGTTTCTAGTTTACTTCCAATAAATGATAGAAAAAAAAACAAGTATAAACAATTATATTCAGCTTATCTGCTAGTAATTAAACAGGAGTAACTGTTAGCATCTGTTATAAAAAGCTACTATTTATTCAGAGAAAAATAAAAATAAGACAAAACTACTAGATTTAGAGAAATTGCATTAGAATAAAGAGGTAAAAGTGAGTCATTTGACTGCCAGTCAGATGTATGAACTTGTTGCTACTGTAGAAGTGCACTCCCTTTGCAACACTCATATCTCTTGAGATATATATACATATATATGTATGATGTAGTAATTCCCAGTAAGATGCGTGTTAAGTCTGTGATACAGCCATCATGCTCTCTGGGAAATACTGCAAAAGCCATGGGAGTGACAACTTTTCTGTTTTCTTCGGCCAATGTTTTAAACTGTCTTCTTTAGAGACAGACAGTACATATGGTGTGCATTAATTTTACAAATGAAAGAAAGATTGTACTAACTAGATTATAAAGTGCAAAATACCACTGCTACTTAGTTACTAGCAATAATAACAGTAATAATCCTCCCATCCCAAATTTTTATAATTCAGATAATATTTGAAGAAGATTAGGATCAGCAAATTTCAGATTAAAAAGTATGGATTTACAGTTAAAGAATGTCCTCAGTTCAAGTCTTATACTCTCCAAATGAGCATCACTCATGAAATAAGTCAGAGATCTCTAACAGCTATGGGTTTGTGAGGATCATCAGGGAGGACTCCCAATTGCACAGGCACAGCACACTGCCTGGTGTGCTTAGGACTAGCAAACATGTGGTCCATAGCTAGCATAGCAGGAAGAGAGATATGCAAGGGTTGTACAGTTAGAAAGTTCTGGATGGAATTGGCTCTATCATTGCCAGATTAAGAGCTGCCATTGTAACAGAATTCATTCCTTTTTTTTTTTTTTTCTTGAGCCCCAGAAATCAGCTACAGCACAAAAAGAAGCAGTTATGGTTGGGTGTGAGGGAGATGGAGAAGGGGATAAGAGGAGAGAAAAAACTCTGCAAAGCCAAACGTATTTGATTTAATTCTTCTTTTACTCATTCTTTTAAATTTCTCTTTCCTCCAACAATTCAACCATTCTCTTTCTCTATGAATGCAGTTACATTTTCTCATGTCACTTCAAGTTTGAATTGTCCGCCACAATTCATTCTCAATCTATGTCCAAAATTGAAGTTCCATTGTGGTTTTCACACATTGTGGTTAAATAAAGATAAAGGTTTTGGGTTTTTTTATTATCTGAATAGGACAGGTAAAGTAGAAACTAATTAGGGATAAATGGTAAGATTACATAAGCCTATATCAAAATAAAGCAAATAAAGAAAAATCTTATACAAAGTTAAAAGAAGCACTCAAATTGCATAGAATCCTCGTAAAACACCTGTCTGCAGACACTCACTTGCTTAAAATACTTAAATTTCCTGCAAAGTATTGTGACTACATCTGGTCTCACAGTACTCCTGTTAAGAGTCTTGACAGTTTGGAAATCACTTGTCAAATTACCTGACGGGAATTTGGAGTGTGATGAATCTATAAAAGTCTTTCTCTGAAGCAAAACATCATAAAAGTGTTGTTACTCTTGATAATCTGCTAGCCAATGAAAGATTCATTTGGGTTTTTTTTCACAAAGAATGCTAAAATTTGAACTTGACCTTGTATGAAGTGTTTCTCCTAGAAAGATTTGTTTCAATGACTAAAATAGCTTCTTGTATATTCATAGTGGGTTTTTTTCCCCTTCCTGCTGTAAAATTTGTTGTACTCTGAACAGTCAGGGTGGTTAGTGGGAGGTGTGTGTCAGTTTTAATATTGCACAAATATGTTACAAAAATTAAAATAATTCATGGGAAAAGACACAGGTGTTGAATATCTTTGAGTGCCATGATGTGTGTCCTTAACAAATGCTTAAATCAAGTGGTCACAGAATCACAGAATCACTAAGGTTGGAAAAAAAACTCTGAGGTCATCGAGTCCAAACTTTGACCCAACATCACCTCATCTACTAGACCATGCCACATCCATTCTCTTCTTAAATACCTCTAGAGCTGGTGAGTCCATCACCTCCCTGGGCAACCCATTCCAATGCCAAATCACTCTCTCTGTAAAGAACATCTTCCTAATGTTCAAGCTAAACCTCCCCTGGCACACCTTAAGCCCATGCCCTCTTGTCCTGCTGCTGGTTAACTGGGAGAAGAGACCAACCCCCTCCTGGCTACAACCTCTTTCAGGTAGTTGTAGAGAGTGGTAAAGTTTCCCCTCAGCCTTCTCTTCTGCAGACTAAACAACCCCAGCTCCCTCAGCCTCTCCTCACAGGGCTTGTGCTCCAGTCATTTTCACCAGCCTTATTGCCCTTCTTTGGACACACTCCAGCACCTCAATATTCTTCCTGAATTGAGGGGCCCGGAACTGGACACACTACTTGCAGTGCAGCCTAACCAGTGCAGAGTACAAGGGCTGGATCACTCCCCTGGTCCTGCTGGCCACACTATTACTGATACAGGCCAGGATGCCATTGGCCTTCTTGTCCACCTGGGCACACTGCTGGCTCATGTTCAGCTTCCTGCCAGTCAGTACCCCCAGGTCCCTTTCTGCCTGGCTGCTCTCCAGTCTCTCTGTTCCCAGCCTGTAGTGTTCCATGGGGTTGTTGTGGCCAAAGGACAGGACCCAGCACTTGGTCTTGTTGAACCTCATACCATTGCAGTCTGCCCATCTATCCTGCCTGTCCAGGTCTCTCTGCAGAGCCCTCCTGACTTCCAGAAGCAACACTCTCCCCACCAACTTGGTGTCATCTGCAAATTTGCTAATGGTAGACTCAATTCCCTTATCCAGATCATCCAGGACTGGGCCCAACACTGATCCCTGGGGAACACCATTAGTGGCTGGACAGCAACTGAATGCAGCCTCGTTCACCACCACTCTTTGGGCCTGACCATCCAGGCAGTTCTTAACCCAGCAGAGTGTACCTATCCAAGCCATGGGCTGCCAGCTTTTCCAGGAATTCTATGTAGTTGTATTTCCAGGATCCTATGAAGTTGTATTTCAGCATGAGATTACCTACAGTCTAATATTCTCTGCCGGGTTTATGTGGCAGGGATTTGCTATTGTGAGAGCTGCAAGAGTAGTGGGAAGATCCAAAAAATTGTCCGCATGTCAGACAGAGCCGGTTTCGGCAGGCTTTAAGAAGGACTCACCACTGGCCAAAGCTGAGCCCATCAGTGCCGTTGGTAGTGCCACCGGGCTAACATATCTTGGAAGGTGCTCACAAGAGCACCGAGGAGTGAATATATGCATAAGCAACGAATCTGCAGACATCAAGGTCAGTGAAGAAGATGGGGGAGGAGGTGCTTCAGACACTGGAACAGAGATTTCTCTGCAGCATCTGGTGAAGACCATAGTGGTGCAGGTTGTCCCACTGCAGCCTATGTAAGTCCACAGTGGAGCAGATACCCGTTCTGTAGCCTATGGAGGATTCTGTGCAGTAGCAGATGAATGCCCAAAAGAGGCTGTGAGCCACACAGGAGCAAGTCTTCTGGCAGGACCCATGACCCTGTGAGGGGCCCAGGCTGGAGAAGATCTAGAAAGACTGTGTCCTAGGGGAGGGATCCCATGCTGGAGCAGGAGAAGAGTATGAGGAGGAAGGAGCAGCAGAGACAACGTGCCATGAGCTGACTGTAACCTCCATTGCCCATGCCCCTGTGCTGCCTGGAGGGGAGGACGTATGAGAAGACAGGAGTGAAGTTGACCTGGGTAGAGGGAAGGGTTGCCAGAAAGGTTAGATTTGTTATATTTCTCAATATGATTTTTTAATTTAAATTTTTAAAAATTAATAATTTCCCAAAGGTGAGGGTTTTTTTTCTTGTGATTGTTATTGGTGTGTGATCTCCCTGTCCTCACCTCGACTCATGAACTTTTTCATCATATTTTCTCCCCTCTTAGTGAGGCAAGGGAGTGATGGGGCAGCTGAGGGGGCACATAGCATCTAAGGTCAACACAGCGTATCTTACATCAGGGAGTGTGTGGCAAAGATTTGCTTCCTCCAGGGAAAGTCCAAAAAGCTATTCAAGTCAGATAGGTCAAAAATGCAGTAGCTAGCTGAAGGTCATGCAATCCAAGTAGTTGCTTAAGAAATTGCTTCTTATCTTGTGAAAGGCACAACTGAGGGTGTAGAAAAAGGGATAATGAATAAATTTGTCTTTCAAATATGAGCTTACAATTATGAAAACCATAGATTTAATTTTAAATGTCAAATATATACAGAAGTACATTTGCAGTCTGAAGCATTGAAGGCAAAATCTTTCTAAATAACACAGGCAAATGTTCTGTCAGAAAATGAGTGGTTTGGGTCGCTTAAAAATCATCAGCAAAGGTATCAGCAAAAGCAGGTTTAATATGAATTTAAAAAAGTGTGACAAAATTTCATGACAAGGTTCACTCTACTACTTGCTACATGGATGAAACATACACAGGAACATCTAATTCAGAGTGATTCATGTGAAGACCAGGGGGCAGGAGAAAGGTGTAAAGGTGTAAGATGGAGACCCTTCCTCTGAGTCATGAAATTCAGAGTGAATGCCCTTGCTTTTTAGACTTCTGATAGAATGTAGCTGCAGCTGAGTCCAATCTTAGTTCCAGACTTGATCAATGGTTTATGTACAGAGGTTTATAACAGCATTTAATCACTGACTAATTTGCAAAGTGGTGTAGTAGGATTTACTACAATTATATTGTGACAACTACAAATTAAAGGTACTGATATTCATGCTATACTCACTATAAGAATTTACATACACACACACACAGATGTAAGGGAGTACATACAAAGGTATTCCTGTGAAAAATCTCGCTCAAGAGTCAGTGAAATACTCATGCATTTCACTGTTTGTCACTTGTTGACCAGTTTGTCACTTCGTAATGGGTGAAGGGTTGAGTCTCGAGAAGTCAGGATATCATCCCAGGTCCTGCAGTCAGCCAACCGTTGTGGTTTGAAACTGGCTGGAGATTAAGCTCCAAACAGCCACTACTCTTGTCCTCACCCAAGAACGGGACAAAAGGCAGAGGTTATGGATTGAGATAACAATTTACTGGAAAAACAGCAATGAGATAAGAAAGTAAGTAGTGACAACAATACTAATAACAACAGTCTTTAGAAAAGGGTGATTATATGCAAGAAAGCTATCACCAAGCAGCCTCCCAAGGCAAAGAGAAAAATGGCAGACAGTACGATTCATGCCAGCATTTTTGCCTCTGACAACAAAAAGCCCAGTGGTGAACAGATTGTCTGCATCCATGCTCCTTCCCCAAGCCCAAGACAACGAAAAACAGTGACAAGACAAACCCTCCAACCTGGACTGTCTGTGCCAGCCCACCACTCTGTTCACCACTTGGTCTCCCAGAAAAAGGCAAAAAAAGTGTGGCAAAGGGTCCTGAAGCCATGCCCCTTTTCCTTGTGGAAGTGAGAATCCCTTATTTCTGTCCTTCAGCGATGATGTGGGTAGTATCAAATAACCTAGACATGGCCACACAGCTCCAGGCTCCGCATTCCCCCCATCCTTGGCCAAAATGTAGGACAACGGTGCTCAAGTATTGCAAACTGTCTAGTTTACAAGGTCCGAGAAGCATCTCAGTCAGACAGAGGTGCTGACCCAGCCCACCGTGGTCCAGGAGAACACAAAGGGTCTCAGGACTGCTGTTATAGGGTTTCAAGAGCCCACTGAGTAACTTTTTATTGCAATACCCTGAATTCACTCCTTGATGAAAAGTAGTGGAAAATACTATGCATAAAATTTGTGTTAATTTAAAGAAAGAATGGCGAATAGGAGTGCAAGTATCTTCTAGCAGATTAAGGAGAGTTTTATTAGTTTCATTTATAGATACATGCAACCTACCTGGCTGACAGCTGACACTGATGACTACTGAGACTGAGTGCATCATGAATAAAAGTCTTCATGTATACAGGCATTTCAAGACCTTTGTGAAATATATGATTTCCTTAATTGCATATACAAGGATTAAGTACTGGAGTTTACATTTTGCAGCAACACAGTATCATTCTCCTTTGGCTAAACAGAGATAAATCAGAAAGAGCCTTGCTGAAGTTAGCTAGTGGTAAAACACACATGTATGCCAGAAAAGAATCAAATCTAGGATTGGATGCTAAGTATCTTGGTAGGCACAATGGTTTGATCCTTTCATATATAAGCAATGTCCCCAGCAGTAATTCTGATACAACCCAAACTTTGTTATGAACGATCGTGGGTTTTTCTGAATAACAAAAATCAAGAAAATAAAAGATAGGGAAGTCAAATTTCCATCTCAAATTTGGTTTAATGCAGATAAAAGTGATACTCAGGGATCCAGTTTTGAACAGATTGACTTCCATTGCGCTGGAATTTGTGCCTATACATTGCCTCGTTAACACAAAAGCTGAGCAAATTGTTATTAAAGCCTTTCACCACATTATGTTCTTATGTATTCCAGGGAATGGATATTCTGGGAAATTGCTGGTGATTGCATTTTATGGTGCTTTGTCTGCTGGAATACCTAATAAATTAAACTGTTTTCATAATGTCTACAAGCAAAAAAGCCAGTGGAGTTCCATTAGTATAAAACTAGAATAACAGAATAGTGAATTATGTCTAAGGTTTCCTTTCCTTATTTCTCTTAACAACTTGATAGATTGGCTTTGATTCTGACTTACCTTCATGTGATTTATGGAAAAAAAAAAAAAAGATTACTGCTGAGGTAATAAAGCCCACAGCAACTGCCTGTTTCTCAATAAATTTATTGGTTTCAGTTGAAACATCATATTTGTGATTATATAAATGGAATTTAATTATGGAGTGTGAAAAAAGAAGATTTTTGCCTACATTTGGTAACTCAAGCATTCAACTGGTTTACTTCCAAAAAGAGTATCTGATGATTATATTCTGATGCCCTTTTAGAAAATTATGTGAAAAAAAGAAAATGTGAACTAAGAGAAGAATCAAATTGAAAATCAGGCAAAGAAGAAATCATGGAAAAATCTTAATATTTAGATAAGTGTAGCAAAACTCTGACTATCTTCCAGTTTCTTTCAGAGAAAATTCAAGCTCGTCATTCAGGAAAAGCAGTCATACAGTATTTGATTTCCTTGCCTTTCTCTTGCATACTCATATGATTATTCTAATTATCTTTTAAAGTATTTTTAGAATTTTCCAACACTTTTATTTTCCCTGAAAGTCTCTTTGTTTTTCATTACCATTTTCTGAATTATTTTTCATATACGAAGAGGACTCAGAAGTGGTTCAGAAAGCTGAGAGCACTACTATGTCAGATACTTTATCAGTAAGTGAAAACTTTCCCATACTGTAGGTGTATGCTTAGTATAAATTATGAGTGCAATCAAATTCTTCAATATCCATGGTTTATCATTAGGTTTATTGCTTTTCAGGGCACATAATAGATCCTAAAATCAATGATTCTGTATCTAAATTAAGCAGTCCAGCATCTCTGCAAGAATTTCTTTGCTGTTTCACTAAGATTAATAATGGTTCCTCAAGAAAAAAGTAAAGATCTGTATCTTGGAGGAAAGGAAAGTTAAGTCTTTTCTTTCTTGCATTTCTACAGCAACAGGATAGTTCAAACACAGAAATATGGTTCTGTAATGTGTTCACTAAATAATAAATTAGTCCCTATTTGGAGTACTCTGCTCAGCTTGAAGTACTATTTCAGGCATGGCACAGATGTCCTATACGATGTAGCAAGTTTGCACCTCAAGTTCTCTGTAAAATGTGTCTTATAACATTTCTAACAATCTTCTAATGTGATAAATGCAAATATGATTTGAGGTATTCAGAAGTGTGATAGTATGCACACAGAGTTATAGACAATAGACATTGCATTCCAGTTGCTATAATCCCGATGCTACTCACTGACAGGCACATACGCACATATTTTCAATCTTTCCAAATTTTTTTAATTGCTTTGCCTTTACATGGTAATTTTAGGTATGTGTGTATATACACATATAGTTTGGAACTAGATGATCTTTAAGATCCCTTCCAACTCACACCATTATATGATTATATGAGTCTATGATTTAACATAACTTTTGAAAAAAGCATATATTAATCAAAATCCAATCACACTTTATTGTAACAGTGTTGTTAATAGTGCTCTGTTGATTATGCCCTACCACTTCTCTCTCTGTTTTCTCCTATGTTAGATTCAGAGTGTCCAAACTGACAAGCTATGGAAACTACTTCTTGATCACTGGCTTTTTCTTTGTCAGGCTTCAGTGTCAATTGTTTTGGCAACATTACAAATGTCTCTGGATCCCTCAGGGATCTGTTGTGCCAATGGAGAGAATGCCTGGTAGTCTTGACCACTATTTTAGTTTAATTAATTTCCCTTTCAAAGTATTCCACTGTATGTAGGAATATAATTAGTTTGAAAGAAAATCAAGATATCTGGAAAATACATGCTCTGATCCTTCAATTTCCTAAAGCAAAGATCAACCAATCTTCAACCTAGGAATTTTCTAGTTAAATTTAGTGGCCTAGTACTTAAAAAGGAAAAGTTTCCAGTAATGGTCCTGTAGGGGAAAAAATAAAGCTTTATATTTCAGAGATCTTACAACACGTGCTTTATTTTATTTTTATTTTATGTGTTTCATTTTTATTTGTCACTGTAAGTTGTTTGCATGAGGTATGCCTTAGAAGTTGGTCTTGTTTCCAACAGCCTCCATGTCCCATTGCCTCAATAGTGTTATCCAACAAAAGAAGCCTGCATATTATTGCAAGATAATTTAAATGATTTTACAATGATCCAGATAATTATTAGAACATTTGTATTGGGTTTATGTGAGATGATTTTGGTAGCAGGGGGGTACACAGGAGTGGATTTTCTGAGAAGGAAGCAGGAGCTGTCCCCATGCTGGACAGAGACAGGTCCAGCAGGCTCTTAAACAGAATCAGAATCAGAATTAGTTGAAACTGAGCCCATCAGCAATGCTAGTGGTGCCTCCATGATAACATATTTAGAAGAGGGTAAAGAGCACTGTACAGTAGCTGTAGAGAGAAAGAAGAAACTCTGAAAGAAACAACCCTGCAGACACAAGTGTCAGTGAAGAAGGAAGGAGAGGCAGTACTCCAGGGGCAAAACAAACACTTCCCTGCAGCCCTGCGCCACTGTAGCAGGTGGATATGTCCTGGAAAAAGAAGAGCCCACACCACAGCAGACTACTGGCAGGAGTCTGGACTGTGGAGAGGAGCTCATGCAGGAACAGGTTTTCTGGCAGGAACTATAGCCTGTGGGAACCTACATTGGAACTGTCTGTGAACTGTACCCTGTGCTGGAGCAGCTCTTGAAGAACTCCAGCACATTGCAAGGATCCGTATAGGAGAAATTTGGGAAAGACTGCATCATGTGGGAGGGATACAATGCTGAAGCAGGGGAAAAGTGAGAAAGAGGAAGGATTAGCAGGGACAAAATGTTATGAACTAACTACAACATCCATTCTCATTCCTATGCAGTGCTCCAGGAAGGGAGAAGATAGAAAAGTTAGGAAGAAAGAGGTGAAGTTGACCCTGGGAAGAAGGGGAGGGGAAAGATGGTTTTATTTCTGCCTTTTTTTATCACTGTCCTACACTATTTCTACTTGGCATTAAATTAATGTTTCCCCAGTCAAGTATCTTTTGCCTCTGATGGTATCTGATGAGTGCTTTCCCCAGTTTTATCTATGAGTCTTTCACCTTGTTTTGTCCTCCTGTCCTGATAAGGATGGGGAGTGAGAAAGTGGCTTGGTGGGCATCTAACAGCCTGCCAAAAGTAACCCACCACAATGACATATGGCTGTACTCTTCAGAAATGTCATGGGTCAAAATTGTTATTGGGACTCAGCCAAAGCTTTCATACCAATTTCACTCCCATAATGGGATGTGAAAATCAGAAAAGAATACAATGCTATACAATTAAAATTAATTGAAAAAATGTCTAGTTAATAATTTTGGGAGTAGATATTAGGCAGTTAATTAAGGACTTATCTATATATGTTAATTTACCAAAGTACTGCATTTACCATAGTATCATTTAATTCCTTTCAGTGTATTACAAGGATATGCAGAATTATAATTATTTTTAAGACTAAATAGCATTTCAAAGTATTGTGTAATTTTTAATTTACTGAATTTCTTAGGAATCAGAGTAATGGTGAGTCATTGACCAGTCTCTGCTTTAGGACCTTGTCACGTTCATCTAATATTTTTGGAGTTGCATTCTCATGTAGAAACTTTCATATACCTGACATACTTCATAATTAATCTGTGATTCCAACATTTGTGTGTGGTGACTAGGGTATTTTCCATTAGTTGATGGTTCAGAAGTTTCTGCAAGCAGATTTTCTCTCTTTCATGTGAATGCCTCCTTTTTTCACATAATTTTTTTCCTAACATTTGGATCAATAGAATTGAAAGTGATATTTTATCCTTAGGGTCTTAAGCTTCCTTAGTATCTCATGGTAATCTGCTTAAATTGCCTTTGGTATAAGCATGTCATTAGCTGTTATGTGGACACTCTCAGTATCTCCATGGACACTCAATATCTCCAAATGTTTAACTGATTTTCATTATTTTTTTTTTTTAATTTTTAAATGCATCATGAGTTTCAAGGCTTCATTTATTTCAAAAGGCAGATGGGAAAACATGCATCTACCCCATGGTGTACTGAAGTGCATAGTTCAGATGATTCCTCATCTAACCTGACTTGCCAAAATCTGTTTTTCAAATTTAGAACAGTGAAATAGGTTTTACAAGTTTGTCAGCCCTGTCTTAATAAAATCTTGCTGAAATCTGTGCTTCCAGTCAAATCCCAATCTCCAATGTCCCTCTGTTCAGCTGCAAGCCAAGAAACCCACAGAAAGCAGAAACTAACACTTCCTTTTCTATCATAGAAATTGACACCAGAGTTCATTTGCCACTGTAAAATGGCATATCACAGCTATGTGGAGAGAGATATGGTCAGAGATAGTTGATATATTAATAGCAATATGCAATATTTCCTCTGAAACTCCTTTATCCTCCTGGTTATGTCAACTGCAGAGTGAAATGATTTGGGGAGCCTTCATGTGCAATATGTCTGTTCCATTTACTAAGTTAGGTTTAGATGTCAGGTAATCACTCTCCTAGGGGTGAAGAACCACCATATGTTTGTATTTCACAGAGTAGGAACAAGATGACTGTTACAGCTGGGTTTTGTTCATTTATTTGTTTACCTCTTACTTGAGTTTTTCCTGTGGATTTGGAGGTGCATTCACATTTTGGTCATTTGGGAGGTTCAAAGAAAATTCTCTTTTGGTCTGTGTCTGAGACAGGAAGAATTTTTACTAGTGACATAGCTGCCTCCTGTAATACTGTGATAAGGGAGCACACACTACATGGTGTAAATAGAAAGCCATAACCTCCCTCATCTTTGTAAGAAACCTGCACCTGGAGCCTTTGAAAACACCAGTTAATGACAAAGTAATTTTGACCCATGTTGATTTCAGTTTCTTGATCTCTTTCTGTCGCCTACTGTGAAATGTATTTGGGCCTATGAGAAATGGAATATGGACTGTAAGTCATTTAAAATTAAACATCCATTTCATGGATGTTTGTTCTTGCAAGATATGGACTTCTTGACAGAGGATGTCTCTTGTAGTTATGTGTTCATATATATTGGAAACATCTTCTGAATGTAAGAGCAATTTCTTGTAGTGATGAGCTGTGCATTCTGATTTTTCTCTTATGTTGGAATACAGTACATAGTATTAAAAGATACAATTGCACTCATTTTCATCCAAAAATCTGCAGGCTTTTTGTCTGAATTAATTAGTCATATTATACACAAAAGAAAAGCAATAAATAATTCTGCTTTTGTGATATAATATACCATATTTTGTGGGGGTTTTGTCTGTTTTTCTATTTTTGAGATGCATCTGAAACTGAACTTTCACTTTCTCTCTTATTTGGTACATACAGCTTTTTTTCTTGCTGATCATGAGGCATATGAAACAGCACATACATTTCCAAAGACTTAGCAATCTACCCTTTAGTTCTTTCTCAGTGGCACTGAATATCACACGACTTTTGAATAAGACAATTTCAGCATTTCAAAAGGCCTTTCAGTCTTATATTGTATCAGTTTGCACTGCTGCTGTGATATACTTGTTGATCTGCTTTTTCACCCAATAAAAAGACCAGAACGTTAGTTCATGAACAAAAGTCTTTTGCAAGTATATTTTGAAAACTTGTCTGAGAAATCATCCAAAGTGGAAAGCCATTTGTGCTAATTCTCCTACAAACAAGTGCTAGAACATTCAGTTTTTTCTTATGGTGATTTTAATAGGCAGAACTGTGTTCAGTCATCATCCCTGTTAATCAGATCCTTTTGCAGATATAGGTGTTATTCCACTTGTTCAAAAGATGAGGGGAGATAATTCTTGTTTTACAACCACTTTAGATATTGATTCTGTTAAAAAAACCCCAAAACAAAAACCAAACCAAACCAAACCAAACACAAACACCCACAACAAACCAAATTTGCTCTTGTATTTCTGTATTTACCATGCTTCTGATAGAATATTTTCTCCCTAATAAACAGTGATCACTTTCAACATAATGCCGTGCTATTTTTTGCTGCATGTTGTGTAAACTTCAGTATCAAGAGGTTTCTTTACTAGATAGACAGCATGTATTAAGACAAATTTAGTGTGTAGTGGTCTTGTACAATCATTCTGTTTGAACCTTGTTGGATATGTTTGCCTAATTCTATATATAATTCTAAATATATAGATATAATAAGGAAAAATGCACAAATGCAAATGTAAGTTTTCCTTATTATTCTTGAAATTATTATATAACTAATCATAGGGCAAATGATTCTATAATTATGTTCTTATAAAATTTATGTGAAGAACATTTTATTTCATATTATTTCTGTAAAGCTTTTGTTATTTTGCGGTGATTGAACCAACTGGGATCACTTCTCAAATGAAGAGGAATTAAAAAGAATTTTTAAGGGGAAAAGGAGGCTGTGAGCTCTTGCCATAATGCATGTTGATTAAGTGTCTTTAATATAAAAGCAAATAGGAGCCTAATATAGAGTTTTGAAAGGTAAACATTAAAGTTTTAATTTAGCTCACAGAATTGTTTCTGTCTCTGTTTATATCTTAGCATATAGAATTATGCAAACAGACAATATATAGACAGTTTAAAATACAGTCGTGGGAAAGGGCATATGCTCAGTTATATCATTCTGAGAATGCTGAAGTACGAAAAACACTAGTTATACATGTGTATGCATTCAGTTTTCGTTATAACAATGTATATATACTTAAATTTGTATCCCAAGGCTAAAGAGGAAGAAATCTCACCATCTGTGTTGACCTCCCAGAAAATACGTCGTCTTAATGACATCTGGAAATATTGATGACATATAGAATCAACTATTACATGGAAATACCACAAAATTTAATTCTCCTTTCCTAACTGTAAAGGATAGCAAGGAAACATATGGAAATTATGGATTATTGTACAGAAAAGAAAGAAAACAGTGAAAAATATGATTGAGCTTTGAAGAAAGACCTCATATTCTTAGCCAAGATACAGGAAGGTATCAGCATCATTTTACAAGACATTGGTAAAACCTGAAATACTGTGTACAGTTCTAGAAAACCATGATCAAGAAGAATTCTAATCAAGGAAATGCAAAGTCAGTCTTTAAAGATAATTGCACAATATATTTCAACCCATTAAATAAAGATAATAAAATTACTTGACTCAATTATTTTTGCAAAATAAAGAGCAAGAAAGAATATGGTTTTTCCCTTTAAATGTATGAGGAGAAACAGGAAAAGTAAATATATATTTAAATTAAAGGGCTAAAGTTGGGAGAAGAAAAATATTCACACAAATTGTGTAGAAGTATTTTTGGCTGAAATTAAGGCAGAATTTCTGCTATTAGATTAATGAAGTGTTCTAACACAAGTTTCCTAAATATATTGACCCATGACATCTCTTCATTTATTCTCCATGTGTGTTTATCTTACTCCTTGGTTTTTTGTTTTTTGGGTTTTTTTCCCTCCATGTGTTTCTTTCCAAAGATTAAAAAACAATTAAGGATTTGGGGTATTATGAGAAAATGTTTTTTATAAAAAATGTGAAACTGGATTGTTGACATTTAAAAACAGATGGAAAACATGTCTAAATATACGCAGGAGACTAGAACTCTTGAAAAAGCAAACGCACAAATATCTTAATAATACAAAATTCTAAATAGTACTCTAACAGTTTCTTTGTAGTATGTTCACTATATCTGTAATGCACAACAAAAATAAACTCCTGAGGTTTCCTCTTCTTATCACTGCCCATAGTTAGCTTTTAATTTTATTTAGCTTTGAATTTAAATTTTATTTTTCTTTTCATAGATTTCAGTACTTTTGAACGTACTTTGCCCAATGCTTCACACGTATCTAAATCAAAAAACCCACCTTCTGGAAAAAGCTGTGATTTTCATTTATCTTAGTGTACTGGGGATGCATGACAAGGTTCTGGTAGTGGGAGGAGGTGGGTGACTTCTGTGAGAAGCTGCCAGAAGCTTCCCCCATGTCCAACAGAACCACTGTGCTGGCTCCAAGACAGATCCACTCCTGGTCAAGGCCATACCCATCAGTGATGGTAGTAACACCCCTGTAATAATAGATTTAAGAAGGAAAAATGTTATTGCACAGAAAACTCTCTCAGAAGTGCCAGAGTGCTGCAAAGCTGTTTCTGCAGCAGCTGCAGCATAATGTCGTATTAAGGCATTTCCCAGCACGTGGGCTTTCGTTCTCCAATAACAGATAGCTGCAGTTTATGACACGTCATATGTAGGATGTTATAGGGTAAATACAGAACATCATTTATGTTAGGCCAAAGATCCAGGCACTGATATTATTTAACAAAGAAAAGTATTGCACATCATAATATACATTTCAATCCATTACATACAAGGATTTCAGGCAGCACTAGTTGACATCACTAAACTCCATTCATGTACTTGTCATTGGAGTTTCCATAGAAACTAGTATTGCAAAAGAAAATGGAGAAACATGATTGAGAAACATGGAAGAAATATAATTAGAAAAAATATAATTAAAATGAGCAAGTTGCAGTTTACCAACATTAGAGCCTCAACACAGTGAGCAATCTGTGTGTAGAAATCCTGTCAAAGTTAATGGCACTTATGACAGACGCAGCTGCAACAACTGTTTTGTTGAACGTGATGTTAGATTATTTAGGGTACTCTAGTCAATTCAAATGCTGCATTAGTGCAGTGTCATAACAGAGGGATTTGTTTGTTTTCCTTGGGAATGAAGGAGAGAGATTATATCCTACGGAAGAGAAAATACCTTTGAATTTTTTACAGTCAACTCCTCTCAAGTTTCTACTTTGTTTCTGAACTAATTGACTTCACATGAAAATATTATTCTGATTTGTCTTCTCTTTTAATCGTCTGTATTATTTATCCTATAATACACTTCATTTAAAACACTTCCCTGCTGCTTCACTTCATTTATCTGGCATTATAGAAATAAAACTTCTATTTAGTATATGTAACAATGATGAAATAGCTCCCAGCTTTACAATAAAATAAGAGGCATTTATTATATAATGGTAGCTCTTTGTACCACTGGCACTTGCACTAAAAATGACAATGGTTTATTTATTAGAATCTGATATTATCAGCCCTATATTACTTACCACCTGAAAATACTTCCAGAGGCTCAACCAGTTATGATCTGAAATGTGTATTAGAATAATACAGAGTTGCCAGGATAGAAGATTCTATTTTCTGATGGTTTCACTGCACATGTTCAAATGCTGTATGTCTTACATCTCCAGTACACCAGACACTTTCATTTGTCTTCAACCTGAATTAAAAAATAAAATAATAGAAAAAGTATTGATTATATAATTGTGAAGAAAAACACAAAACACTTGGAGAAAAAAAAAAGAAAAACACAAATGGCACACTTGCCATTTCTTACTAAATCAGTATCTGATACATAAAAATCTTTCTGCAAATATTAATTTTTGCTTTTTCCTTGGGAATGGAACATGAGTTCTATTTTGCAGATGAAAAAAACCATGTTTAAATCCTGAGTGATTTATTCAAAGATGTGCAGTGCTTTAACTACGGAAACTCCTGAATGCAAGCCACACTCATTAGACCATAATGTTCCTCACTTTACCCATAACATAAAATTGTAACCAAGTAATATGGACTGTACTCAATATTGCTATAGTCGATGGAATTATCTTGTGGGAACTAATTTGAGGAATATTTTTCCTCCCAAACCTGTGAGTAGAAAGCAGGTGATGATGTATAGTGTAATAAGGAATAGGAAAGGATTATATTGTAGATGTGCTCTACAGGGGTAATTGCAGAGCAAAAGAAATGAGTAATTCTGCAAGTATGATGGTCAGCTGGACAGATGTTATAAGTGAGAATCTCTTGAGTGCAACAATGAGGTCCAGTCTGCATTAAAATAATTTACAACTTATTCTAGTGGCTATAAAAAGAATATTTAGGAGTTGCTTGTTTTTTTGGTTTGTCTTTTTATTTCCCCACAGGACTCCAATGCATGACAATTGAGAGTCAATCTTTACTTTTCTCCAGCTTAGCAAAGTTCACAGGTAGCATATTTTCTGCCATTTTCTTAAGTGTAATATTTTTCACTGGAACTGTCTTTACAAATAACAGCCTATGAAAAATTCTATCAATTTTCTAGATATTTATGTTAGAATAGTAACATATTACTATGTGATATTTCAACCCAACAAAGTTGATGAAATATAAGACATGTGAAAAGCAAGAAAATATTTAATATGTGAATCTCTTCTAGATATGCATTCCAATATGTGTATATTTTTATTATCCCGTAATATTTTAATAACGGTCTGGATAATTTATTTCAACTCCATGTTCCAAAGTCCAATGTATAGAAAAGATTCTGTTGATGAAAAGGTCTCCTTTTAAGTAGGAAAGAACTGCTGACCTGTCAATACAGTAGTGTTCTGTGTAGAATCATCATACAACGATCTTTAAATCCAAAGTTTGTGTTTAAGAAATAATATTGAACAAAACATTATGCAATTATTTCAGGTCACCTTCATTAAAAAAAAACCCTCCATTATGGAAACAATTGTTTTCAATTATTTTCTCTATTTTATCTATAACCCTTTAATTATGCTTGCAATAAAGAGTGTAAACTCAGAAAAATCAACTGGGAAAACCTTCCAGTAATGTTAAAAAACTGGGACTTGGGAAAACTTTTCCAAAAGTGGGAAAATACTGTTCAAGGCAAAACTATCCATATCTAAAATCAAATACTCATGAAGGTTATGTTGTTTAATATTGCAACTCTATAGGTCTCAGATGTTTCTGCTTCTTTATTTTTCTAGACCGCATTGAAAGTCACTAATTTCTTCTGGAATTCTTAGAAGCACAGCAGAACTGGACAGTTTTACACCCTGGTTTTCATAATGGTACAGAAATTGAGAATCCTTTGAGCCTGCGCAGTGGATTTTTTAGGTGAGGCGCAGCGTGCGCGGAACTGGCCCCACCCTTTAGTCCTAAGGTTCATCTGCCAGGGCCTAGCAAGCTTGGACGGTGGCAGCGAAGTCCTCAGGATGTAGGTTTAGTTAGAGTGTCCTTCTCTTAGATGGATGGCCTTACAGGGCTAAGCGAGCTCCATCTGCCCAGGTTTGGAGTTAGAGTTGTCCTTCTCCTAGGATGGTTGCCGGGAGGCTGGTGAGCCCATCCTGCCCATGGACACACTTTGTCTGACCCTTCAGCTGAGACCTGACTAGCATGGGAGACCCTACCGGAGGCACAACCACCGCCAGCATAGCTCACAGCCTCATAAGGGCACGCAAGCTTCTCCCCCGCGACAAGGGGGTGTCCGTGGAGAAGGGTACAGAAATAAAAGTGAAAAGGTTTGGGCAACTTTGATAATATTTCTTCAGTAATGCTACTGTATTTGTGTTCTATTCATTCTGAAAGCTGAACTTTTGTTTTGCTGTTATTTCAAATGTACATATCAAGAAAAATGGACAGAGCTCATTTTTTCATCAGAAAATGGACAATGAGTTCAGAGAAAAAATTGAAGACAAGTGGATTGAATAACAAATACAGTGTTCCAGTCATAAGACCAGAAAGTTCTTTCAGCTAGTGAATAAAAAAAAGGTAAAAAAGAAATAGCATTGTGTGCTTTTTATTTGTCGATCCCTGATGCTGACAACCTTTGTGAAATTTTGGGCTGTTATTTGAATCCAAACTGGAACTGTAGTAACAAAACAAAAGCTACATTAATTTTAATTCTAAACTGGCAGCAAAGACTTTGCAAATCACTAAGGGCAAAATGAAAGTAGTCAAAATGAAAGGTGGTCAGGGATAAATGTCCCTTAAGCTAGACTAGTAATTTGAATTTATGTATTTTCCTGTATTTAAAGATTTATAGTTCTCTGTTGTCTGGTTTTTATTGTTTTGTTTTGATTTGTGTGGTGTTTGTTTGTTTGTGGGTTTTTTTAGAGATAAATCTAGTCTAAGATTTTGATGAAAGAATCATTGAAGTGATAGAAGATCTCAGTTTTATGACATCTTATATGAAAAATTCAATTTCCTGTTTGAAATTAATTAATGCTTAGAACTTCATAAGAAAGTACCAGAGAACCACAGGATAATTCAGGGCAGAAGACACCTCAGTAAGTGTCTAATCCAAATTCCTCCTCAAAGCAGGGTTAACTCTGAGATCACTCCAGGTTTGCTCAGGGCTTTATCCAGTCAGATCTTAAGAGCTGCCAGGGATGGAGCCTACACAACCTATTTGGGCAGCTTGCTCCAAACATCTAAAAAAACTTAAATGGTCAAAATGGAAATAGGGGAACATTTCAAGCTGATTGAAGTAAAATCTTTGATGCCCTCATGAGATTTCGAACCTTTAGAGAATATAAGCTTGCAAATATTTTTTTGGTGTGAGTGTTTTTATTTATTTGATTTTTTTCCAATTTCCCCAATTATTATTATGATTCTCTCCAGAGAAAAAACACACAGTTAGACAATGTTCTTATGACATAGACACTTTTGCTCTCCATCATCAGCACTGACCACATTTTTTAAAGATTGATTATATTCCAAAGGATCATCCACCTGTAAAGTGTAATGGGGAACCTTAGGAAGTAGATTTATTCAAAGGTATGGTACTGTCAAATATTCATTTTATTGTTTTTTAATTTAATTTCAGCTCTTATGTTATTTAACTGTGTATGGTGGGTTGACTTTGGCTGGATGACAGGTGCTCACCCAGTGACTCTGTTACTCCCCAGCCATAAAAGGGAGAGAGAATAAGACAGAAAACAACTCATGGGTTGTTTTTTAAGGCAAAGCAAAGCAAAGCAAAAGCTTGCATGCCCAAAAAGCAAAGTGAAAAATAACAAGGTTTATTCTCTACTTCCCATTAGCAGCGATGTCCGGCCACTTTCTGAGAGGCAGGACTCCAGCATGTGCAATGGTGTCTTAGCAGGCAGCCATCAAAAACAAGTGCCCTCCCTTCCTGTTCCTTTCCTTAGCTTTTATATCTGAGTTGATGTCATATGGTATGGAATATCCCCTATGGTTAGTTTGGATCAGCTGGCCTACTTGTGTCCCCTCCCAGGATCTTGCCCTTGATTAGGGAAGGAATGTTACAGTGCTGATGCTGTGCTTAGCAGCACCCAAAACACTGATGTGTTATCAATACCCTTCTAGTTACCAATGCAAACCACAGCACTGTGAGGGCTGCTGTGGGGAAATGTACTCCATCTCAGCCAGACCCAATACACTGTTAATTTTACTGGATGAATGTTCATAATGCTTAAAACAAGTCGAATGAAATGCAAAATTCATGATAAAAGTGTGGCTTGAACATATTTAGTAATTCATGTAATCCAGGAGATATGACCTCTTCTTGAAGTCTTCCAAAATAAGTATTCACACTGTAGCAGTTTGAAAATGTTACTAGGTGAAAGAAATCTCTATTTATAAACCTATTCTGGCACTTAATTAATTTAAACTGCATTGGTTTCTGTTTATCTTTGCTAATTCCTGATGGAAAATACAACCAAAATTCTTAGAATCTATAGTTTTTGATTACATGATTCCTTTCCTTCTAAAACTTCCTGTAAAAGTGACACCACTGGCACATCAGTTAGGTGAAAGTTTATCATGCTATAAAGATACTATAATTTTTAATCTCGGTACCAAAATTCACATTCAAAAGAAAGATGAGCAGAGTGACACTAGAGAATGAGTCACCACTTTTTTTCTGAATGTTGTACCTTGTACATGATCCCAAGCTGAGATTCAGTGAAGGATCTACTAAAGCTGTAAGGAATCTTCACATAGGTTAATAAATTTACGCATAATCATTCTTTCTGTCCCAGGAAGTAGTTAACATGGGAGCCACTGGTCATTAATTGACCATTTTGTAGACTTCTAAAAAGTATTATATTTGTGTAAGGTCTGAATCACAGACCCAGAGACACAGTACAGATTCATAATTTTTCCTTTCATTTTCCCATTAAGAGATGCTGTAATCATACATTTTTTAAATTTTTCTCCTGATTAAATAATGAATATGAGAAAATGGTTTCTATAGTTTATGTGCAAGAAGAAAGTTCCAATGAAGTAAAAAGACTAGGTGCCCAGTAGAAATCTATAACTTTGATACAGTTAATTATTTAAATGTGATCTGCCATAAGTAATTGATTTAACAAGGTTAATATAACTATTTTCCATATAACATTGTGAGAATACTGTTTCCAGTTTCACAAGTAAACATCATTGTTGTAGTCCAGTTTATTAATCAGTGTCAATTATTACCAAATTACTGGCTACCTCTTCTCCCCGGACACCCCCTT
>VWZG01004754.1:1372-60115 GCA_013396735.1 Grallaria varia
GAGACTCGAGGTCGACCGCTTGGATTCTGGAGCCGAGGTTACAGAGGATCTGAAGCTAAGTATACCCCAACAGAGAAAGAGATCCTAGCTGCTTATGAAGGAGTTCAAGCTGCCTCGGAGGTGATTGTCACAGAAGCACAGCTCCTGCTGGCACCCCGACTACCAGTGCTAAGGTGGATGTTCACCGGACAGGCTGCCTCCACACATCATGCCACTGATGCTACCTGGAGCAAGTGGATTGCTTTGATCACACAGTGCACCCACATGGGAAAACCATGCATTGTGAACTGCATCTCATATTCTATGGAGAAACTGGGGAAAAAAGTATGGCTGGAAAAAAAAGCTGGTGAACTAAAAATAAGACCCCATGGAGATTTAGTGCTATCTAATGTACCAATGCTATCAATAGTATAGGACATATACCATAGTCATAATTATTATAGCAAAATATTAAAATGATAAGGGTATAGAGCAAAGGGAATACTGCTTTACCTGCCTTGGAAGCTTAATTTTTTTTTTCCCATTACTACTCTGTTTTAGGGCTGTCTTGCATTCTTTATTTCTCTAGTTTCTTGGTGATTTAGCATAAATATCATAAGAGTCAGCAGTGTCTAAGTTTGTGTAAGCTTTAATATACATTATAATGTTATAATATTTACCCAAGTGGCTTTTTAGCTCATTTTCCCCAATTCATTCCTAGTTGCTTTGCTGGCTAGTACTATTATTTAGAAAATAATACAAAATTCCAAGAAATAACATGCAATCTCTACTGGACGGAAAAGTAATTACTTTTTGACTATGGCCTAATTGTGCTGTTCATTTCTGCCCTGCTTTACTTGATCTGATTTGACTGTCTTGTTCTATGGCCATAGAAACAACTTGAAACATGTGAGGCACAGCAGTTAAGGATGCCTTTCTCTAATTCTCTTTGCTACTTTCTCACTATTATTTCTTGCTATTATTTATTTCACTAGATTTTCCTCTTGTTCAGGTCTTCCAGTTTCTTGACAGGATTTGAAGTTCTCTTTCTTGTAGTTGCTTTCATCTTTCCTCATATTTTCCTTACTTAGTGGCAGTTGACTCTTACATTGGCACAAACAAAATTCTCCCAAACATCGAGGTCAATGACCATTGCCTCTTCTTTGATGCCCCAAACTGTCATATTAAATGGTTTTTTTCTCCTTTGATATCTACAAATAATGCTTGCTACTCAAGTAAACAATAGTTATCCGAGTAAACAATAGTGACTTGTCTGTTCTGGACTTGGCTCAGCTTCAAAGTTTAATTAAGAACTTGGATTTAAGAGGTAATTTGATAGTGTCATAAGCTGACAAATGTGCAAACTCTTTGGATGTCTGTGGTACCATTCAAGATGGTCATGATAAACTGTGAAAAGAAATTTGCAAAGGAAAGCCAATGCAGATAAAGTGTTATGTCTAGAAAGAGGGATGAATGAAATAAAGTAGAACAAGTGAGAAAAAGGGATAAAATAGCTGGTGAATGATATACAAAAAAAAAGGGAACAGGAAGCTACCTTGGACAGTATCTATTGTACCTTAATAAGACTGAATAACATTTATGTCTATACTATGCAGTCAGGAATAATTACGTGGATTTTTGTATATATGCTTGCCACCTGTATACCTACACTAGGATGGGACACACATGCACACAAGCATCTACATTCCGAGAGTCCTGGCTCCATACATAGACAGTATGTCTGTATCACGCTGTTCTTTGAGGAATGGTGACTATGGGACCTTGTGGTATCCTACAAAAAACAGTCATCAAATACAAATCTTGTAACATCTGTTGCGCAACTATTGCAAAAAAAGAAAGAACATCCTCTTCAAGAATATACTGATTGGAATATTGCACCTATGAAAGGGCAGGTAATTATTTATTTCCTATTAGTATTTGTTTCATCAGTCCAAACTTCATCTTCCCATGCAGCTATCACACTTCAAGAAAAACTGGCAAGAGTCTATAGAACAGTATCAAGAAGAAGAGGCTAGATAGCTGCCCTGTGATGATGGGGATGGAGTTTGCCTAGTATAAAATAGGAAAGTCTAAAGAAGGACATGATTACATTATCTTCTAATTTGTAAAAATGGTGGTGTAAAAAAGCTGTAAATATGATGGTGAATAATTGATCAAAATCACCCACTGATAGAAAGATGTGAAACATTTTGCTTCACAATTTCTGAGGGGAAAAAAAAAGACTATAAGAACCAAATGAGGCTGAAATAGGCTTTCTAGAAATACTGTGGATTCTAGTGTACAGGGTTTAGGACAACACATGCCATTGGGGAGGTCTTGCCCCTCTACAGTAGGATGTGCTAACAAAGTATATTCCAGCTCAATAAATGAAAAAAGAGACAGCATGAGGCAGTACCAAGATATTGTATTACTTGGCACTAGGATTGCATTATTTGTCTTCCAGGCAAGAAGACAATACAGTGTCACATGGAGCAGTGGTTTTATGGATGTTTCTGATCACTGCATTACAGAAAGGCAGTGATGGAAAGGACCTCAAAGAACCTTTTGCTCGAGCCCTTTAAACTGGAGAAGATTCAAATACCTCTGCTGCTTCAGAAGTGATGCAGCGTAGTGTGTTACTTGCAATTCTAGATTGACTCATTCTTAATGTTCAATTTGGACTTTCTTGTAAATTTGTTTTGCTGATATTTTGTTCTTCAATCAAAAAGAAAATGTCTTTCTTTAGCTTTGAGAATAAGTTATACTTCTGTGGAAGCTAGCTTATTATAGTAAAAATTAATCTTGGGCTTGCACTCCTGACGTTTTCATAGCTTCATTAAAAATATTTCAAAGTATGTATTCTTGAAATGATTTTTAACACCTCCCCTCCAATAAAAGGCCAATTATTTAAATGATTTTTTAAAAAAACTTTATAAAATATTTTTGCCAGATATTTTGTTAGTAGAAAAAAATTGAAATGAGGATTTTCTACTAAATAGACAGTAAAATCAGAGAAGTTTTTTTGTCAAAATAATTTTCTTTTTTTTTTAAACTGTTCTATTTTGTTCTGTTTCTGCAATAATCTATGCTGTTGTAAATATTTTGTAAACATGTCCACCAAATTTAGTGGCTAGATTGTACCACCATAATGACTGAAAAACACGGAAAGAAAGTCTTTTATCGGGAAACAAAGGTAATGTTGTCCCCAGGATCTGCTGGTAGTTGAACACTATGTTAAAGGATTTAATTTTATGAGGATTTCTGTGAGATAAGCAAGGATTTGAATTTACATCAGGTTACTCTGAAGAAACTGCCTTTTCATGTATGCTTCTCCTAAGCAAAAAGAACGGTGGTTTACTGCAATCATCATCAGCAGCAACTTTTTTTTGTATTTATCATGGCCTGTGAACGTTTAGAGGAGCTGTTTTAAGACAATTCCTGCCCCAAAACTGATATTATAAATGCACACTCTGGGTTGTTTTGCAATGAACTCTTTATGTAACCATGATTTATAAAAATATAAGTTTATCTATGAGGAGCATCTCTGAATGAAACTGGTGGAGCAGTAGCACTGTTTTTGATGCTGTTGAGAGTCCTTGCTGCTTTTTGCTGTCAAAGTATAGAGTAGTGTTTTCTGGAGAAGTGGCTTGTGTTTGTGTGTGAGTAAGAGAAAGAGAGAAACACACAAATATAGAGAAAGAGCAAAAGAGATAAAGACAGGGAGCAAGTAAGAGAAAGGAAAAGAAAGAAAAGAAAGACAGAAGGGAAAAATTAAGAGAAAAAGAAGAGGAAGAAAGAGAGAAAAAAAGAAAAGAAAGGAAGGAAGAAGGAAAAAAAGAAGGATAGAGCAGGTAATTTTAAAAAGAGAAAAAAAAGAGGAAAAAGATAAATAAATCCTTGTGTTTATGAATGTTTTGCAGGTTTGGTTGTTTCAGCAGTACTTATCAGAACCCACAGCAAGAGCTGTTTCGGGTCCTGGGGCAAATAAATTCTCCTCCTCATCATTCCTCACCTGGTAAAGCACCTGGGTGGTCCTGCCATGACACTCCTCTCTTCTCAGTGCCCTCCTCCCTTCCTGCTTTCACTGTAGCACAGAAAACTTAAATATGGAGCAGCCGTGGCTGCCAAGAAGTGAGAGGGGCTGAGCCAAGCAGAGGAGGGGGCTGTAGCTGGAGGAGCAGTGGTGTTCCCCCTGGTCCTGCTCCTCACCCAGGGGAGCCGCCCCTTTCCTCCTGCACCATTCAGCCCACCATGCCTCGCCTCAGGTGGCCTTACACAGCGATTGGTTCTCTAGCTGGTGTCGGCATATCTTCATCGGCATTTTCAGAGTTCACCTTTCATTCTCACTGCACTTGCAGCGGGCCTGAAAATAAGGGCTTGGCCTAATTACAGTGGCTTCATGACAGGTTGTTGTGTCTGTCTGTGTGGGAGCACAGCACATCTGCTCTGTTTAGCCCGCATCACTTTGTGGGAGCTGCGGGGAGCCCAGTGAACCACCTGGAGAAATCACATCATCTTTGTGTGTCTTCCCCACTTTCTCTTTTTGGTAGGGAACAAATTATGTGCTTCCTAGTTTATACAAATTTTCCAGAATGGAATCCCCTCTCCCCTGGAGGTTGTGTTCTTGAACTTGAAATCAAATTTTTAAATCCACGGAGGTCTGTTAGGCTGGGGAAAGTTTCATACTGTCACATTTTAGCAGGTTGAAACTAATGATTTATGTGACTGAAAAGAAAGACATTTTGTTCCATGAGGTTTCATTATGCTGTGAAAACACTGACCATGATGGTGCCATTAGCCCAGTCACACTGGAAAAGCTTGAGAATGGAGCCTGTAAGGGAGAACACTGAAAACATCCTCCTCTTTTTCCTAAAGCATGAAGGGTGTGTTGGTTTGATTTTTAAAATGAAACTGCCATATTCTACAGAACATAAGCTTCTCCAAGACAAGATGTTAATCTATATCTAATGCATGTATGAGGTTAAATATGGTGTGAGAGGCAATAGACATTACTGAAGTTCTCTGGTTCACTGCTTTAAGGGAGAGAAACTTAGCACAAATCTAATTTTACGAGGAAATTGCTGAAAGAATGGATGTAATAGAAGGGATATAATAGAACAAGGCATTTAAAAATTCCATGCTCAGATGGATAATAAGCACTTCAAAATTATATCTGGCCACTGAGAAATGTGCACTTACTCTAGAACAACCACTGCTCTTTAATAATCACTAGCCAGAACATTTAATAATTGACAATTTGATTTTTAGTATTAAGGTGACTTTGGTTTGAATATATCTAATGCCAAATGATCTAACAGATTTTTTTAAAATAAAATGTGCATTTCTGACTTGAAAGAAGTCAAATACTAGACTTTTCCTGAGCTGTATTAGAATAATCAGCTTTTGAGGATGGTGAAGAAAATACCTTAATGCCCAAACAGTATGGCTGAAAAGCAAATATTGATACTTTCTGGGAAGCATGATACAAAATGAAAGGCAAAATAGCTTTCTATTGCACTGTGTCTCAAGTATTTTTACAAGCCTGATTACAAGGCTGATTTGCTGTTTAAGACACAAGCTGAAAATTATCACAAAAAGGGGAAAAGACAGATCATTTACTTTGATGAGAACATAAGCATTCAACTTAAGAAGAAAATTTGCTAAATGATTAAAAGAAATCCGTGGTGCATTGGGTCCAGGTTAACAAGTAAGCTTGTGTCTGTTGACCTGAACTGGTGCTTGAGAAGTGATTAGATCAAACATGATAGCATAAATCAAGATTTCAAAGAGACACAAAGTCCAGTGGTCCCCCAGAGCTACTGCTGTTGGACTCAGCGGCAAAACTCCTATTGATAGAAGGACTGGCGTGTGCAGGACAAGTCAGTAAAAAAAAGGACTGACTTTTTTGCAAATTTAGGACAGGCGTTTGCTATGTAGGAGAAGTTTGACTTGCTAGATGAATGGTTGCAGAGGGATTTGAATTCACTAGCTGAAAAAAAATGATAAATGTATTAAGTTGTTTTGCACGCTGTGACAGATTAAGGGTAATCTTTAGAAAAGCTCCTACATCTTATTTTCAGGATAGTCACCGAGGTGTTTAAAGGGGCTTTGGATCAGTGCCTCAGTTAACCGGCGTCTGATCTTCCGTCAGTTGCTCCAACAGAGAGTCGTACGGCAGCCTGCAAGCTGTCTTGCTGTTCCGTGAGGAATCACTTTCTGACTCACATCTTAGCAGCTATGCATAATGGAGGATTGTACCCTGCACTCGAGGGACTAAACTGCTGTATTTGTGCCACTAGTCTGTGCAAGTGGTACTAACTCAGTATGTCTACAAAAGGTCCTCTTGGACCACATGAGATACCAAGTGCCTGTAAGTGCTGAGGTTAGAGCAGATGCTCCTGCAGTGTGTCAGCCCTGTTGCACTGTTGCATGAAACTCTGTGAACACTGGGTTAACAGTGAAGTTGTGACACTTCCCTGTCTCTGTTCCTTGTCTTCCCTATGGTCTCTCTGTTGCTGGTTTGTTCAGGCATCTTCAGAAAAAATGCAAAGATATTCTGCAAGAATAACACATCCAATGAAATATGTGAAGCAGTTGTTCACAGACTAGCATGCACAAAAGATAGCTAGGAATCACTAAGTGGTAGGCTAAGCACTTCTGTGCTCATCACCCTGATGAATGACTCAACCAAAGGGTTGTTGCTGCCTGGACTGATGTTTGCCAGGAAGGCCTCTGCAGCTCTTCTACAGGTCCCACAACATCAGAGAAGTGCCATTGTCTTTCTCAATGACAGTCACGATATGCTTAGCCCAGGACTCCTGTCTGGTACCTCACCACACAAATCCAATTCCTGTCTCTACTTGTGTTTTTCCTCCTGAATCCTTGAGTTATAGATGATCCCACCTAAGCAAGCTTAACCTTGTCTGCAATTTTGGTCTTACCTCCCTACAGTCATTCTCACAGCTTTTTCTCAGCAGAACAAGCCAGGGGACAAGGGGAGGCTTGCTTGTGGGAGCTACAGAAAGATGAGAGCATAAACCCTACAGCACAGAAAATAGAAATTGCTTCAATAGAGTAATTGCACTAAAAGAGTGGAGTTCCTAATATTTTTTCCTTCTTCTACATGGTTTATGAATTTTACTAAGCTCTTGGGATTTCTCTTTTTATTGCTAGCCTTTGTTTTGACTGTTGTCCTCAGATGACAAATTCTTGTTTCTGTTCATTTGTAAAAGTATATCAAATGTGTATTTTCCAAATAGGGTTGAAATGAACAGGTAGAAGCTTTTTTGCTCCATATTCTAAACATTCTTTACAATTATATTCCCTCTCTATGCACTCTCCTGTGGTCATACTTACACTGTTTGCTCATAGCTTTCTGAGTACATGTACTTCTGGTTCTGCCTGAGCACAACTCATATAGCTCTACCAATCCTATCTAAAAAAACCTTTCTTTGTCTAAAGCTCATCCCAATTTACTACAGGCCAGCTGATTTGTGGTAACTCATATGGCTAGTGTGATATAATTCATATTAGCACAGCTGCTAGTGAAAGAGCAGAAATCAACATATGGGAGTGAAAAGTGGCTGACCTAAGTCATATTTGCTTTAGGGGTTGAAAATACATCCCTGGACTGTTACTGGAGATTCACCAATGCATGTCACTTTTAAAATCCAAACTAGTTTTTTAATGTGCTTATGCTTTTAGCTACTTATCAGCCTCTGTGTTGAATGGCACTATCCAAAGCTTCAGCTTTACTCTAGATAAGAGTCATAATTCCTTCCACATGCATCCTTTGCATGAATGAAGAGTAGCCATCATCATCAACATTTTGCTCTATCTAAGCTTAACTTATCAGCCTTAGTTATCAGTACTAACAGTACTTATGCAAACTGAAAGATTGAATCAAAAGAGGTAATGGCATATTCAACTTATATACCATTTACTACAGACAGTAAAATCAGATCTGTATAAAGCACATATTAATGCACTTGCTGTTACGTGTTCTGTCAAAAATTTTCCTTGAAGACAGACTTTCTGAAGTAGTCTTTGCATTGAGGATGAAAATGTGATATGCAAGGCCTGCTAAAAAGAAGAATAAAAGAATGCAAAAGAATTCATTATATTTGTTGAGAGGAGCGGAATAAAATTTAAAAAAAAACCATACCACTGACGCTTCTCATGACAGGCAATCAGACAGAGAGGCTGAGTCCATCTGAAACTTGTAGGTGCCTCAGGAACTGAGCCAGTCCAATTCTCTACAGGTCAGCAGGGGATAATAAGAAAATCTGTCAAAGTGGAGGGAAGAGTCAACTTTCTAGACCACAAATCTGATCTGAGCACAGTTGAGAGACAAAGAGTTCAAAAGGTTAATGCTGCTAAGCTTATTTAAGTGAACGTTAGCACTGTTGTGAGAAAACAGATGGAGGAATTATTTGACTGGTTAGGTTTATAAAACAGTGAGCAGAACGACAGACATGCGTAGAAGCTTGTCACAGTGAAAGTGTAAGCTGAGGTCTTCTTTCTGTTTTGCTTGCAAGTAGTTTGGATTAATGGTCTTCCAATCATCACAATTATGTGCTCCTATTTAAGGAATCAGTGGGGAAACATCTGGGGTTTATATAACGTTCACCATCATGTCTTTCGACAGATAAATTAACAGCTTTGTTTTGCATTGGCTGTAGAAAGAGACAAAAACATTGGAGCACAATGGTACTTACCATTTTTCTGTCAAGATGGAGCCACTATTAGGGATGCCACTATCAGTGATGATCAATGTGAAGCAGACATATTTACTGGGAGTCTGTTCGAGCACAATACAAGGGAACAAATAGCAAGGTGGGGCCATTTTGTGGATAGATTACAACCTATTGCTCATGACCTGCCTTTATTACATCCCTTTCTTTCCATGTGAAGAGGAGAGAAACCCAAATAACAGCGGGTTCTGGTGCTCTGATGACAGCTTGAGAAAAAGTAATAAGGAATTCCTACAGCTATAAAAACAGAGTGAGGAAAGGGTGCCAAGTTACCCTTGGAGCTGTCACTCTTTGCAAGGCTCTTTTCTTTTCACTTACTTTTGTACAATACTTTATGGCCAAACAGCTATTTTTATAGCCAGATGAGGACATAACTCATCCTTTGAGGAGTCTTGGAGAATTGGCAAAGAATTTCTGGTAAAACTTCAGATGGCAAGTCTTATTTCTCTTCTGCTTAGATACTGTGCATCTTGAATTTTCAGGCATCTGTAATTATGGATTACCTCATGTTTATTGGATACGCTGTTTGGGCTTGAGCTATGTCCAATTTGAACAAACAACGAATCCCAAGAAGTATTTTTCCATTATTTTTTATAGTAATTTGTCTTTCAAAAACAAGGCAACAACCCTAATACTACTGCACTGAACGGTATGAATTGGTTTTGAAAGCACTACAGCTTCATATTCGTCATTCTTTTACATCCTATTTTAACTTTTTGTTTTCTTTTCCATAATGCAGAAAAAACCCAGAACTGGATGAATATTGAACAACAGTATTCATGAACATTCGCAGGAATCTGAAATGGCTGTTTGATCTCTCCATATCAAGGCCCCTTGTTATCTGCTGCTCCTGCGGTTTCAGACAGAAAGTTTTTTGTTCCTGAGGAGGTTTGGGGAATGGCTGATTTGTGTGAATACCCGTATTTGCATGCGAACGAGGCTATTCCTTTACAAACAAGAGCGTTCATTATTCCTCTGTTTAAAAGGATACACTAACCCAATTAGTGAGCTGGAAGAATATCCCGTGATTTAGCTAACCAATAAAATGCTCCAAATAGGAGGCAGTGAATACTTAAACAGTGCAGTATCTGAGCCCCCATGTTGGCATTTCCCAAACCTTTGAAAGGTGAACCCTCTCTTTAGCAAAATAAGAACAATTGCACTCCTCACCCCTCCCATGTGTTATTAAAAGCATACCAAAGAGAATAGATGCTCAGAGAAGTCTGTGTGGATCTGTGTGTTCAGATGCTTCCCCTCCCTCCAAAATATGCTTTGAACAGTTTATAAAGCAACTTAATGTTCATGCCTAAAAACAACTTAGCTCTTGAAACAGAGTGCCATCACACCTCTAGAGTCACCCCTTCAAGCTTTCTGCAGACTCAAGCAGGTATCAGTTAAACTCAAGCAATATTTACTGCATAGACTATGATAGAAAAGCTGAGGGATTGAGACTGTACCTCTGCGTATTTCCTTATGTTCTGATTATAGCCAAATGTAGTCCACCTTTTTCTGATGCTGACAGAAATTGAGGTCTACTCATCTAACTTGCCCCTAGCAACTGCTAATTTCAGACAGTAGGCACATTAAACAAAACAAAACACACAAAAAAAGGCTCAGAGGAATCAACAGGATCAAGAGGCATTTCACATTTTGAGATTCAAAGCCTATTGGCAAATGATTCTCAAACAGAAAAAAGGTATTTGCCACAAGTATTACTGAGGATGAATAATCCATCCAGCTGTGCTAAGTAGCATCAGGAAAATAAAAAAGAGTTCTAAAGTTATTTCTGGCTAAGTTATACTGCATATAAGGTGGTTTATGTGATTTAGGTAAGATCTGGAAAAGTATCAAAACTTCTGAATTTATACTCAAGTTTCCACACCTCTGGGTTCAGGGTAAAACGGAAGATTTACAGAGCCTGGCACAAAATGAAAAAGCCTGACNGGGTTTATTTCCCTCCCCCCTCCTCCTAACCCTTAGGATATTTAATTAATTTTCTAAATTACCCTCTTTTTATCTCAGCTTCTTTAATAACTGTTACTTCTTTACCCCACACTGTTCATTTTATCTTATCATGTGGCTTCTTACATCTACTCCGCAGATACATTTTCAGGGTTTTTTTGCAGCTCTGCCCCAGAACCTCATCTTTCATCACCCCACCTCTTTGTTCCTCTTTATAGTGCCTCCTCTTCATACCTTGTTGCTGCAGCTGAAACTATGACATTTCCACACTGTTGCCTGGGCCTAGAAGAAAAGCAAATAAAAAACAGTTGAATTCCAGGAGATGATGTTGGCATGAGAATGTATACAGGCACTGTATTAAAGCACTGGTAAAGCAACACCTCTGTGTTAGCTAGAGAAATACAACACATACGCCCCCTTCAAGACAGGATTATATTCTGCCTCTGGAATTTGAACTTTTGATTTTTTGGCATTGACTTCTATCTTTAACTAGTATTTGCTCTGGGTTTAAATCAGAGAAACTTCATGTATCTTATCTTACTTTGATGACAAAATGACCTATCTTAACATAGTGAAAAATTCATTGACAGTGGTAGAAAATCTTCCCAATTTCAGAAGTCACCTACCAGAATCTTCAGATGACTGAGGACTAGCTGCAAGACAGACATCACTTAGCTCAGAGAAACAGAGGAAAAGTATCTCTAAGTTTGTCTAATGGAGGAGAAAAAAAATAATGGAGGTTCCATATACCCTTTTTGGGGTGTTATGTTGTTGAGACCTGTGATATTGTACTCAGAAGTCCTTTCTGACTTGTCTTCTTCTGCAGCCCATGATATGATCACTCAGTTGTCCTGAAGCATCCCTGACTGTTTGCAGTCAAATGATGTAACTTGGAAGTTAAGCTTGAATACCCTTCTTAGGAAAAACAGAAAAGGATGTGTATTAAGAAGCAAATAATCTGATTTTATTTCCCCTTCCTTGTGTTCTCTTGTAATCTCTCTTTATTTTTTTTAAAGTAGTCAGAGCTTATAAGAACAGTATATTGGCTTTAAATGACTTACACTGCTTGCATGCATTCCAGAATTCCTTCTTTGTTTGACTAGTTTCAGATTGTCTGCTGAAATAATGTACCTGCATAATTTTCAGGTCAGTCTTGTCTTTAGCTCCACAAAATGCTTTTCAAATAGCTTTACTTAATAAACTTTAATGATAAATAATGTAGTGTATGAAGTACTTATATATCCAGCTTTTCATAGTGTCCCTGTAACTTTCAATCTTTTAAATGAAGTGAGGAGTTTAAAATTTATAAGCTAACCACAAAGACTCATTCAGCTGTTAAAGAAAATATTGCACAGAGTGGCTGTTCTCTTCAAGCTTCATTTGTTCAATTTGTTTTCTCAAAAACACACAAAAGATTCCTGTTGCTCCATGATCCCATACCTCTGAGTCAAAGGGGGATCATGATGGGAGTGTTGGCTCATTTCTTTCCAGCACTCAGTCTCCAGACAAGAAGAAAAAGTTGGCTCTCCATCACTTCTTGAGCTTTGAAGAAAGGCTTAAAATCTCCCCTTCCCCACCCTTGGTTAGAATGAGGTTGCTTGAGGACTTTAGGCAGCCCAGACCCTGGTATCTGAAAGCAAATTGTTTATACTCTTTTCTCCTTCCTCTCCTAGGTCTTCTGCAAGTTTTGAAAAAGTTAGCACGACTTCTTATGAACATGTTAACAGTAAAGCTACTGTTGATACCACTGTAGGCAGGATTTTAGTAATTTTTCTAATCCAACAAGGTTTCTAATGTTAGTTTAGCTTTGGCAAAAGTAATCTAGAAATTAGAGCTGTCATTAGTACTTGCAAGGTGACCCTAATACGTGTGGAAGCCTTACTGAGGTCCTTGGAAAGTGGGTATTGATGACTTGGTCCAGGGTGATTACATTTTGATCCATGTCCTTAACCCCTAATAAGTACTTTTTGAACAACTGTAACAAAAAGAGCTTAAAGCAATTTACAGCAACAGCAAAAGACTCCACTGGGGAACAGCATGACATCTATCTACTTTCTGCCTCCATTCCCACAGGGCCAACTTGAAATGCCTTGGGGGAAGGACAAGCTATTCTGGCTATGCCAGCTGTTCTCCACAGCATCATTGTTCACTGGCACAGCTAAGGGTACTTCTGAAAATGCTCTAGCTTGCACAAGGAATTGATTTGTTTGTAAGAGCTTTCAAGACCAGAGAAGTGGTGGGTTGTAGGGGTCTGATGGAAAAGTCGTCACTCTAAGGGTCACTGAACGGTTCTCTGACACTGCAGGAGTCTAGTCTTTAATGTAACACCGAAAATCAGGTGAAGAATTTTATTTCCACTCCCTTGTATCAATCATTCTTGTTTCCTGTGCAAACACAGACATTTTTGTCATTAGGCTAAAAATAAAACCTTTTGAGAACTGAAGCAACTTGTCTGTCTAGTTCTTTTCATGCAATGTTTTTTCTGGTAGCAGCAATAACAGGATGTGCTGGCCATTTCTCAGTGTAATAATCTGGTCTAGTCACTGATATAAACAGCTTGCACTTTGACCTTATAATTTATTCACAGCAGGCTTAATCCCAGACAGTTTAAGTAATAAAAATATTAATAAATACTTTGCAATTATGGACATTCTCTTTCCTGTGCTAAAATAAGTGTAATAATGTTACAAATAGAATCCTGTGGAGATAGGTGTCTTCCCTAGAGCTGACTAAGGTAATATTGTTATCACTGTTGCCTTTCCAAATAAATTTCATCTAAAATTCTGAGCATGGTTATGATGTTTTTTCCAGTGTATGAGCCTAGGGAGTGTAAAGTGTTGTGCAAGAGGCATGTCCACATTTGGGGTAACTAAGTGCTTCTTTGGAAATTAGTCATGCTAGTAACTACAATGTATGCACATGGAAGAGAATTAAAAGTTTGTAAGAAGTTGAGGGTCCACTGTCATTTCCCTCATCCCTCCCTTATTTCCTCTTTATTCACCAAGCTCTCATCAAGCCTTTCATTGCTATCCTCCCCTGCTGACTTGAGGAAGTGTTTTTGAATGGTGTTCTGTGAGTTAATTTTAGGGTTTAGGTCTGAACGGTCCATGTTTCTGTTTCTATCCTGATCAGGAAATACGAAGTCACCGTTTGTATTTATGCTCAGGTTTGCAAAGAACCATTTCCCCAGCACTTATTTTAAATCTTGTTCTTCTGGGAGGAAAAAACCCCAAGCCAAATTAGCTTCCCCTTCCTGAAGAATTTCTTGTGTTTCCAGAGTAAAAAAAATATGCTGAAAGTCAGGAAAACATTAATCTATGTGCAGACCTGTATGGATGCTCGTGTTTTGTTGAGAAAAATAATGAGATTGCAAATAAAGTTTCTGAACCTTGTCTCATATACATTAGATTCACAAAGGGAATTTTAGTTCTACTGGAAAGTTTTTCCATTAATTATAGGAATGTATCTTTAGAGAGACTGATTACTATAATGAGTTATAACAGAGAGTGTGACTGTAAAGAACTGCCACTTTACTCGGCTAGTCCAGCCATCCTGTGGGCTGAGTATTCACTGCATTTATAAGGGTCATGTCTTTTATGTTATACTTGGGGAGTTGTAGTTAGACTATTTAAAGCAGAAATTGATGTCTGTCGGGAGACTGGGTATGAGACCATGTTTTATGCTGCACAAACCAAAGGCTTGTAAGAATTTCTTTTTCACACGCATTACTTCTGTGCTAATGCATTAACAGACTGTGGTGAAATATTCATCATTTATAAATAAACATTACAAATAGTCCCACAGAATATATAGAGGAAGACTGAAATTACAGCCAGAAGCACGGTTTTGTGTCCCACTAGCCCAGTGCGGATACAGTCGAAGAGGGATCTTGTCGGAGCTGCAGCCCTGGGAGCCCACGTCAGAGTGCATGAGTCAACACCTATAAGCTGGCTGGCCATCGCCAGAGCATGCTCATCTGAACCCTGTAATTTTGCCAGGCCAGAGCAAAAAACCTGGATACAACTTCAGTCTGCAGATGAAGCATGGTGGCTTTGATTCTTTGTGCTCACATCAACACTATGACTGATATTTTCTGGGACATGCTAACTTCAGTGGAGTTGCCTGAGCACAAAGCTTGTGGAAAATCAAGTCTGGTGCTCCCATGAGAGTTGGAATAGGTGACTAACTATAGCTTATGTCTCTTGAGAGAACAATTTATGGAATATGGGATGAGAGATTTATTTTGAAACCATATGGAAACATTTATGAGTTATTTTGGTCAATCTAGGGTTAATGTGACAAAATATGATACTCTATATTTGTTGGCTGGATGGTGTTGAAGTGGAGGGTTCACCTTTCTATGGATTTATTCAAAAGTGCTCATAGGCTTTTTTCCAGTACTAGCGTGTGTTTGGAACCAAATATTTACAAGATAAATGAAGTTACACACAGGTTCAGTTGAAAAGGCTGGTTTTCATAAAAAGGGCAAACAACAACAATGTAAAGACTTGGCCTGGAATACAGGATATGAAATGGCTTAATCATTTCAGTCACTGTTGTCATGTCCTACTGAAGTAATTTTTCCAGGAATCACTTGTAACTGGTAACTCTGGTAAACAGTTGTCTTATGTCCCTGTAACCACTTTCCTTTACTGTATTGGAAGCACTAGACGGGTGTGATTTGATGTCAAATTAGGTCTGACTTGCTGACCTCACTCTGACTGGTCAGCTTGAGGAGAGATTTAAGCATTGGCTGCACTGCTGGAAGAAAGCAAGGAAGAATCCAATTTATAGTCTCACCCAGAGCCTCTGGAAGTGCACAGTGAAAAGCTATCCCCCTTTCCCGTGAGAGTTTGCATCACACACCTCTCTACTGCTTTAGCTATTTGGGTTTCTGTGTACACAAGTTCCTGTGTGAAGGCTCACAGTAGCTTTGCCTCTAGGTGAAAGCATTGTGAGTTTTCCTTGTAGAGATTGCAGCTGAGTTCACTGCAGAGATTTAATAAAGAATGATGATCTGTGAGGCTGCTTCTGTTCTTTGAGCACCTGTAAAAGATGAATAATTGTTCCCCCCAGAAATACTTTTTAAAAAAATGTTTTCTCACCTTCCTGTTTCCACCTGTCTCCTCTGAGACTACATCTGAACTTAGAAGTTGTCACAAAATGTAGGTGATGGAAATGCCTTACCTGTTTTCACACAATTGCATTTTTGGAAGAGAAAAGTGGAAAAGAACTTGGACAGCAAAGTCAAGTGTACAGACCTGTAGCATAAACTGTATCAGACATTCTCCCTCTAAATTCTTCCTTTATCTTTGCTATTACAGAAATGAAAATAATCAGATAATATTCTCAAGTACCTTGAATGAACACAGGAGACAGACAGGAGGGTCAGTCTGGACAGGGTTGTCAAAATTTCAGCTATACAGAGCCCTGCGGCCACAGGGGCTTAATTTTTCCCAGAACAGAAAGAAAAGTTAGTGTGATATTTGCTGTGGGTAGTGTACGTGTTGATACATGCTAAGAAGCCCTTTGGTAATGGTGTTAGGTGTCTTCTAGGACAACAGATTAGAAAGGTGGAGATTGCTGCTGTAAGGCCAGGTGACCCCAGGTCAGTGAAGACTACATGAATAGCATCCCCAGTGAATCTGTACCTTGTATTTCAGCTGTAAAGCACCTGTCTTCTGCTGGGAATTCAGAATAAAGAGGAGGATGCTAGAAATAGCAAAAAACTCCCAGGGGAGGGAAGAGAGCATCGAGTGAAAAGGGAAATGAGACTTACGAAGGGATAGCGTTTCCTCAAACAGACTACATTACGTGGACATATCTGTGGTGAGCAGCTGATATTCAGGTCTGAGTCTTTCCTGTCAGGGGACTCCATGGAGCAAGTCTAGCAAAAAAAAGTAAAAGCAGCTCCAAGATCCTAAAAAGCATGGAACTGGTTGTGACCTGCAGCAGTGACTCACAAGAGAGGCAGGCACCCATGCTCAGGCAGCATGTCAGGCACACCAGCTGGTGGAGGAATCTGTTGGCATTGCACCCCAGCTGGTGCAGATACTTGGACTTTTAAAATTTGTTGGACGTGCTGTAACATCTAATGCTGCATCTCCAAAATCACTGGAATCTGCCTTTTTTTTTTTTTTTTTTTCCCCTGCAAATAGAAACACTCGCCCTAAAAGTGAATAAATTATTCTGTTTTATGAAATATTTCTGACACATAACAACCTGGGGACAGCGCAAAGGATGCTATGCTTAGGGACTGAGACTCCTGAGGAGGCTGTTATAGCTCATACAATTGTCTGGGGAAGTATTCAAAACATATGTCCTAAAATAAACATCTCCTGCTTACACACAAACTTTTCTACGGCTGCAGTTCTTTCACAGGAACACTGTCTTCTAGGTTTAATCCCCTAAGACTTTAATAGATTTTATTGGTGTTAGGGTGGGGGTTTTTTTTCATTGTTTTGGTTTTTTTTATTTCCTTTTTTTTTTTTTCCTGTTTTCCCCAGCTTTCTAAGAGCACTGTCTTACCTTGCCTTTTATCGCAGAGGCCAGGTGGTGTCTATTAATTGTTAGCTGGTCACAAATTAACAGGACCTATTAATTGTCTGGGCCTTGCAGATGCTAGGCTTCCTACTACTAGAAGGAGCAAGCTGCCTTGTTGCAAGGTTTTTTCAGTCTTTGTTGTGTGTTTGGCTGGTTATGACTATACTCTGCAAATATGGTAGGCATATGTGCTTATTTCCCTTATGAGTCATGGAAGAACACACGTGCACACTGAATGTGCTGCTATTAGCAATTTTTATGCAAGTGTTCTATTTTCTTTATTAGGACAAGATATATGTTATGCTAGATGGCATTATGAGGCATTTATCTACATACAGATGTCTGTCTCTAGGTATTCAAATATCTTTTCAAGCTTTTTTGGTAGCTCCCTTTTTTGTATGGGACATGCTAATGCTAAGCCAAAGAATAAAATCCTTCAAATGTTATTTAAGAGTCAATAATATTGGTTTCTTCAGTCATGCTGACTTTATAATTCTTCATTAAATAGATTAATGCATTTCCATCACAATGTTATTCTTACTTTGCTGCAAAATTAATTGTGAGTCTATCTTTTCGGCAAGTTGCATAAACTAATAAAGAAAAATCAAACATAGCCTTTATGTTTCTTTCATGTTTAAAGGAAAGTACCTTGTATAATTTTTGTTAAAGCCTGCAATAAATGTTAAGTATTCAAATGTTTCTACTGTAAGAGGAGCTCTAAGAAGTCCCATTATTTTAGAGAAATCAAATTTCTCTGAGCCATAGAAGGTTTCAAGATTCAAGTGACTACAAAATCCAGTTACTTCAACTGAATTGCAGCTCTCAGGGTTTGATTTAATCTGTGACTGCATGTTACAAATCATATAGTATGCACAATGGAAGAAAAAATAAAAATCAGTAACAGTGAAATGGAAAAGACCTTAGAGAAGTAAATCTCTATGAACAGGTTGGTGTTAATAGTGCTATCCAAATTAGCTTTCCGAGTGCTGACCATTACTGTGATGAAAAAAACATCAAAAAAACAAACCAAAAAACCCCAACCAAACACCTAACATTCCCACAAAAATGTCAGCATAAACTCCCCTTATTAACCTGGCTGTCACTAACATTTCCTTCCTGGGTCTCTTTGGCTCTAACCCACTAGAGAATGGCTCCCACTGTAATCAACAGCAGTGAGGAATTAAGCCACAGTGAATCAGGTGAGCTACAACAGGGTTCTAGCACTTATGAACATAAAAGGTCACCAAAATTGCTAATGCTTAATCTGGCCACACCAGGAAGGAAAACAGAATGTTTTGAAGGAAAGCACTAAAGTATGAAAAAAACCCCACAATAATAATAATAATAATATTCATAAAGGAAAAACTCTGTTAGCCCATTATATAATTCTATGGCTAAAAATCTTTGCTAGAAAATGTCTTATTTTACTAAATGTAGTCTGTGTCTGATTCTGTTGTTCATTTGAATTAGTCTTCGATTTTGCTTTTCCCTTGCTTGTAAAATTGATAAAAGAAGCTTTATTTGTGAAAAGCAGCTGTTGCGATTAATTGTTCCATTTAACTAGTTGGATATTTAAGGTTTAGTATAACTTAACCTGCAAAAAACCCTTTTTTATCTGGGAAGTTTTGTGATGTAAAGTACGTCTTGCACTTTTGTTAACGGTCTTCAGATAAAGAACTGTAGTTCCTTACCCATGGCATTTATAAAATGCTAATTCTGCCTTCTTATGTCATATAAAATTTCATTTATATTTACTTAGTACAGAGTTTGTGTACATTTATAACAATAACTAGAAATAAGCAAAACAAGTAAGGAACTTATTCTTTTGTAATTTATACTCTAAATTATGTAGAACCGGATCAAACAAGAGAAATGAAAATATTTACTTTGAACATAGTTTTAATTATTTTGCTCTAGTTATAAACAACTTAGACAAGTAGAAAGGGGAAAGAGTTGGAAAGATAATTGGAAGACAAAGTGATTTCTCAGATCAGATTTTTGTTGTATATATAAAATGTAAATTGAGAAAGGCAGGGCCTTATAGTGTCTTGAATTACAGGCGTCTCTCCCTGTTTTTTGATAAGCCCTGTGTGTTTAAGAGACCTACTGGCTTTTTATGGTGTCTAGGATTTGCTAAATGAGTTTAAAAAACAGTAAAAACCTTCCAACAAAGTATCTTGGTTATTTGCAAGGATCAAGGAAGGATTTTGTTTGTTTATTTTTTTTTGAGAGATGGATTGAGAGATTTTGAAAAGTGACAAGGCAGAAGAGCTTGGAGTACTGAAGAGATCCTTGATAGCTGATAGTTCAAGAAAATGCCTCATCAAACAGTGCTCTCAGGCATCTCTTCACTCCTTTGAACTTTCAGTATTGCTAAGGAAATTTTAAAATTATTTGTAGGAAAATTTGGTTTTCATGCATATGATTTATATATAGGGGGCATAACAGAAAGTGACTGTATCTTCATTTGAACAAAAGACTAATATTAATATCAATTTTGTTATGATCTGCCTTTCAGCAATTGTGTTCATAAATCCAGTGGGGGGAAAAAATAATTTCTGGAGCCACTTAGAAAATTCTGTCAGTAGTAGATTGCATGTGTATGTGTGGAATCAGCAGGCTACTCAAGAATTTTGTAATTAGTGATCAAATACTTTGAAAGATCTTCTTAGTAGCAATCAAAGTAGAAATGGAAAAAAGGGTGGTGTGTCCATATTTCATCAGTAAGGCAGACTGTAACTTTACAGACCATTAAGATATTTCAATTTTTTTCTAAGTTTTTTCTTGGATGAAGCAAATGACTGGATCCTGGGATACATCACTAAAGGCTGCTTTTGTCAAACAGAGAAGAAACAAGAGAAGGCTGACCTCTCTCTTTGCTTACAGAAAGTTTTATATTTTCTAGGATTGTATATTTAAAACATTTTATATAACAGTCCAGGCACTAATGTTATGAAGTCACTGAGTTTTCATATATGGTGCTTCCAGCCAGCAACAAGAGGTGCACTGAATTATTTTGGAGACCAAGCCAGTAGTTGAAGATAGATCTTTCCCTCTCTCACTCCCTTTCCTGCTAGAAAATGGCAGAGGGTCTGATGGTTGGGGACAGGAACCTCCAAACTGCTGTTAACTGATAGAAACAACTGGAAAAGACACAATTTTATCTGGTAACTTACAAACCTAACATACTTCCGTCATTTTATCACTTACTTATTCCATCACACTCTTATCTCTGTTTTATTATGCTTTATCTTTTTCACAAGCCATTCTGGGTCTAAGTGTACATATTTACACTGGGCTAGTTTAACAAGCTAATTCTTTTTCTGCAAATACCTGCGTAGTGCATCTTGTTCTTCTACTTGACAATATTTCTTAAAAAAATAAGAAATAATTATGTCCATAGGAGAACATGCTAAATAGATCCATAAAATGTAAGCTGAAGCCTTCTCATCCACTTGCTGAACATATGTATTTCACCTACAAAACTTGAGAACCTGGGATGTGAGTAGCAAAGCAGCATCTGACCTTCACTGGGTTTGTATGACCTATAGAATTTTTTATCTCTGCACTAAAAGCCCCTAAATCTGCACTGGAATTGCTGCTGTTGATTTGGTTCTGGCATTTGTTTCTTTGCAAGCCTACTACAATATCCATGCTTTTGGGATTTTCAGAACAGATGCATGTTTTTTACTTAAAGAGATGAGTGTGGGAGAACTGCAGTGAGTTCTGCTCATTTCCATTTTGCTTAGAGGCCTTTGCTGTCACTGAGGTTAAACTGAGAGGTCCAAGTTAAAGCACCCATCTGTTAAACTCTGTATGACACAAAACGTGCTACTCTAAACCTGTGAGAAAAAAACCCAAAAGAAATCATTTGATTCTAAGGGGAAGAAATCAAAGGGTCCCAAACAAGCAAAGTCAAAGTGAATTACCAATGCTAGGACAAGGAAAAGAGTAGGGATGTAGCTGGCAGCAGGACAACGTGCATCATGGCAGTATATGTAAGAAAGGGTCCTGGACAGATCCAGGTGAAACAAATTTGAGGAAATAGCAGTATCTTTCACCTATTACAGTATAGAAACTAAACTCTGAGGAAAGACTGCTTCTGAAGTAATGTTTGAAGGGAAGGCCTGCCTCAAAAACTGTGAAAGATCTTTTGTTTTTCGAGCAGTGTGTATAAGCTATTTATTTTATAGATCTTTCAAACCATTGTTCTGATGAGCTGGGAAGAACTGACTGGGGAGATTGACTTTGCTGGCCCTTGGTGAACTCCTCCTCTGGGGTTCAGCCATGAATTTTCCTTCACTATCTCAAGAGCATGCCTAATTTACACAATCTATCTCCTTCTGTACAACTTCCACTAGAGTCAATGGGAGCTGTGTGCCTGAAGCCAAGGGCAAAATTTGGCTCAGAGAGAGTATAACCGCTCCAGTGCTTTTCCAAATGAAATACATTTAGAGTCTGACATGCACAGTTGGATGTAGTAAGTAAAAAATCAGTTTTACTGGCTACAAGGCTTCACTGACTAGTGCTACTTCCCTCTTATCATTGTTAAAAGATGTGCTTTATAAGAAAAACTGTGCTAGATCAAACCAGAAACTTATCTTACCTACTGTTCATGGAGTGGTACTTTATGTAGCTCCTTAGTTTCCAGTGCTTTGTGGCTAAAGACTTTCTGTGTCAGAGGCTGCATTTTTTATTTAGCTCTGCATCAATTATAATAAAAGTTGTGCCAAGCTTAATTGATTTCTTCGTCACAGTTCCTTGAAACACAGTTCTTTTAACTCATTCCAAATCATTTTCCCAAATTCAGCAGGAGTAGCAACACAGTTGAATGATAAGATCTATACCTCATTTAAAACAGACATTCAGCTTGTCTAGTCACTGGTGAACAAGAAGTATTTTACTGCTAAATCCCAGTATCTTAGTTCCCCAGTGTCAGGAATACAGGTTCTAATGTGGCTTTTTCTTGCGAGGTTCTTCTCATGAAAAGCTGTTCTGAACAGTGTGCAAACGACTGTCTTGCGGAAGTAGCCTTTTAGTCTCTTCTTTCTTTGCCACTGTTATGTATAGGTAATTCCTATGGGATCACCTCTTCTCGTAGTTACAAAGTTTAATTGAACAAAATTGCGTATATGGACAAGAACTCAGCTATTCACAGATTTTTACAGTCTACAGGAGTCTTCCTTGGGAGCCATTAGTTGTGGCTGTTTGTTCTTCCCTAAAAGCACAGTGTCTTGCTGCTATTTCCCTAAACAAATAACTGTAGAAAAAAATACAGTGCTTTTCAGTGTTAACTGCATATCCGTGAAGTGATCTGGGTTTGTTTCTGGGTTGGATTTTTTTTTAAGCTTTTATTGTGTTTTGATTTTCTCTGTGAGGCTTCTGCTTCCTTTCCTTAGTGGCTTTCATCTTCGCTTTTAAATTTACAGTTCCCTCCTCTAGAGAGAAAATCCAAATAAGGAAATCCCTTCATTAGAAATTATTTTCACAGAAATCACTAACTTGTTCAGCCTCCTTAAAACAGTCAGTCTGCACACCAGCAAAGAATCTGGTCTCTCTGACCTGGTAAAGTTCAAGACTTTTGTAATTTTTTTTTTTTCCTCTTTAAAGCAACAAGGCAGAAAACCTTGTTTTTCGATTATGTGGTAGTTTACAATACTTCTGTGCAATGCAGCATACAAGACCAGACTACTTTTCTTTAAAATTATGTCAGGACTTTGTGCAATGTTCCCAGAAAACCCTTCTTTTCGAGCTAGATGTTTCAGGAATGGAACTGTAAGAAATTTCAGAGAGGCAAAAGAGATTGATATGAAAAATTAAGGTTAAAACAATGGAAGATGTTTGGGATTCTTTTCCCCCTCAACATGTGGCTTTTAATAACTGCTGTTTGTTGTTAATTACAGAACATACTGCATCTTCTAATAAACACATCAGAGGAGAATCAAGTTAATTTGTTATATTCCCCTTTGGATATGGTTCCCATAAACACAATATTTAGGCTAAATCCTGTAACTGCTCTTTTTTCATTGATATCTTAGGGAAGCAGGTTCTCAGCAACCTGGACTACCACTGGGAGGCTGAATTACTGATTATGCTCATAAACTAAAGTGCCACACTGTCCATGTCTGTGAAGCTAGGTGCCTTGAATAGACCAAAGATGCCTAAGTCATATGCATTTCTTTGAACAATTGAATCTTGGTATTTGATGCTCAAAGCCTGCCTTTGTGTGAGGAAGTTTGCAGACCCTCAAAGAAAGAGAAGCGCTGGTAAGATTTTAATATTATATAAGGTGGTATCTATCACCTAGGAGAATCTTAAAATATTTGATACAGCATCTGAAATATTTCTCTATAAGATTACATTATATGATGTACAACTATTAGCTAAATGTACCACAGCTGGTACTTTACAACGTGTACATGTAATAAAGAGGAAGCAACCTATATGGAACAGACACAGAAATAAAATACTCAAAAGCCTGCGTACGAATAATTAAACAGCACAAAGTTATTGCAATTCAAGAATATTTTAATTAATCAGAACCAATAGAAAAACCTTAAGTAAAATGTAGTTAATTTTATGTAAGTTTCAGTGGTTCTTAATAGAATAAATCTCTTGTGTGAAATATTTAGGTAATGACTATCATAAAGGAGACTGCTTTAGAGTGTAATAATGTGTTCCGAAAGAGTCTGCTTTTCTGTGTCAGTTAGGAGGAAGATGTCATTATACTTGATGTTGTACTCATTGTGCCTAATACTCAGTTAGCTGTAGCTGAGTTTGTATGCCAATACTTCCACAGTACCCTCCTGCACCATCACTGTGATTGTCCCCAAAATATTTTATAGAGCTGGTTCTCTCACTCCTTTTGTTTCTCCTCTTTTTTTTTTAATTTTTAATTTCTTGACATGCTGAATACATTGGAAACAGGCTGAACTGATGACAAAAATCTGTGATAAAATCTGAGACAGACATCTAAGAGTCTTTTACTTTTGTAAATTTTACCCATGGCCACCCATGGTGGGGGGTGGAGTTTTTTGTTTATTTGGTTTGGGGGAATTTGTGATTTTTGGTTTTTTTTGTTTGTTTGTTTTTTTAAATTTTATTATTTACTCTTCTTTCTGTTTTCTGACATATTTCTGAATTTATGACTGTCTGGAATACCAGAATTCCTTTCAGTGAGTAAAATTAAGGAATATCTGCTACAGCTTTCATATGTTCATTTTCCAGAGTTATTACTGTATGTGTGTGATCTGAGAACATTGTGATCCTCTGCCATTAATTATGGGTATGTACTTGCATTTATGAAAGTTTTCTAAAAATACTGAAAAGTTCATTATGTACCACTACGACTAACTATTCTCATTAATGTTAAAAATGCATACAATTTATATTGGTATTGAATACATCCTAATGCATGCCAAAGTCTGATTGCACAGTGAAGGAGCAGATGGCCTTTGCCTTGAGGAGCTTGCCACCTGAAAATACAAAAAACACGTAGGGTGAGGGCGTATGCACAGAAATGAAGGGCTCATCACACAGGAGGAGAGTGGGGGTGAGAAGGGTTGAGTCACAGGGGAGGAATGAGCAACAGCCTCTCAGGAAACACCCTGCGAGTTCCAAACATTTTTATTTTGTTTGATAGTGGTTTGGGTAGGTGGAGATCAGTTAAACAGGACAAAGAAAAGGCAGGGAAAGAGGCGCAAGGGCATTTCAGGATGTGGAGAAAAAGGAATGAGAAGGCATGCTATAAAGATGAGGGTAGAGAAAGGGAGAGGTGTGGGGGCGAGATTGGTTCCAACAATCAGCAGTGGGAATAGATAATTAAAAATCATGTGTCTGTCAGACGTTAAGCCTCTTTTACCATTGCTATGTCAGCTTCATTGTCAGACTGGATCCTCCCTGTAGTCTCTTCCTCATTCCAGGCTGCTCCTGTAATTGTTTAACACAGTTGTGCATGAACTGAGCATGCAGACTGAAGCCATAAAATTATACAGTGCACTTAATTGAAAGATTGAAAAATTACTTTACAGCGACAGACTACACAATGGTTGACACTTAGGGACTGATCTTAGGCTACCGTACTCAGTGAGTGTAATTTAATGTTGTAACTTTCAAGTATGAAACCAATGATTTTTCCTTTGGCAGAGGGAAATTATTCTTACACCACATTAACTTTTAGGGTTGGAAAGGGAACTTCTCCCTTTACCTATCCTTCTTAAAGATTTAGGTAGCTAATAATTTTTCTTACTTATGCTTGAGACAAAAAGCCTGAATCTCAAAAATGATCAGTGTGTGTATTTCCTTAGGCCAAGTGATATATTCATCGTCCTTAATAGTGAAATGTTTTGCTTGTAGCTGAGAATTTTTATTGTTGCTTTCAGAAATGATAGTAGATTAATGGTAAATAAATATTTTGATGAGAAATCCTAGGTCAGCTCTAAGCCTTTCATCACTGTCACCCTTCCTTTCTCAGGGAAACAAAACCCAGGTATGATCCAATTTTATCTGCTTTCCTCCTTGGTCTCCACAACTTCTTTGGATAGAGGAGCTCATTTGTTCTGAAAAGCTAGGTTATACAAGAAGAATTTGAAATGGAGAGGATCTATGTTCCCTAATTTCTTCCATAAAATATGATGAAAACAGCAAAGTAGATTCAAACAGCATCTAAATTGTTTGAATAGTGACACATATCATGGTTGAGCTGTATAGGCTGCATGCCTGGTTATTTAAGTTCAGTTATGGGCTGCCAGAATTACACTCATGGGACCCTAACATCTTCAATCCATAATCTTATTTTCCAGTAAAAATTCAGAAAAAAAAAAATCCACCCTAAAAATAAAGGAAACCCAAACAAACCATTCTCTGTATGAAGCCAAGTTTTTTTTTGCAATTCAATAAATCCAGGCCTTCTATCCATAAGCTCAGCAGTTGCATTGTCAGCACTTACTCTTTTAAGTGGAATTAGAAAAACAAAACATCAATGGAAAATCAAGCTGATCTCAATATTGTTCAACAAAGCAGGATTCAGCTGACACTGTAGGAACTTCTTATCCCATTTTCTCTGAACAGCAGGGTAGGGAGCACTTTTAGTATTAAGATATTTAATTTTTTCTAAAAATTACACTGAAGACTGCAGTTTGGTGTAATTTATAAATATTTGAATTTCATAATTGTTTTCATGCATTATGGAGACAGAACCCACTAGAATTCTTGACATATTGAACATTCTTGTTACTGAAGTCTCACTTTCAGTATGTAGCATCAAACTTTCATCTTTTGATCACATATTCTGAATCTCTTACACTAGAATAAATTTTTTATTTATTTTTCAAACAGCTTCTCTCATGGAAGTGCAGCTAAAGGCACATTATTTGCAGCCTCTGTGCAGTAACACTGTTCAAACTAACACCTCTACCCAGAGCTCATTAAAGCACGTCTTCAATACGAAGGGAGTAGTTTCAGGATGAGCACTGGGTGTCTGATCTCCTTTTACACAGATTATCCATTTTTTTTACCCCTAGTCTAGGCATTGCATGAGTGAAGTTATTCCTGAAATACTGTAGCAAGAAATGGCTTTTTGTCTCTTATTAAACTGTCAAAAAACATATCTGAGAACCAGATATTCTATTGTAGTGTATTAGGAAATTTAGGAGATCATATAGAAATTCTCACAATAAAAAATGTGAATGTTCATCTTCTACCAACTTACAAATTACAATTTTTGTATGCATTATTTTTTCAGCTTAGTAGAATTAAAACCTTTTCATTAATTAAAAACATCAATGTTAAAAATTAATGTATTATACATTTACTATATTTAAAACTCTAATTCTGTATCTGATTGAATGAGATGTGATCATTTTGTCAAAAACCCTCCTATCTTTTTTAACACAGAAGTGCTACTTTTGAAGATATAATTTCAAACATCTCTTGTTTGCTTTTACTTTCCTTTTCCATTTATAGCTTTACAGAATGCAACCACTGAGTCCCATATAATGAAGCAGAATCTCGTTCCTGTGAAATGATCTGGCATCTCATTTCAGGAGTCAGACAATACTTACCAGGCACACCGAGTGAGTCTTTTGGAAAGTCTAGTTGATGATGTCAGTCTTGGGTCTCAAATAGTTAGAAGCTTATTTGGATTAAGGCCTTACTCTACTACCATTAAATAAATAAATTAATACAGATATTGCTGATGACTTAAATACCTAAATGAAATATTCTCTTTATTTTTTTTCTGGATCTGCATTTTACATGATGGGATGCAGCTGATACAAGGAGGTAGCTCTAAAAGGAGATACACCTCCTTTGCAGGTGCAAACAGTTAAGTAACTGCAGCAGTGTCTCTATTCTCCTTGACTAATTATTCTGGCTTGCCTCCTGAGTTAAATAATGCTCCACTGGAAACAAGCAGGAAACCTAAATGCCCCATCCCCATATATTTCCCTGTGAAGTGAATGCTCAGTCTATACTTAGATAGATAGGCTTGCCTGACTGTCATGGTAGGACTCCTTTCTAACTGAACTAGCAGAAAAAACTTAGTCCTGTCTCTAGCTGGGCCTGCTTTTGTGACAGGAATCAAGTTCCTCTCTGGCGATAGAAAGCATCATGAAGGAGAACAGTGTTGAGTCACTCACAGTCCTACATTTCTGAACAACATTATTATTTATGTCTATTATTGCAATAGTGCCTTGAAGCTCCATCCAAGAATTACCAATAGCTCAAGAATCACTGCATGGGTTGTCACCGGTGGCCATAACAAAACACAACTCACACCCTGAGTACCTTGCATATAAAAAGGATGACAAATACCGAGCAGACGACTGGATCCTGAAGCCAACAGGGTTATCAAAAACATTTGCTACACATCACAAATCTGTGGCAGAATCATGAACAGACAACTGTTAAAACATGTTGACTTGTGTTTAATCCTGTAATTACTTTTTTTACTGTTTTTTTAGAGATGTAAAGTTATGGCAATGAAAGCACATAAACAACTATTGCAATGCCTGTTACTCAGATGGTCATGTGTCTCCTAGGATCCACAGCTGCAATTTGGATTAGATCCAAAACTAGTGGTAGATACTGCACAGATAAGCATTGTAGGGGACACCTTTCTGGCACCTGAATGGACATCAGTGAATACCTTTTTAGCACCTAAAAGAGCATCAGATGCCATTTGGAACCATGAGGTGAATACCAGCATTCCCCTTTAAAAAGTTGGGAGCAAAGAATAGAAAACTAATGTCACTTTTCTCCTTGGGAGGGTGTATCAAGTGAAACCCCTTAGGATTCTCTCCTAGATCATGTATCTTTAAACATGGCCATAATTATCTGGACAGAAAACAACTCATAGAAAAATAGAGCTTGCAAATAGTCATAAATTATTAAACACAAGAAGAAAGCGAAATTTCTTCTCTGTTAGAAATAGCTAACTGAACTGACCGAATGGGCAATTGAATGGCCAGTCAAAAACAATATAGTAAAGCTGAAAATGGTATACAGAAGGATGACAGCAATGATCAAAGGTGTGGAATGACATCAATACAACAGGTAGCTAAATAGACTAGTACCGTTCAGTTTGAGAAAGAAATTGTTTAAGTGGAGTATGAATGATTTCTGGAAAAAATTATTGGCACTGAAAACTTGTGTTGGAAAACAATTATTTGCTTTTTCTACTAATACAAGAACTAGGAGAACACCAAAACTGACAGGGGTTGGGTTGAAAATGAACAAAGAGAGAAACTCTTTTGCAAGTTTAAGGAGGAAAAGAAAGTCAATAAGGGAACTATAACTATATAGTCTAGTCCTTTTCTCTAGGTACCTCCTGTTGGACAGTTGAATATGATGCTGCAAAAGGTAGATTTTTAGTTTGGTGGTTTTTTTGGTTGTTTTTTTTGTGTTTTTTTTTTTTTTTTTTTTTTTTTTTTTTTTTTTTTGTTTTTTTTTTTTTTTTTTTTTTTTTTTTTTTTTGGTTTTTTGTCTGCACCTTTACAGCTGTTTTTAGGCAAATACTGGGCACAATTAGGTCTGCCATTATAACTCATAACGAGTCACAAGCTGTAGGAAACCATCTAAACCAGCTATACCTACCTCCAGCGCAGCTCTGTCGCAATGGTAAAAGCCCCGTTTGACCTCAGTGGTAGCACAGTGCTTGAGTATGCAGTGGTGCTTTCACTGGAAGATGATGGACCTTAGCAGGAAACACTCCGAATCAAATAGGGTCAGGCCTCAAAGCATAATTGGGTAGGAAGCTCTTATCAGATAATCTTTTGCTTTGAACAGATTGCAAAATCTCACTCAGGCAATTTGGCAGCTTTTATCTCACCCAGCAGCAAAGCAAGGACAAAGGCAGGATCAGCTCTGCGGTAGGGTTCTGCAGAGCTCATTCTTGCATCGTGTGACTCAGAAAATGAGCTTGGGCTCGCTGGAATCGAGGCTGACCTGCGATCACACTGATTGTCCTGGAGTGGAAGTGTTGCATGAGCAGGTTTTGGAATAGGTAACACAAGCCCTCTAGAAGTCCTCTGCGGTGTGTAGTCCCCTTGAGAGCTATTGGATTCCCTTAATCTGTCACATTAACATTTCAGATTTGAAATCAAAATAATGATAAATAAAAAATTCAGGCGTGATTTAAAATTAGAAAGAAAAAAAGGGAAAAAGCATTCCACTTCTCTAAGTGACCTTGCAATATATTTGGCAGCTTTGATAGACATTTTGCAGGATGAAAAAAAAAAAAAAAAAAAAAGAAGAAGAAAGGAAGAAAGAAAAATCCGGTGAAGTTTATGATTGTTTTTACAAACTGTTATTCTCCCTCCTCCAAATCTCTGGCATCACAGGTGAAACATTGTGTGGCTGGTATCTTGACTTACCATTCGCTCTCAGGCTCTGCAGGGAGTGTCGGACCATCAGCACTGATGTTCAGAGCAAAGCTGTGAAAACAAACCGCAGCAGATTATTTGGGCTGATGACCAGGTTATTTAGTGCTAACCACTTTGTGTGCCCTTGCATCTCAACCAAACAATTACCCTTTTCCATTCTTTTATTTGTGCATGCACTTATCAAGAAAAACAGTACTGCAAGGGGACATTTTATTAAATAGGGTGATTCATTTAAGAAGTGTTTCTTTGACTCTAGAATGGCCATATATTCTGCTCTTTAATTAAGAGGGTAAACAACACAAAAGACAAATATCAAAATGCTAGTTATCTGAAATACTTGATTGTCTGGAAGAGAAATTAAAAGCAGTTGTAGAAATGCTGGAGCCTGATTCTGTCATTTTGAACAATTGTTCTTATACTAATAGCTTGGTTGTTTACCATAAGGTCACTCACAGAGTGAGTGCCATTTTGTGAAAAGTAGTATTGTTGTATAGCCTTGAAAAATAAGATATAAAAGCGATGAGGTAGATATAAAAGCTGAACATTTCTCCCCCCATTTAATTTTTTGCTCCTTCAGAAATGTTTAAAAATGATTTTTCAGCTTGATTTGTCCCCTTTTGCTAACTTAATATGTTTGTGGCTAGAAGTAATGTCAGATGAATGAAGTAGAGCAGCCATTTCTAGGGTGAAATCACAGGGAATTAAGGAAGAATTGTTACACAGCTTTTATTAAAGGCACCAGAGATCATGTTCCCTTAAAAGAAAACACTATGCAATGTGATTTGAAAATCACTTTCTTTTTTTTTTNGCTACAGCACTTTCTAAAAAGGTTGTCATTTGTTCTTAAGAATTGAGACTTAGCATGCACTTTTTATTTAGTGCAGCAGCAGAGAACATTGAGCTTGCCCTGGCTTTGTTGTGAATGAGTAGACGCTGTCAAGTTACTAATGCTTCAAGAAATTCAGTTATTTATTCTGCTTTTGTTGCTTTAAGGCTTATGCTCTTTATATTTTTTCCCCTGAGGTTTCTGTTGAATGGTGCACAGACAGTACTTGTTCATAACTATCCATGGAAAACCTTGGTTTATAATATCATTATCAATTGCTCTCAGGGACAGTGCGATTTGCTATTACTACACACATATATGCTACAGTGTTAAAATTTGTGACAAGCCTGACCCAAGATTAATAATTTGCATCTTGCTCAAGTGATTGATTTCAAGCTGACTCGAAGAATGGAGGAGAAAATAAAATCCAATCAAATACTTAACTCAAACTCTGTACAATTGGTAGATTTGTCTTCTCTGTGCAGAAAAATTGGCATAACAAATTGTCAAAAGATCCACAAGGGATGTGTACCAGCACTAGAGATCCCATTTTATCCTTTTCCCATTTTGAAGCATTAATTTTAATCTTCTGAACTGAGTATGCAAACAGGAAGGAGAGATTACCACAGGAAGAAAGGCGTTAAAGAGGTGTATTGAAATCCATTCCTAGGCTGCATAAATATCACTGCGGTTAATTCCTCCATTTTTTCAGACATTCCTCACTCAGGTTATTTTTACTCGTCAAATTTACACTTCATACCTTTAAAGAAAGGTTGAATAAAAGACTCTTGCTCAAGGCTGTCTTAATGAACCTGAGATGCAAAGCCTAATTTTAAAGGCTAGCTCAAAGCAAATGCTCCAGGAATAACTTGTTTATTGTTTACATAAAAGCTCACTTCAAACTATTACTCCTGGGGTGGAGAACAGCTGGAATAGGAAGAGCATACATTAGTTTTCTTTCTTTCCAGCGAGATTATCTCGAAGACATTTCTCCCCTTCTCCTCTGTTGCCCTTTTCACTTAAAGCAGAGCTAAGCACAGCTGTTTGGGAGCGGGGAAGGTGAAACCACATCTTTATGCAAAATTGTACCTTTTCAGTAAACTTAAATCAGTGCTAAACTCATGTAGACACTCTTATTTAGCTTAGAACCATCTGATCTGCAACTGTATCAAACTGGAACGATTTTATCTGCACAGCCTCTTGGTCCTCTTCAAGAAAGCAGGTTTAAAACCACCAGCAAATCCTGAGCATTACAACACTCAAAGAGAACCAGCACGCTCCATTTTCTTTTCTCAGTGTGTTAATTTACCACACACTAAAAATCTGCCAAATGAGTGAGCGGATGATTGCTTGTGGGGTCTGATGGGGCAGAGTGATCTCGGATCACCCAAATCCCGATATGGACTGAAAAGTCTGTGAAGTTCTTGTCTTTTAAATGGTAAATTTGCTGAATATTAGATTATAGTCTGAATTTCAGCTTTACCTTAAGTAAGTTTCATGAAGTTTCTCTCGCTATGATTAGAAAGACATTACTAGGTGTTTTTAGGAACTTTTTCCTTCTTCCCAGCTCTGCTGGAAAATGTATTACAAATGCACCAACTCTGTCAAAACTAAGACTCTCTTCTGGAAATACCTGGGATTTGTCCAAACTCAGGGAAAACCATGTGAATTGTACTGATTTGGGTGGGACAATTACGGAGGTGTTTTTTCAGTCCTGGGAGAGGAAGCTGGGGCAAGGGATCAAGAGACAAGGCTGGCATGGAGTAAGGACATCGATGTAAGTTAAACAGAGGGCATCTAAAAGAGAGATTTATCAAATATTGCTGGCAGATGTTATCAGAGAGGATTGGGGGAAAAAAACTGAGCATCTATCCTGATTGCAGTCCTTGCACAATCTTACAGGTGGCAGATTTATATGACTGAGGAGCCATCAGAGGATCGTACTGTATATCCCAGGAGGCAAATGTGGATTAACACAATAAAAAGCTTAGATCATTCTGAAAGAAACACGAAATAAAATAGAACAGGCAAGGTTTCCTGAATGCCTCAACATTTGTAAAGGTCCTCTAAGTACTTTTTTAGGTTTATGGTGATGTTAGGAACCTAACTTGAAGAGGGCTAGAACTCTCCTCTTAATTCCTGTCTGGGAAATGTTCATGCATTAAACCCAAAAACACATTTTGCAAGTCAAGTAGCGAACATATGCCTTTCTGAGGCAGAGCTGTGCCCTGGGGAGTAAAAATGTGTGTATGCACATGTTTGTGTCGAGTTGGCTAGAGTCATTATAGCACTGTCATGCCTATCTCTAAAGACCTCCTCTGGATTGTGTCAAACACTAATGAAAAAAGATAAAATAGTCTGTCTGAGGAACATGTGAGACTGCTTGCAGATTTGGCTGAATTTTGGTATGGTTATGGGGATGTATGTAGGGAAGAGTACAATAGAAAGAGCAAAGGTGTTTGTGGGAATTGTCATTCAAACCAAACCAAGATTCTACCTTGACACAGGAGATACGCAATTCTGCTCTAATGAGGAAATTAAGTCAATAAGGAGTGCATTCTCTCAGACGGCTACAACATAAGCTTGTTTAGAATTACAGTTAAATTGTGGTACACTTCACAAAGAAATAGATGTGAACATTTCAGAAAGCAGCCATCAAGCACCTTGTTGTTTGCCAAGAAAAATAGGCAATTATGAACATTATGTCCAACTATGCATCATATCGGCTCCAGTCGAAACCATTTAAATCCAGTCAAGCATTGCTTTCACACTTAAAACCCTACCCAATACTTGATTATACCTCAGCCTACCAGGTATGCAGCCTAGATGTTGGCCAATAAAAATGTTCCATTGTCTAGGAATTTTAATCCATGCATCTATATTTATAAATGTCATAAATTTGATTGAAAAAGATTGCAATTATCAAACCCTTGCTGTTTCTACTTTTCTGTCCAAATCTGTTAAAAAGCCTTTGAAATCAAAAGCAAACAAATAAACAAAGTCTGATGAAAAGGGACACTGTCAAGCTTTTAAGTGGAAAAACTGGACATAGAAAATAACTTGGCTTTTCTACAGTTCTTTACCCCTCCCCAGGTGATGTTGCCTCTCAGCAAAGTAAAATTATTATATGGAGAAAATGGTTTAGACTGCACATACCCAGACTGAGAAAAAATTGCTTCAATATAGGTATATTAAAAACAAACAAAAAATAAAGCCTTACAGGCACTTTTGTGGTCTCACAGAAACAATGAATTTTATTCCTCCTACTGCTCTGTTGAGGTAACTAATTAGCTTTTTTTTTTTTTTTTTTTTTCCTTTACAAAAGCCCTTTATATTGGAGACTTATTCTAAAAATGTGTCACTTACTGGTATGCAAGCACCAGGTCATCTCAGCAAGTGTCAGTAGCACTGGGAGTCTTAGCACAGTAGAATGACCCCTGTTTTAACACTATGTCAATTTGACCTGCTGTGAGCATGCTATTGAATTTACAACACTGACAGACTAATTGAAAGAGGGCTCTCCACACTTACAGGAACTGGAACTGAGTCACTATTAGTAAACCCAGGAATTTTCTGCTTCCTAAAACAGCTGCTTGAGGATTCAGCCTTCTGCGTCTATGCTGCTCAGCCATCCACTGGATGAGTATTTTCTTTCCATTTGCCTCTCTTTTTTTTTTTATTTCTTCTTCCTAGCACGACTTTCAGTGAGAGTCACTTGCCTGATTTCATTACAAAAGTGATGGTTAAAATATCTCTGTCAAAAATCTTTCCAAGAACAATGGTGCTGTCAAACACTCCAGACAAACTGTGTGGTTAAATGCTTAACTCTTGAGTACAATGACCACAGCTTAACCGAAAGTAAGATTTTATCACTACTGGTATTAAAAATGGCACATACAATCTTAAATAGGAAAATGGAGGGATCAAATAGCTGACCAGACATTCCAGGAATCTTTGAAAGACCTTTAGCCAGTGAAAAGACATTTACAGTAGCTTACAAAAAGTATTTTTTCAGATACTATCAAAGGTGATTCTGCTCAGACGTAGTTGATTTCATTTTATTGAAGCCAGTTTTGGAATGTACCTGCCAGAAACAGGAATGCTTCCTTTGTTTAGCCTGATTTATCTTCACAAGAACTAACAGAGCACCTTCATGAACTACTGGAGCTCAGCCCTGGCACAAGTCCAGCAAAGTTACAAAACTTACTCAACACTACAAAGAATACAATGCTTCTATTTACCCTTCAAATAATGCCTAACATTTTTCACAGCATTGTACTAGAATTCATGAATAAATTCTAAAAACATATACAGACAAAAGATATTTTTTTTCCCCAGCAGAATAAAGAGAATAGGAACTATATTTTGAAAGCCACCCATGACCCCAAACATTCAGGTACCTAAGATACAGCGAGGTACCTAAGATGAATTTCTTGGAAGGGTTGGTAGGCACCTGAATACCTTTGCAGTGTGCTGGCAATAGACAGCTGGGTTCTTAGGCAAAGAGTTAGGCATGAGCCGCTCCCTCTTCACACCCACCTGCTGAATGACTTACACCTCTACCTAATTTAGATGAGTGCTATCTTTTTCTCCCCTTAGGGCCCAAGAGAATTTCCCTGGTTATTTGCCCTGTGCAGCCAGCTCCACCTTCAAACATCTGTGGTCTAGCCATTTTCTATAAGGCACTTTCACTGTGGGTGCAGGGTAAATTGATATCAAATTGGGCCCTGGGTTAAATAGGCACTATTGGCCACCTTTCACAAGTTTTTTGTATATTGTGCGCGTGTGTTCGAGGGGAATGTTAGTGTTATGCAAACAGTGATAATGTAATCCATTGCGTCAGTGTGCCATGACTTTCTTGAATTTAGCCTCGGTTCGCCCTCCATGCTTGACTCTGGCAACCTCACTCTTTTTCTTATTATCTTTATGCAGTAGCTGAGAATTTGCCCTTAGAAAGATAACAAGGTACCTAAAAATTAAAGTTGCCTAAATTCTTTTGATTTTAGCAGGAATTAGAAAACTAATTAAGAGACGGATGTTTGACTATGTTTGTAGATCTGAGCATTGGCGAATGATTAACAGCCATCTCAGTGTATGAGAAAAATAAAAGATTTATGAGAGTGTTTTTTGGACAATGTGAAAAACTACTATGAGTGATGTGAGAATCGTAACAGTAGTGCACAGGCATTAATGTGATTTCACTTCTCAGTGTTGGTCTCTATTCATAAATACATTAAACGATCAGCAAATCAAACTCTGAATATTATATTAGTTCAGAGCAAAAGCTAGACACAACATAAAAAAATGAACCTTGAGTGTTTTTACTTGAACTTTGTATGTAACCGTATTAAGATGCTGAATATTTCAAAGGCTGAAAGTATTTATAGCTTTTGACTTTTAACCATATTATATCCTTTGCCTTATTTCTTGTCCTCAGCAAATGTCAAGTGGGTGTTGTGTGGAACTGAGAGAGACCAATCTCGAGAGAACATCCGCCTTCAATAAGTGGAACTCCAGATTACACAAAGCTGCAGGCATAAAAGCAGCTGCAAAAGCAAGTTCACTCTGAAAATGAAACAATTTTCTCTGGAAAAATGAACATGAAAGTTAAAGTAAGGACTTAACTGAAATCATCATGTTTTTAGATAGTGTACTTTATATCTAGTATATCTAGTATTTGCAATCAAATTAAATCTGTGATGCAGGTTTTAGTTTTAAAACTTTCTATTTCCTTTTCCTGAAGTTGGCATATTTATACAGAAAGCCAGTCCAAATATGCACTCTGCTTCTGAGAATTATGATCTGCCCAGTAAGCTTGAATTTCTGAGTATTATGATCTACGTAGTAAGCTTGAATTTCTCTGTAACTTCAGGTCATTCTTTTAGAAGGAGCATATAAATGCTCTGAGACGGATGTTTTTTCAGAGAGGCAACTCAACTCCAAGGGGCTGGGCTATCTGCTTTGTCTCATAAAAAAGCCCAGAACCAGGGCTTGCTTTGTAATGCATGTACAGAGTGCAGAGTGCAGGTGATGACTTGAGCTGTGAAAGCTCATGTTATAAAACTTGCACCCACACATTCTGAAAGCTCAGGCAGGTTTATCAAAAGGTTAGCTAAAGTTGTGAACCTTTCAAGTAAACCTATGGCTAATTTTGAGTGAATATTGACTGATTCATGGTTACATGTATCTAACATGCTGAGGTTCAGCTTTTTTTCTTACTGTGCTGCACTTGGAGTTATTTTGGTTTATTTAAGACTGGAGTTCAAACTGAGTTTCACGAGAGACAACCCCCTAGAAACTAAACCCAAGGACACTGATAAAAGTCTGAGGATGGAAATTGCTGAGTTTCAGGCAGGTTTGGATGCAGCAAAGCCTCCTTTTCAGCCTCCTTGCAGTCCGCCAGTCCATAATGAGAATACAACTGAGGTGTATTTAAGGGGGTTTTGGTAGAGCGGAATGACTGAACATTGAGAAGAGAAGGGCAGACGAAGCAAACAAACAGTTTTTTAAGAGGACATGCAAAAAAGCTGTATATGCTCTACATCATGTAGTGAGCTAAAGTTTCTTCCTAATTTCCCATGGCACAGTTCTGTAGGAAAACTTTGGACATAGGACATCCTCAGAGCCAGAAAATGGAGATAATGTGTCTAGGATACTCTTACGTCCTACTATGCTTGGCTAAAACAGCAAACAAAACACAGGTGTACAGCTGTAATATGCAGCAGGCACAGACTCACTAGCATCAGTTGACACTTTGTCTCTTCCCTTGGTTTTGGTGTAACTCCATGCTTGCTTTGGGTCTGGCCAGGGCATGTGAAGGCAAGCAAAGGGTCTATGTGGCCGCAGGGATGCACCAGGAGATGCTGCATTGTGCTGGTTTTGCCAGCCTTGCACCCGTCACATAAACCTATGTGTCTCCTGTGGGAGCTGCAGCAGTGCTTCTGTGAGGCATCTCTCCTACAGAACGAGCAGGAGGGCTGAGCCTTCACCAAAGGGCAGCACAAAGCACCTTGGCCTCTACTGCACGGGAAGGGGAGGGAGAACAGCAAACCTCATTCCATTTTTTTTTCCTTTTTTTTTTTTTTTTTTTATTCCCCTTCTCCCTCCCAAATAGATATATCCGGTCCTTCTGAAAAGTGAGAAATGTACCCAGCTTTTGCAGTTTGGCATAGCTTGGTTTTATTGACTTCTGCTCTGAATTGCCCTCTGGAGGAGTCTGGCAATGTCCCTTGATGATACGTAGATCTCACTGAGACCTGTGTTTCTACCCAAATATATAACTAATGTGAGAGCTGGTCTCACTATCCTCCATTGCTTAGCTTCTTACATAGCTTTGCATAATTTTGTTGCACTACTTAAGTAGATTACACAGGTAATAATGACCTTGAAGTCAGGTATGACAGCTTTCAGATTAAATTCCAGCCTCATGCCCTGTACTCTGATCAGTCTATAACAGGCAGAAGTGAATATATACATAATATGGATTCTATTGTTTCTTGTCATCTGGAGTATGATTTTTATTATTCTAGATGATTGCTTTTTATGTCTAGCTTGAAATAGAGTTCTTGTAATTGTACTGTTTACTTCTCTTGAGAAGCCAGTTTGTTTTCCTATTCTCTTTTGAAATTTAATGAATTCCTTAACAAACGTTAGGAGCTGAATAGAAAAGGTCTGCTTATGGGCTAGATTCTTCTGGCTGTATAAATATATAGGTTCCCACAGCCTAAATACAAAAGGGCTGCCCTGCAGCAGCATCAAAACATAAAGATAAGAAGCAGCCAGGACATAGAGAAAATAACTACTAATTATTAAATAACTACTGCTACTAAATCAAGTACTTTATACCAAAAATAAGCTGACTCTATAGCAATATATTCTTAGTAACTGCAGTAGTACAGATAAAGGCAAAGAATAGGGCTAGATAATTTATTAAGAGAATTATAAAAACAGCTAGCAGATAGTTAAATGCTGACATTATCTTTCACAGGATGAACAAATGTCAGCTATATAATGAAATGAAAACCAGCTATGTTTCAACCTTGGTTTAAATATCTGGAAATGAACACCTTCAGTATTTTCTTGATGTGTTTTGTTAACTAAGGCAGTGTGATGTGTGCTCCCAAATTCCTCAGACATTGCTGAAAGCGTGTCCCCCTAAGTCAGATTGACAAACTTCATTTATGTAATTCAAAAAGCATAGCAAATCTCACCCGATGTTCTAAGAACTCTGTTGGTTATTTAAAGCTACAAAACTAAGTAGCACTATATGCTCCAGCTCTCTACACCATTCCTCTTTCTGTCCACCTCAAATGTCTGTTGAAACAAGGAGGTCTGCAGTGCCTCCTCAGCGGCACCATACCAGGCTGTCACGGGTGATGCAGCGTTGTGTGGCGAGGCTGAGATAGTGCAGGCTTTCCACTTTTGGGCTGAAGGCTGAGGAAGTGCTAAATAGGGCACTGTGAAGGACTGTAGGATGGATGTACAAGATGGCACCAGGACAGGCATAACGAGGACAAACCTTGACAGTGTGGAGACAGTTTAAAGTGTGGGTATAGATGAGTTTTACCAGCAGGAGAGGTTTTCACTGGTTGTTAACAGACATGTATCTCAGACCTTTAAAAGAAGGCCTATGCAAATGAGAAGCTTCTGGCTGCAATGGAAGGATCATTGAGACTAAGTAGATGTTTGCTATTCTTGCAAGCCTGGGTACTGAAAACTCAGTGTTGTTTCTGACATATGGTCTGGATAGTAAGTCCATACGGGACTCTGAGCCCCATTTCAAAATCCCCGAGCTCTTGAATATGGCAACTTGGTTACATTTTTCATTCTGTAATTTTCATTCTGTATCACATTCTATTTGGTGAAGTCAAAATATTTGGATGGACTGAACTGACCTCTGTCACAGAAACTAATAGAGTGACTAGTAGCTGTAAGATTGTCAGACAGTGTGAATTTGAAACAGTATAATAGAAACACAGAAAAAAAAATCTGACTACAATATGAAGTTCTTTACCCAAGGCTCCTTTTTTTTGTTGCAGCAGCCATCCTCACCCTTGCATGGAAGATCTGAGAAATGAGGTGGAGAGAAAAGTGTCCTCTCTTTGGTCTCTGCATGGGAGACCATCAATTGCATTGTAGGTGAGGAACCACTACACCGGTGAATTAGAAGTGCTTGTAAATGTTCCCAGGCTCTGCTGCTGGACCAGAAAACAAAACATGTTCCTGTTAATAAATTCCATCATTCTCTGTAACTAGATGGCTGTGTGAAAAATTGCCTGTTGGAAATTGTCCTGGGAATATTTGTACTCCCAAGCTGGTTTGGGAAATTTTTGTATGAGTGCTGGATGGCATATGTGCCAAAAGTGTGCCAGGAAATGGTCTGACAATTTAGGGAATGCCTATATTAGGAAAAAGGCCCAGTAGAACAGAACTATGGCAGAAAACATCCGGTGCTGAGGATCACATCCACACTGTATTTCAGAGAGTTTTATTGTGGCCTAGCTCTAGCCTGCTCCTGCAGACAGAATGTCCATTAGCAGTCAAAGTGCGTTAGATGCCCTCTGAGACTGATTCTCCAGGTTTATTTTTATCTGAAAGGAATTCATTTTGCACATTCTAAACATGATATGAACCAAAGTGCAGGAAGTGGGAACTACTGAGAGATTTGCTCCAGTAGTGCATCCTGATCTGCACTAAAATGCTACCTCACATACACCCAGAGGCAACTGTGTCCCACTGTTTGAGAACATTCCCAAACACAGTTTAATTTACCAGTTCACCCAGTTCAATTGCACATAAAAATTGTGTGAGGATTTGGCATGCTAAGTGGAAATTGGATTTAAAATTTTATTGTTAAAATTGAGTAAATGTCTACTGAATGTTTGAACTGTCATTCTTCAAGTGCCTAGAATAAATTTGGTAAAGTTTGCAAGTGGGTGCAAAAAACACGACTGTTATATATAGACGGTGTTCATGAAGTGTTTTAAATATGTCTCACTAGCATATCTGAGAAGGGAAAAGGGGCAGGAGAGAGAGTCTGTGAATGTTAAAAGGAAAGGGAAAGGCCTAAACAGGATTTCTCCTTATAGATTAGAAAAATCTTCACAGTAAATTTACAACCAAAATTTTCAGTCCTGACTAAAGCAAGTGATGTTTGGCACACTGTATCTGCAGGTCATGAGCTTTAATTACATCACATTATCTTTCACTGTAAGATCTGGACAGCAGTTGCCTTTAGGTTGGAATCCAAACTGATAAGGAGCTTTTTATCACTACACAGTACATCAGAGGTAGTTTGTAAGGAACAGATAGTCATCTGCTCTACCAACCTGACTATTCTAGTTGAAGTTGCCTCCAGGGAACAGATACCAGAAACTTTACATTTAGAACACTTAAAAAGAAAGGTTCCTGGCAAATGTGGTGGCATAAGTGGTGTTTAAAGAAGAGCTGTGTAATATAGTACCTAAATAATTTTATAGTCCCACTGCTATTTCAGTATTCTGGTAGGATATCTGAACCACTTGCTCTTCACTTGTACCTTGTTAGTAATGATGTTATGCATAATGCAGCAAAAGGAATTTTCATTCCTGAGCAGGGGAACAGAAATGAACAGGAGTGCTTTTTACGACTCATCTCTTATGGATCAAAGGAAACCTCAAGCTTGCCTTATCATGTAAGTAAGTTTAGCATCCTTGAGCTTTACTGTTACAGTTACCCATACTTAGGTATGTCTTCATTAACTGAAATTGCATGTTTATAGATTGGGCAGGCTTTATTTCTGCTGGTAGTTAGATGTTCAAGGTGTCTATTAAAATGACATTTTCAGGACTTACTGTGAAATATATGCAGAAATATTAAAAATATGTAGATATTTATTTTGGGCTAAAATCATCTTAAAAAACCCCAAACCAATTAACTTCACAAATATTCTGTGAGGGGAAAGATTACAAAAAAGAAAATCCCAATAACTGGAAAATTATTATTTTTGTATACATTTGTTATGATTTTATTTTCCCTAGTACTATTTGTGCTTTCTGTATTTGTAAAACATAGCTTAAAAACAGTGAAGGCTGGAAGCTTGGAAATGAAACTTTACTGTGGTCATACCATTAAAATGAATGAGGTATTTTGTTGTTAACTACATATACATTTCTTTCTCAGGTGTTTTATACCTTCATTGTATATCATGTATGTGAAGTACAAAACATATAAATGATCGAGTAATTGCTTTACAGTGCTAATCAACCCCCTAAATGCTGTTTTAAAAACAAGCAAACAAAAGGCACTGTAATGTTTGACCTTAATGCCTTTTGGTGGAGATCTAGTACATTATGGGTCTGCACAGCATTGCTTGTCTCATTTAGATTTCAAGGTTTTTAGGGCAAAGTGTATGTTCCATCTGGGTTTTGTGTTTTGCTGGGCAGTTTGACAGTTTCTACTAAATCATAATAATTAGAACAGTAAAAAAAGTAATTGGTGTCTTTGAGGAAAAAAAAAAGTCCCATGAAGCTTCCCCTGCTGAACAGTGAATACATACATGACTGAAGAGCATCAGAATAGCCAGGAAACTTCTTATTCCTAGTAATGCATTTACCCCTTCCCATCACATCTATATTGTACTCTTGTTTTGAGAAAACAGTTTAACTGGCTGGGTGGTTGTGCTGCAGTTGGCCTCATAGCTTTCCGGCCTGCAGCTATTTTTTCTTTTTTTTTGCTAGTTCAGCACTTCTTCAAAAGAACACTCATTTTCCAGGAAAAAATGCCATAGAAAGGATCCTGAAAATGTATTCTGGGTCTATTTATGTATTCAGTTATGCTCTACTTTCATCAGTTCGTTTTTGTAAACCAGAAAGGTATGAGCCAGTTTTCATCCCAAAGCCATGTAGTTGTGTAAGAAACTCAAGTAGAATTGAGTTAATAAACTGGGACTTGCATTAAAAATATGGATCCCAATGAGCTCTGAGGCTGGAGCTGGCATTCTTCCTGCTGGATTTGTACCCATGGGCAGAAATACTGTGTGAGTGACTATGCAGAGATTCCCCATGACTGACTGAATGTGCTGGTGCCAGCTTTCTACCTATCAACTTTCAGGGCCATTCCCTAGTGACAGAGCTCTGGGTTTGTGTGCTTAAATTATGGTATCCTCTTCTTCCACAGTGCTTAGAAAAGAAACACCAGATGCCTACCTAGATAGTGATGTTAAATACTTACCTAATATTGCCAAAATTGGTGAGAAAAATAGTCTTTAATGGGAAAATTATAATGTCAGTAAGCTTTGTCCGTAACAGTAGACTCATTTGTCTTATTAGTGTATGCTGTCTGGTTTTCTTTCTCTGTAAACTTAAAGAGGCAGAGGTTGCTACTGGAAAGTATAACATTTTAGCTCTCATCTAGAATAAAATGTCCCAGATCTTGGTTAATTTTGTCCATGGATAGCCTGTTTGTTCTTTCTTGAAGCCTCTTTGTTCTTTCTTGAAGCCTATTTGTTCTTTCCTTCAGTTTACTGTACTGCCATTTTGAGCCTGTGAGCAAAAATATCTTTAAAGTAACTCCTAAGTCTTATTTTGGCAGTCAGATACTCAGACTTTCCTTTGAACACTACCCCTCTCTGTACAAATAGGCATGCTCCTTATATAGTTGGGTTCTGGCATCATTAGCATCTCTATGAGTTTTGTTGTTGATGGAATAAAGCCAAGATTTCACCTTCACTCCCCAAAGAACTATGCAAAATCCCTCCAAGTTTTCATTTTCTTATTTGTTTTTTAGATGTTTACTTAACATGTTTGAACTGGCATAAGCATGGGGATGCTACAAACACTGGACTGGTTAAGGAAAATGTCTAGGCTGGCATGAATTAAATATGGTGCATAATTTGGGTCATGAGTCTGCAGACTTCATGGTGTAGAAGAGGTTAGAGCAGCAGCTGTCCCTCTCAGCTATGTACAGGAGCAGGAGAAGGCATATAACTATTTACCCAACATTCATGTATACTGCAGTCTGAGAAACTATGGACTAGATGTTTCCCTTAGAGGTTTCTCACTTATGCATTTCTTCAACCTGATCTAAAAGCCTTGGTATGTGTGTGCATATATATATATTTGTATACATATACAAACAGTGTTCTCTGAGCTACCCACTAAATAGCCAAACAGATTATAAATCCTCTATTAAAAAAATAATTTCCTGTTTTTATAATTTCAATAAATAGTTACACAAAATTCCTGCATGTTGATGCAGAAAATAAACTACAGTTCAACTCTTTCACAAGCTCAACTTTTTCACATATAAAATACTACAGCATAGATGCTAGATAAGCACTATTCCAATCTTGAGTCCTTTTCTTCTCAGGGCAAGGAGTGAATGTGTCCTGCAGTTCTGTTTTCAAGTGTCTGAGAGGTGTTTGATGTTACATTTTGATAGCATGGATAGATAGATTCAATAACTATCATTACTTCACAATACATTGGATCCAAAGACTTTGAAGCAGGATCAGGTAGAGTGCTCTTAGCATTCATGGCACCGGTTATGGTCTTCAGGTTTTTTTTTCACTTTGGCCATAACTAGATTGAAGAATGCTGCAGAGGAACTTGGAGTTTATTGGATTCGGGGTTTTCCACAGTTACTGATTGTGAATTACACTCCAGTGATAATTAGGCTCAAATAAATTAAGTTCTTGTTGGATTCCTTGATGTTTCTCTTCAGGAATAAAGCCTTGCCCTGCTCTGATAAGACATATCCTTCCTTCCCCTCATCCTCCCTGCCAAGGACAAATGTCAAATCGGTTATAAGCTTTTATGCCTGTTTATGTATAGCATGACATTGCTCTCTTCTTTACATGATTAATGCTATAAACTTCAGTGGCACTACTGAAGTAGTGGGTGAGCTGGATTCGACTGTGTATGTACACACCATGTGTTGTGCATGATATATAGCTGCCATCTCTTTAAGCCTCTGTATTATTTTATTTTTTCCCCCTGAAGTGTCTCTTTTTGTCTGAAAATCAGTTATAGCAGGATCCAGATGTGCCATCTCCGTAGCAGCTGCTATTGTCACTTCATCACCTTTCCAACTTCGAAAATCATACATAATGGAAGGTAAACTGAAAGCATGTACCTGTTATTCTTAAAGATATTTCCTTTGTGAAAGAACCAGGTGAAGAACATGCTTTCATTTATGTAAGATGTATTCTTTTCACTCATTTCGGCGGGAGAGTGTTAGGCCTATCATATTATTTGATGACTTGATCGTGAAGTCACTCTCACTGGACTGGTGGCCACTGAATGCATACTAGTGACTTGTGGCAGTGAACCTGCAGTATCAGAAATGGAAAAAATCTTGTAAGAAATGGGCTTGTGAAGAAGGTGAAGAAGCTAGCCCAAGTACCTTAAAAACGGAAGCTTTTACTGCTGTGTAAAGATGGAGTCTTTGTATCTTTTCCCTGAGCCAATGTTCTTCTTCCCAAAATGCCCTTAGAAAACCCTTACCTCACCAGCCAGGCCTGAAGGAATTCAGCCTCGAAAAAGTTTGCTTAAGTTTCCCTATTGGCTCATAGTTAACCCTTTCCTATTGGTTGTTATCCCTAGCTTCTTATTGGTAGTAGCTAGAATCCCTCTAAAATATGTAAATACCTCTACCCATGTTAATAAACTCACTCTGCTTCCTCTCCTGTGGTCTCTGTGTGGCTCATTGTGGGACACCTCGGGGGCCACGTGGAGGGGGACGATGGGGGAGCGAATCCCTACTATGTAAAGGGCTAAGCTCCCGGTGTCTGGACGTGCACCCCCTCAGCTATCACAGTGACTGTTGCAAATGAGCAACCACATTCATTTCACATACAAAGTGTAGAAGAGTGGCTGAGGGAGCTGCGGTTGTTTATGCTGGAGAAAAGGAGGCTCAGGGGAGACCTTATCACTCTACAACAACCGGAAAGGAGGCTGTGGTGAGGTGGGTGTCACCCTCTTCTCACAGACAGCTAGTGACAGGACAAGAAGAAATGGCTTCAAGGTGCAGCTGGTGAGGTTCAGGTTGGAAGAATTTCATCACTGAAAATGTTGTCAGTTGTTGGAATGGGCTGCCCATGGAAGTGGTGGAGTCATCACCTGTGGAGGTGTTCAAGAAACAACTGGACACGGCACTTAGTACTAGGATTAATTTGGTATGGTAGTGTTGGATTCAGTGATCTAAGAGGTCTTCTCCAGACTCAAGGATTCTATGTGGGAGAAGGTAAGGGGAAAGTCCTACAAAGCATTATAATATTTTGTCTTCTTTTTAATAGCAGTTAATTGCACTTTGAAAATTACTCCATTAATCATGAGTGATTGCGGTGAAGTCAGTGAGTAAGACTGGTGCCTGATCATGCTGAGTTCCTTAATATAGACCTGATCCCAGGCTTATTCATGTCTTTTGGAATTTTTTCATGCCCTGCATTAGGAATCCTTTACTTCCCCAATTAGTACAAAGGTTTGAAATTTGCCATGTACAGAAGGGCAACACATCATCTAAAAAGAACAAATAACCATTAAAACCATCAGATTAGATCTTAGGTGGGAAGAAAATGATGCAGAGGCCTTTTTTTGGACTAGTGTGTGGGGTTAATTGCTGTGAGGATGAACCTTCATCTAATTTGGCCTGTCTTCCCACAGTTCTTTTTACGTCTTCCTTGGTAGCATTATAATTTTATTAATAAAAAAAGAGAATATTTTCCCTCCACAATATCAAGATTAAAAACTTTTTATCTTTCACTCATATGTTGGAACTTTTGTAGTCTAATCCTAGTAACAAAAAATATGATAATGAACAGTGCATGGTGGATTCTTATAAACCAAATTTATACCTCAAAAAGGTTTTTGCAGATTTGCTGTTATAAGACATCATGACTATTTCTAGTCCTGTTGATAAAAAAAGTCTTCTTTTCCATGAAGGCAAAACATGATTCACAAATGCACTTAAAAACCAGCAGTTATATTAAATGATATCCCTAAAAAATGATAGTTGGTTTCATGCTGTCCCACAACTCAAGTAATTATTATTTCTCCAAATATTTATACTTGATATACTTACCACAAGGTGCTTCTTGCATAATCTGACATCTAGTGTCTTGTAGTCTAAAATAAACACTTTTACTTAAAAGGAAGGTAAAATCAAGAGAAAGACTCATAAAATCTTGAAATAGCAGAACTATTTTTAATAGCAAAATAGCAAAACTAGTTTTAAACCAGCTTTTGTCCCTTCTCTGCTTCAATCCACTAACAAACTCAACTTCTGCACTATTCAGGGAGCTTTCTTTTGTGGATGGCTTAGGTTTGTCAATTAGCATGAGAATGCTCCCTCCTTGCATAATGTCAAAATCACCATCTAAGGAAGCCCAGGCATTTTATGGCTTGCAAAATTACAAAAACGTGCATGAATGGTGATTTATTTTGGTGGTAACTGGTCTTGTAGAACATTTTCAGAATAAAAAATGTGGAATTTTTTTTTTTTAATTTATGCATTTTTTATTTATTTTTGTATTTTAAAACTTGTCATTGATGTTGGCACAAAAGTAAAAGTGATTTCCCTGTTGTGTTATTGACAGAACTCCAGCATCATCAAGTATGTAGTGAAGATGGTGATAGTGTTGTTTGCATTGTTAAAATATTTAAAATTCAGAGAGATGCAAATCCCATAGAACGAAGCACCTTTTTCTCTGCAGGGAAAATGAAGTCTAGGAAGTTTTCACTTCTGCAAGATATTTTAGCTTCACTAATAGACTGGCAAAACCACTAAAATTTATATAGAGTGCTTACACTGTTAAAGCAAAAATTGAGTTTTTATTGTCTTACTAAGGAAGCAACTGCTTCCATCTATGGGGAAGAAAATGAGATTTGCTAATGGAGTAGGACTCTTCCAATTGCTTCCAAATAAAATCTGAATATGTGAAATAAGAGACCTCAGAAAATGCGGATATTTAGAATGACTGCCACATCAGAATAACTAAGTCCATCTGCTTGCTGATCCACAGGGCTTGAACTTTGGATTCACTCTCCCCACTGCAGAATTAAGTGAGATTAAACATATGCTTATATATTTGGTATGAATTAAATTAATCTAAACATATGGGGGTCAGCAGCAGACCTAGAGACCCTATATATCTTAAATTAATACATAAGTGCTATCCCCAGGGATAAATTGCCAGGAGGGTCACACTGCTCTCCTTGCTTTACAGCAAGTAGACAGGCCAGAGCAGAGGAGAGATACACTGAAACCCTCTTTTCATGCTCGGCGATAATTTCTACAGAAAAACCATGGCGATGGCTCTCCTCAAGGGCCCTCACATCAGCACTGAATAGCCATTTCCATCAGCTTACTTCTGATGGGCAGCACACAGGGCAATGGCTCCTCGGTGCCCCAGTCCCCCAGGTATGAGGGGACCAGTCAGTGTGGCTGTTTGTGCAACACCAAGCCAGGATGCACTCTCCTGGCTGGACCAAGAGCAGCAAATCATGGCCCTTAAAGAGCTCCCACAGGACCTATAGGTATGAAATGAATTGCCATCAGGATGGTAATCTAATTTACCCTTTTCTTGCCATACTCTTTCATATGATTTTTTTTTTTTTAAATTTATGTTGGTTTCTTTCCTTTGTTCTTTCCTTTCTTCACCTTCCTTTTAGTACATCCTGTCTCCCTCTTTCCTTATTGGTTGTCAGCTTCTTCATTTCTTCAGCTTTCTGTTCTGGCTTTCATGACATCATTTTCCAGACCTTATTCTCTCTTTTCTTTTCCTCTGCACTTTCCTTCAAATGCTTTTTCTTAAGTCATATAAAGGTCTTCCAGTTAAAATATCATCTATAATTTTACCTTATATGTCTAGCATGCTTTTTTTTTTGGGTTTTTTGTGTTTTTTGGGTTTTTTTTTTAATTTTTTTTTTTTTTTAAATGGCTGGTTTCATTTCAATTTCCCTTATGTTTGGCATAAATACACTGTACTCTGAAAAGCCCTTGCAATTAGTTATGGGTTGAAAGACAGTCTTAGAGGAAAAAGGGGATTAAATACATCCAGTAACACACAATGGGAAAAAAAGGGAGTTGGGAGGGTGAAACCAGTTGTGCTGACAGGATGTCTGAGGAACTTTGCTCTCCCCTAAAGCAGACATTAGCACTGTCTGTGAAGATTATGGCTACCCCTGTTTCGATTGTCCTTCCCTATAGGAAGCACTCACAGTGAAACAGAGTATCTGAACTTTGAATGCATAAAAGCATAAACAGGCAATCAAATCCAGCTATGAAAACATCTATACATAATACATTTGAACCCTAGCATATTGGATGCTTTTTATTATAGTTATTAAGAAGAGATCTGAAGAATAGACTTTCCTTATCCTAAAGGGAAAAGAAAATGACACTCTTTATTTGAAACCATTACTTACTGTACCACTTTGGAGGGGTTAACTGCATTGTCTAGCATGCATCATCTTGGCACGCTAGTTTTTCACAGGGGAATTCAGTTATGTAATTCACTCTTTTCAGTTCTTACTGGAGTTACATGCTCCATAGAGAGGATCGCAATATGGACTTCTGTGCTCTGCGTACTTAGCAATAAACATATGGAATAAATTACCAGGGAAAGGCAATCTGAAATAAAGAACACAAAAGGGTCAAGTTTGTTTCTGTGGAAGGAAGAAACAGACTTGTAATCCAACAGCAGAAAGCCTGGGACTGAATGACTCTGAAATTGGGCAGGCAAGAGCAGGCGGCCCTTTCTTAATCTTGTAACTGCATGCATTAGAAGCTCTCACGTATGCCTGTAATATTAAACAACACATTTGTGGGCATAATTACTTAGGTGTACTTTCACACATCACCTTCAAATTCTTTAACCCCAGTGTTCTTGAGTCTGCAATCATTTCCCAGTTATTCACTGCAAATTGCCAGACAGCCTTTTACAACCACTATGACGAAGCAGGAATGAATCTCTGTGTTCAGTTCCAGGGGACAGGTTGCAAAACCCCTTACTTTACTTTTAACAGATGAAGGCAATAAAGATGGTGTGACAACTTGCTAAGACACCATTTCTACACTGTTACTAAAATGCTAACTTTTCTGGCCAGAAAGTATCACAGCTGCTTACAGGGAATGCTGAGAGCTCTTATGACTTATGAGGAAAAGACAGAAAATAAGAAGAAACTTTGCTCTTCTGTGGGAGGAAGATGAATGAATGACTGGGTTTGAGGAAGTGTCTTAGGTAAAATTTAGTAGGAAGTGCTGATGGAAGGGGGCCTAGTGTTGCTAGAACAAAATATCAGTGACTTGGTGAGTCTAATGGTGATTAAAAGTCTCAAGAGATTTGTTACCTCCTAATAAATCTGTGAAGAAAAATTGTTGTGGTACAATGTTTTCCAGAAATACAGAAGAAAGAGGAACTGAACTGAACAGAGCAGTATGTAGTGTAATCCCATTCACCCATACATAAATTTTGTACTGTCCTGCAGCTTTGATGGAATTTGCATGTTGTGTAAGCTCGAATTTAGCTCTTTGTTGTCATCTGCTGACTGTGCTTCTGACAGGCTTTTACATGTGGTGTTAAGAAACATGGTAAAGATTCTGTGATTGAAATAATGTAGTACTTGGTGAGGTATTCTTGCCAGCATAGGCAAGAGTAGTATTACTGTGAAGGGTCTTCTTGGTATTGGAGAATTTGAGAGACTGAGATGGTCATTGTAAAAGAGAAACAAGCCCAATAAAATAATTGGTTTGATATCTGGCCCTCCCTCAAGCCCTGAGGAATTAGATATCAATGACTTTAGCATACTTGCTGAAGAAACTGTATTTCCTACAAAAGGAAAGGGGGAGCTTTGGAGGTTCTTTCAACAACATAAACTACTCACTTTTAATTAAGGTGAGGAAAGAATATGATAGCTAATATACTCACACTCACAAATGGTTGGTATCAAAAACCTGTAAGAAAACCTTTTAATAGGTATAGGATTATAAAACTGCAACTATAAAAGGAAATTACTACATAGCATGTTATTTTAGATCCCACTTGTGATTATAATTTTCAATCATTTGGTTTTTAGAAATTATATAAAGATGCAATGTATTCCTATGGAAAATTGCACTCTAAAATATGGGCAAATTTAACTTTTCTGACATTTAAAGTAATATATTTTTTTTCCAAGGCTGTCCCATGAGCTTTGGAGATGCAAGGAGACCTAGCATCGAAATGCTGTAGCAGGGACTGAAAATGTCAGCCTAAAGGCAATGTTATAAAACATAGTAAGTCAAATTCCTTCTTTAAGGATACTGTCCAGCCTTATCAATATAATATTGCTATGTTTCCTTAGCAGATAGTTTGTTTCAATATGTGACAGATGCTACAAAAAAAAAAAAATTAAAGAAGTTATTCTCTGCATTGGCTACAAAGTCAGCCAGACCCTCAGCACATGTTGTGTTTCTGCTGTCTGTCTGCACACATGTGAAAGAACTTTCTCAGCTAATGCCACTTACTAGAAGAATGTTTCTTTCACGGAATTGTCCAATCCCACAAGTTCCTGTGGTGCCTCAGATTTTACTGGGTATTCTTTTTGTTGCCCTTGAGAACTATAAGAAGATGCTGAGCACCTGTGTCGCTGGTCCTAAGGCTTTGGGTACACTAACTGTGTAGTTATCCTTAATGCAAAACATCCTGTAGCAAAAAAACAAAGGAGGAAACAGAAAAGCTCTAAATATAGACAATACTGTTGCAGATATTTTAGAATCAGATGAAGGGGGAAACAAAGCACACACATACACATGCTATCTTCATCTCTTATCTGTGTGTCAAATTATCCTCTGTCTATGAGAAAAACAGAATCTGTTAACAACTGACCCGTTGCTCAGCTAGCTATAAAGAAATCATTAACCTATTATGATGCACACATGCTGTTCCACCTGGCAGGAAGATGTTTCAATTTTAGTTTTTGACAAAGATTCAAAGAAAGAAAGCATGCTCAACAGGAGGAAAATCAACAGAGAATGTAAAACTCTGTGGTTTTTTTTGTTTTTTTTTTTTTTTTAAGGATTATTAAAGGGATCTTTAATGAAAGCAGCTGAGTAAAGTGCCACAGAAAGAAATAGACTTATAGAGAACCTTGAGTACATTTGTGAGAGAACAATGACATCCTTATGTTTCAAAATGAAGTAAGAATGTGGGGAGGCTGGGCTGAGAATGCTGGGATAATGAGGCTTTATGAAGAGGGCTGTTTTGTCCCAGAGCAACCTTTTCACTTGCCCTGGTCAAGCCAAGAGGTATATAACACATTGCTCCATCCTGTGGCAGACAGCTATCATAATTCAAGGGAGTGTCTCCCATGCCTGATTGCTGAATTGCTTTGTGTTAATTTTCTCAAACTCCTGTAGGTCCCATTAGATCTTTCTAAGTTGGGCTAATTCTTTCCTTGTGCCTGCAATCGATACAAAGCTGGGAGAGGTGGATGATACATCAGAGGGTTACTATGCCTTTCAGGGAGACCTGTACAGGCTGGACAATTGAGTCAAAGGAATCTCATGGAATACAACCATGAAAAAAGAAGATTCCTTCCTCTGGGAAGACATAAACAACCCCATGCACCAGTATGGACTGGGAAATGACTGTCTGGAAAGAAACTCTTCAGAGAAGAGCCTGGGGGTCTTGGTGGACAACAAGTTGAGCATGAGCAGCAACATGCCCTTGCATCAAAGAGAGCCAATGGTATTCTGAGCTGCATTAGCCAGAGCATTGCCAGCAGGTCAAGGGAGGTGATCCTCTGCCTCTGCTCAGCAGTGGTGAGGCCTCAACTGAAGTGCTGTGTCCAGTTCTGAGCTTCCCAGTACAAGAGTGACAAGGAACCTCTGGAGAGGGTCCAGCAATGGGCTGTGAAGATGATCAGGAGGCAGAAGCATCTCTGTTATGAGGACAAGCTGAAGGAACTGGGCCTGTTTAGCCTCAAGAAGAGACAACGAGAGGGGACCACATCAATATATGTAAGTATCTGATGAGAGGTTGTCAAGAGGATAGGGCCAAACTCTTTCCAGTGGTGCCCAGGGGCAGAACAAGAGGCAATGGGCAAAAGCTGAAACACTGTACTGTGAAAAACACACTATGAGGGTGATAGGGCACTGGAATGGGCTGTGCTGGGAGCTTGTGGAGTCTCCTTCTCTGCAGATACTCCAAACCCAGCAGGGCATGATCATGTACAACCTGTTCTAGGTGAACCCTGTGTTAGCAGGAAAGTTGGTCTAGATAATTTCCAGATGTCCCTTCCAACCCAAACATTCTATGATTCTATGACCTCTTCTATGAAGGAAGGCTGGGAGTGTTCAGCCTGGAGAAGAGAAGGTTCAGAGGAGTCTCATCAATTTGTACAAATACCTGTTGGAGGGGGCAAAGAAGACAGAGCCAAACTCCTCCCAGTGGGACCCAGATGCCGGACAAGAGGCAATGGACACAACACTGAAACAAAAGAAAATATTCTTGATCATAAAGAAAGAGATTTTTACTACGAGGTTGTCTGAACATGGGAAAAAAGTTTTCCAGAGACATTGCAGAGTCTCCTTTTTTGGAGATACTGAAAGTCTTTGTGGACATGGTCCTGGGCAAACTGCTCTAAGATATCTTGCTTGAGCAGGAGGGTTGGACTAGATGATTTTGAGTTTATTTTCAGCCTTATCCATTCTGTGATTTTGCTATTTGTAAATTATTCTTAGCCTAATGCTCTCTTTAAATAACACAGGATTACAACAATTAAAAAAAATCTTTGGTCTCAGTATGGATTACTTAAATTTAGAACTAAAATAGAAAGTGAAGACAATATAGGTGATATATAGAAGTTGTTTTATACATGATATGTGAAAAGTTATCCTAAGTATGGAATTAAGCTGTGGATTTCCCTAGCACAGTAAGAAACTGTGCCATATTCATTCAATAACTCTGAAATGAAAATTTAATGAATTTTATCACGTATCACAAGGACTGATAAGCACTGTTTTTGTGTTGGAATATCAGAGGAATCTTTTATATGGATAACTGGATAACTTTCCCAGTGACAGCAAAGAAAGATTGCTTCTGTCTATCAATTTAGGGATCTGCTGAAAAAAATTCCTCAGTTTCTAAAATCCAACACCATGGACAACAAAAGGATGCTGTACCAATTTTATGTTTGATTTATCAGCATAATTAAGTCTTTAGGAAACAGTTTAAGACTAATACAGTCCTTAGAATAACTTGTAAGAGATTAGGGGAGGAGCATCAGGATATATGATGAGCGATTAGAATCTGGTGATGTAAAGAGGCTGACACTGCATAGTACAAATTGGTCAGAACCTGAGAAATAGAGAAAAAAACCAATTCCATAAAAGCACAAATGATGTTTAATAAAGTGAAATGCATGCATAATCTAAGAAGCTAAAAGAATCTCTGGGGCACAACTAGAGAGGAGTGACAGTCATTAATTTTCTACCTACAAACTATAGGTGCAGCAGAAAGAGCCAACAGAGGTAGATGTAGTTCTGGCTCAGGAGCCCTCATGTCATCTCAGACAGAAAGCTGGCTTCTCATTCCCCAGAAAAAGTATAGGTGTTTTAAACAAAAATTTAAGTGATAACCCCCCACTTTTCTTAAGCCTGAAATCTTTAACTGTAAGGCAGGAAACAGTACTTGGTAAACCCCAGGATTTTGTTGTGAGCTAAATGGATTTGGTGTGTGCATTAACTCTATGAGCAAATAGCAGTCTGACAAATAAACTGCTTGAAACAGTATGATCAAAAAATAGCACATTGGTTCAGAAGTTATGTATGATAGCTTAAAAAATGGTGTCAAATTTTTAAGAGAAGACATGAAGTAGAGTAGATATTACTTACTAAGGGTAGCGATATTCTCAATAAACTAGAGAACAGTGCCAAAAAGACCCAACTTGTCCATGGGTCATACAAAAAAAGCACTCTCTCCACCTGAAGACAGAGGTTAAGAAAAATAGCTTAAAAGGTTCAATGAAGATAAGAGCAAGCATGCACACTTGCTAGTCATTGTATTGAATGTATAACCTTTGCGTATGCAGGGACCCCAAAAAACTAAATAACTATATTGGAAGGGAATAATTTCCTCAACTTACGATGGGAAAATACTAGAAAATATACTTAATTTAAAGCCTTTCACTAAGCTTGATTGACAGGAGGATTTTGGCATGCATCTCCAGGAAACCTCAGTTTGTATTTTTTGCTTCTTCAGCCCTTGCTTAAAGAGATGTTATTTTTCAAACTGTCTGTTTGTTTATGCTTTGCTCCTAAGGTGCATCACCAAAATGTGTGGAAAGAAAGTTTGATGTCACAACAGCTATTAAGTCTGATAGTATTTTACACCATCAGGAGATAGTTCAAAGTGTGATAAGAAAGAATGAGCAACCCTGGAAATAAATAACCAGATCATAAGCTAAGACTATAGAAATAAAAATTTTAAAATATATTTAATAGAAACAATATACCTGGCAAACTCAGCACAGCAAAGTTTACACAGCACAGCCAGTTCACTGTAGGAGGGAGCTCTCAAAGATGCTTGTCCTCAAACAGAGTGGCAAACAAAGTTTTCTTTGGGGTAGTGAACTCTGGAGGATGACATGTGCCCAATTTGGCTGCTAGCAATCCCAGAGTGCTCCAGTACAGAAGTATCTAATAATTATCAATTCAGAATACTAATAATGAGAATAAGGGACTAAAGGCATCCTTTCTGAAATAGTTGAAAAGTAAATTAAAGAACAATCTGGCTACAGATGTATGTAATAGGAGGGCTGATACAGTTTTCTGAGAAAATCTGGTTCAAAAAGAAAGAACCAGGGAATTCTTCCACATAATGAACTATCACTAAAATTATTTGTCAATATGCTCAAATAAAGAAAAAAGCTGTGGTCTTAGTCTGCTGAAATAGAAGAGTTCATGTAATTTTAATGGAAATTCAGTCTGAGTGAACAGAAACCAATTACTGAAATTGTCAGGTAAATAACAGAGTAAGGTTGTAAAGATTTATTTATTTTTTAGGCACATGCTTATGATTTTCAACTTGAATACTAATCTGTAAGAGAAGCTGTACTGTAAATGCATGCTCCAGAGATTTTTGTGTAAAAGGACGGCTGAGAGAGATTATATACATGACAATCTTTTATAACAGTAAATCTGTTTGGTCTTCTGTGAAATATGGAATACTATTACTAGAAATATTTCAAGGGGTGAGATATACTAAAGAAACTATGGAAGTCATAGGGTATGGAGAGTAGAAAGAACATTTGTAGAATCTCTTATCAATTGAAAAGTAACACCTGAGTAAGAAAGGAATTTTTTGGGAGGTAACTGGGTAGTGATTCCTAAAATACTTAAGAAAAGCAAAAATTACTTTTATTTTTTAATGTATGTTGTGAGAATAATCAAAGTTTTAAAGTGAAGAAGCAAGGATGTACTACATCTCCATAGTATGATGCCTAGGCTAGTACAAATAGGCTGAGGTTGGCCTGCCATAACAACCTTTATCTGCATGACCCAAGGGAAATTCCTGTGCCTTTTTTTTTTTTTACCTTGGGATTTAAAAACAACATGCAAGAGAAGAGACTGGATGTCTTCCATGCAAGACAAAGGATATTATTTGTTATAAAGCCATCTTAAGCTATTAGGTGTCCTCAGCAGACCAGCTGAATGGTGGGAACATAAGAGGCCTCCGGTGTCAGAATATTAAGTTCCACAATGTACAATTCTGTATCAGAGAGACTGTTCTGCATTTGGTTTGCAGTGGTTAACCTTGGCTGGCTATGAGGTGCTCACCAAACCACTTTCTCCATTCCTCCTCCTTCATCACTGAATTTGGTGTTTTCATGGTTGTTTCTTTCATGTTTTCTCACTCTTGTCTCTCACAGTTGCTGTGCAGCATCTTTTACCCTGGCTAAAGCTGTTATCCTGGACTATGTGACTGATGGGCTGAGCTTTTGGCCAGTAGTGGGTCTGTCTTGGAGCCAGCTGGAACTGACTTTATCCAACATGGGGGTAGCTCTTGGTGTCATCTCGCAGAAGCCAACCCTGCAGCCCCCCTGCTGCTAAAACTTTGCCATCTGCACTCAATACACTGTTCTTTCTACTTCTCACAGTTCTTTAAGACTTTCAAACAGATGTCAGTTTTAAGGCTTATTTATGGAAGAGGAAAATCTAGGCCAAGGCACATGAACATAAACTGATGGTCCAGCAAAATGCGACCACGAATCAATATAGCTCTCTGTTTATTAGCCAAAAAAGGATCCAGATTCTTAAATACTATGTTGCTTCTCTGAACCAACCCTATGTGAGACCTGCACCCCTAAAGAAGACATCAGTGAAGGTTAATTCATCTCTAGCAGTGATAAATCATAATTAAAAGAGCAATATCTAACAAAGAAGTACTCTTCAGTGAATGGGAAGCAGAATGCTTCCAGAAAAATATGAGCAAAGATGCTTGCTGTTTGTGCTGCTGCAAACATGTTTGAATTTGCAATCACTCCTCTGCAGTCAAAATAATAAAGTGCCTGAAGAAGCAGCCAGGCTTGCAAAATATTTGTTGCTGCTGTATTATAGCGCCAATCCAAGGAAACCTGGATGGTGTAAAAAGCAGAACCAAGGAGATCCTTTAGAGGAATACTTTTAAGTTACATATCCCGCTAAGTGGAAATTATAATTTGGGTATTTGTAGTGTTTAGTAAGGTAAGACACTGGTCTCTTTGTAGTTCCACTGTAGTTCTCATCTCAATGAATAAGATCTTTTTTTCCCAGAAGACCAGTAAAATAGAAAAAATGAAAAAAGAATACTTAGTAATGACACAATGACAAGCTTCATAATTTTCACTTAACGTCCTAGATCATTAATCTGACCACAGAAAGTAATGCAGAGAGTAATGTCAAATAACACTATCTCTTTTTAGAAAAGTTAGTAACTTAACAAAATTCTATAGAGCACAGAGGGGTCTTCTCCTAGAGAGGAAACTTTTATTCCTTTTAATTACTTTAATATTAAAGAGAATATTTCTTAATATTAAAGAGGATGTTTTCTGTGCCTTTTCATGTGCAACAACAACAACAACAACATTGCTTGTTTGCTTTTTCTATACAATCAATGCCCTCAGTCGAGGAATATTAAAGACAGCAATCAAAAATATGATAGGACTCTTGAAGAAGCTTCTGCAGTCTTTGAACCACAGGTGTAATTCATACAAAGCTGTAATTTTTGCTGAAATCTTTGCTGCAGTACACTTTGGTTATGGTAATAAGTTTGGGTACTATATTGCACTTTCAAAATGGGAGTGAAAAAGGCACTTTTAAAAAAAAAATACTCCCAAAATCTTGTTATACTTAGAGATATTTGAATTCAGTGCTTGTGAGCTTTACTTGGAGTAGATACGTTTTATTATGGCAGAATGACATGCTGGAGAAGTATTGTTAAGCCCTCGCTTTAGTCTTGTGAGGCCAATCTTCTCATGCTCCTTCCTTGGAAAGTGAGTTCTACAGGAAAACATTGGGCTCCTCAGTCAGGGTCCTGTCCTGAACCTCTCACTAGAGATGAACATCTTCTTCATGACCATGGAGGGTTTCCAAAGAGCTGAAGCTCTTAAAGCTAAAGTCAGCGTTTAAAAAATGCTTTCTACACTTAAAAAGTCCAATAGGCTTTCAGTACAAGTTCAGTAAGTTTTCTGGTAAAGATAACAATTATAAATTTTTTTCCCATCTCTCTCTGGTCCTATATAGTCAATCTCTGTTTTAATATACATATATACATATTAGAATATATAAGTTATATAAATTA
>VWZG01004754.1:60195-115191 GCA_013396735.1 Grallaria varia
AACTTTTGAAAAAAGTTTTTGCAGAATAGATTTGTACAACTATTTAAATGATGAAAATTTTATATGATTTTCTCCCTTGGGCCTAAAAATGTGTATATAATTCTTCTTAGAACCAATATGCAAATTGTAATACACTCAGCATTATAAAATGCTGTCTGTCAAGTATCCTAAAAAAAAATGAGTTTGGCAAGTAGAAAGACATTGAAAAATAGCTGAAGAACACTGTGGCTTATTAGTAAAAGCAAAACTAATCTCTCTACAAGTTAGTACAGCCCTGAAAGCTTAGTTTTGATGAGTGACTACAAAATGCTTTTTGTCCCATGATCCTTTTTTACATGGTGCTGTGGAAGAGCAATTGCTTAAACTGTTATCTGTTCGTGATACTCAATATTTACATGTAAAAATGTAATAAACCCTGTAACAATGAGAAATACAAGTGTTTTTAGTTGTTTTGGTTTTGCTTGTTTAACAAACATAGGCTGTAATCCTTGAAATAAAAAAAAAAAAAAAAAAAATTTTGCTTCCGCATAAGCAAATGGCAGATGGAAAGGAGAACAGACTTGTCACCCACAGCTTTTCCAGAGCTTTCAGTAATACCAGTAATTCTATACGCATAAGATATAGTGACAATTTTTCTTTTTATTTTTATAAAGACTTCATTTTCAGTAATTAGGGAAACAAAGACGTGAAGAAGAAAAAATATCTAAGTGCATGGAAGACATCCAAATTACAGGGAGGTAAGTTAGAGTGGAAACTTAGTGCAGACTAAATGTTCTATGACATTTGTACTTTGCTAGGTATATGGACCAGGAAAACTGGAGCAAAAAATAATTCTTCAGAATATAAAGCTATAGGAGCAGAGGATTAAGTCCATAAAATCCAGAAAAAGCAGATTAGCATTTTTGGATCACATGCTTTCTAGTTATAATATTTGAACTTCATTTACTAAAAAATGACAAGTTCTGACTCTTGCAACAGAGAATCATAGAAGTGTATCGAATGAGATCTGTGCTTTGAAGAACAAATATGTCCTCTTTCCACGTTTTCTGCATTAAATATTTCTGAGGTCATAATCAGTCAGAGGTGAAATTTAAATTATTCACTTGGAAGCTGTTGATTTTTATGGCTGTTAAGTCTAAATTGTGTATGAAAAGAAAACAGACTTATTGCAACAGATCAATTTTTCAGCCAGAGTGCACTTGCTGTTGTAACTAAAAGGAGACCCAAGAATTACAACTGAAACTGAAACATTAAAATGATTGGCCTTCTCTGGCTGAAACTGCCTGAACCAAGAAAGTGTACACTTTGGGAGAAAAATGTGCTTTCCATTTGCTACAGATCTGATCATGTCAAACAGTATGTGCTATTTAGAGCTTCACTGAGAACAAGATAAATAACTGGCAACTGATGGTTTAACTTTCAAAGTCTCTGTTAGTACTTAGCTCCCACCAAAATCTCCCACTAATTTTCACTTTCTGTGGGAGTTATACTCCCAATTATGGACTTTACAAAAAGTATCTCATTGTGAATATTTGAGAACCTTGTCTTTGACCTGGTGATTTTATTAAGTCTGAGATTTATAAAGAACCTAGACCTCTTTTCACTGAAATAAAATCGCTCTCTCCCCTTTTAGCGTTCTACCTCCGTCCTTCTGGACAGACTTGGTCTTCCCCGCTACCACCAGAAGGAAATAAGAAATGAATCCTTTTACCATCTGTTTCTTAAATGGAACTTTCTTCCATTCCTACAGGGTTGGAAATTTAAAAGAGAAGTGCTCAGACTATCATATGTGAAGAAAAAGAAGTTACAGAGAACAAGATTTTATTAGTCCTAAAAGATGTAGATAATAATAAAAATATAGAAAAGCTTTCAGTAGATCTTGAGTACACAGGTTGGTGAGCAAATCACCGCTATTTTTTCCCTCTTGAACTTCAATGTGTTGCTTAATGGCATCACTGAATCTAACAAATTTCCAAAGGAATGTTCTGCTCATCCATGACATCTATTCCATCACCGTGGATTCTTTTTCTCTGTAATGAATCCAGCTGGACATGACACACAAAACCCAAAATCTTGCAATCCAGCGTGTTAAATTTATCTCAGTGTTTTCTCAGTGATTTTCTTTGTGTCAACTTATAATGACTACAAGAACAGATGCTATTTTCTCCAATAAGTTAATTAACTTTTTAATGCATGAAAATTGACTAAAATATTCTACATCAACATGTGGGGTGTTTGGGAGGAGTGATTTGAAGTTATTTTCTGTGAAATTTTTTGTGCATTTCTCCTTTGTCTAGCACACACTTTGACATCACTGTTGAAGAGAAAAGCATAGAAACAAAATAGTTCAAGTCTATTGTGGCAAACTAGATAAGACTTAGGAGAAGCGTTAATTTTTTAGATATTAAAGATATTTTATACATATTATTAAAATTTAATTCTCTAGTTTTTCCTTTGATTTTTTTTAAATCAGAGTTTCAGATAGCTTTTCTAAAAATATATAATTAAATTTTGAAGACACTAATTTTTCATTTCAAATTTCCTCTTCTTACTTTTTTTGTTGCTGAATACATAAATCATAGAATCATAGAATTGACTGGATTGGAAAAGACCTCCGAGATCATCAAGTCCAACCCTTGGTCCAACTCCAAATGAGATGATTCTTCTGTCATTGACTGGGTGAATTCAAGTTATATATGCATGTTAATATTTTAAAATAGATCTCTGCAGAACTCTCTTGTACTGAAATTTATGACAGACTGGAGGTGGCTTTATTTTCCCCTGCATTTGTTCATGTACCAGTAACAAATGTCCTGACTGACTGAATGAATCACAGTAATGTCAGCTCTGTACTTTTATACTTAATTGTGCAATTTGTGGTGAGTCGAGGACTCAATAGTAGAAATACATCTTGTTATGCGAGAAAAACTCCTCTATCACATGGGCAGTATTCACCTGGAGGGTGTACATGCCAAAATCTGAAGGCACAACATTTTAGTGTATGTATTACAATCAAAAAGTACAACATGGAGGAGATGGAGCAATAATGACATAAAGATGGATTTACTTGCTCTATACTCTGCTTTCCCCCTTTAGAGATCACATTGCTTAATCCTAAAATAAGTGACATAAACATCTGTGCAATTTTTTATGGCTGCTTTGCTCACTGTTCCATAATTTTAACACTCCCCAAACTGTGGGGGAATCTTTCTGGCAGGAAGGAAGCTGAGGTCATCACTGCACTGAATATTCAACCCTGCTTCAGGGCGGGGAGTCCAGCACATTATTTTGGGAAGTGTGGAAAGGGGACAGCATGATAAACGATGAAATTGCAGTGTTTAAACAGTGCAAACTTCTCCCTGATTCTCTCTCTCTTTTTTTTTTTTTTTTCTTTTTTTTTTTTTTTTTCTGAAATAAGGTAACTGAGGGGCTGCAAGATGCTGCTCATTTTTAAAGCTAGCATAGTCATTTGCTTTAAGGCTATAAACACTGAGATTAGCTCAGTTGGTTAGAACCTGATGCTAATAATGCCAAGCTTGTGGGTTTGATCCCCGTAGAGGCTATTCACTTAAGAGTTAGACTCAATGATACTTGTGGGTCCCTTCCAATTCAGAATACTCTGTGACATATAACAAAATAAGATTTGCCCCAACAGTTTTGTGGCCATTTTATATCCTGTACTTAACCAATTTGAATAAAATTTAATTAGTTACCTACCATTCTCACACAGAGATGGCACTCATGGGTAGTCTAGGAGCATTGAATTGGTGTTCTTTTAGCTGGTTTTAGTAGTTTTTCAGCATTAATTTGAAAAGAAAGAGTTTTATTTTAAAAGACAATACATCTAATAACATACCTACTTTAGATATAAGTTTTGCAGCTTTAAGTGAGGGTGAAGCAGAGAGGATATTTGCATCACAAAGAATAAAGAACAAGTAACTTATCTGTTGCTATCACCTTGCTTTCACTAAAACATTCTGTAAATACCTGTGTTCATGTCTGGACCTGACACACAGTATATTATCTTCTGCTTAATTTGTGGCGATTTCAGTCTCTACTTCTCCTGCAGAGAAAATTAATTTCTAAATTTTATGAGATGTCAGACTTCCTCTAACTGTGAAAAAACAGCTTGAAGGCTCTAAGTAAAAGGTTTTAGGCCATGATTGACACAGTATAGTAGGTCATATGCTCCCTTGACAAGCAGTAAATTCTGAGCTATACTACAAAATACAGGTGTTTCTAAGGAAGATTCTGACTAGATAATTTGCGAGCATGAGCCTATATATCACATCACGTGTAGCAGAATGTAAATGGCTTGTGGAGAATCTTTCTCTGCCTGATGTGCCCAGGAAAGAGAGGGTGCTGCGTGTGTGACAATGAATTATATCTAACTGATGGAAATGGAGATTACAGATTACACTGATGAAAAGCACAACAATCACTCAGACAGACTTTGACAGGACTTTCCAATCAAAATTCCATTTTCTGGCCCTGGTGGATTAATTTACAGACATGCACACATGCACAAAGTTTGAAGCCCTATTGATGAACAAATCACATCTTCACAAACAAACCTGGCAAAAAATCCTCTTGGAAAAGACTGTTTTGTAAATGTAACCAGTCTATGAGACAACAGAACTGTGTTTACACAAAACATTGTAACGGTGTCAGAAGGCTTTTAGTTGATAATTTTTATTTTTGCCATCCTGATATTCTAATAAAAAAGGTATTTTGATATCATGAAGATGTGGTGGTTTGTATTTTCCTGGCTATTCCATAGCAGTTAATGATGGATAGACATTGTCTGATAGCTCAAATTTTAAACTATCAATAGTGCATGGAAACTACTTCTCTATACTCTGCTTTTCTGTGACATACATTTTCTGCTTTCTTTTGTTATTTGGCATAACTACAGCTATTTGCATGAAAAGAGAGGGTTTCGGAAGGGGTGGACTTAGAAATCCACCTACTCTTGCTGTTTACTCTTTGCATAAAGTCGTAATCCCCGATGAAGTAATCAGCATTTCTGCAATAGCAAATCATTAAAGTTACACAAAGGAAGTTGCACTTCGGGGATTCTTATCTGAAAGGATTCTGAAAGCTGTTACCTGGTGGCTGACTTCAGCAGGACCTGGAGACAGTCAGCGTGGCTCACCATCAGTACTGCTTTCCCCTCAGACAACCAGTAAAATTGCCATTGTTTTCAGTGAAGCAGAATGATACCCTCAATGAGAAAAAGGAAATGAATATTGACGAAACAAAGATGCTTCTTTCATGCAAATTGCTTTACTAATAAATAAAAAAAGGAGGAATTAGAACCAGGAAATATAGGAGATAAAGAGAAACAGTTGTCTGAATTAATGCCTTTCAAATTTTCCAATGAGGCATTTAGTTAGCATTTAGTAGCAATGTTCATTATACTTTGATAATTATTTAGAGCTTTCTCCCTCACAAACTGGTTGTAGTGAAAGACTATATCATGGTTCACTAGTTAGGGATTCTTTTACATCATTATACAAAACTGAATAAAGAGTACTTCGAGCAAGAAGGCTGGGAACCTGGAAATGAAGCAGCTCAATTAGAGAAGATCTGAAGTTAATGGGAATGTGTTCTGTAGGACACGTACATTTTGAATTAGTGTATTTTAAAAGAATAATCCAAGTTTAATTAAAACCGAAAAAGCAACACCACCACCCCACCTTCTCCAAGGCAATACTGTAAAATCTTTCCATGCTGTCTCTTCACAATTTCAACAAAAAGGAAACTCAAGTGAAATGGATGGTGTGTATCCAGTGGATGTTGTAAAAACCAGTGCCTATGAACCGTCACCATGAGGTAACAGTAATGTTACTTGTCTTTCCTTCAATATCAGTCACCACAGGTTTTGTAAGTTACTCGAATTTTGTAATTTGTAGGAAAACTGGAGATTATAACTTGTAGGAACACAAAGGTCAGTCTCCTCTGAGTTAATTTTTGACATTGTACCCAGTTTATGCGAGTATTTAGTCAATATGTTGCACTAATAAGGTGGACAAGCACAAGAAAATAACAAATACTAATGGAACAATATATATCTTAACTATTGAAAGAAAAAGTGTATGTACAAAGTTCAGTGTGGAGTGGGAGATTTTTGCTTAATGGTACCTACTGAGACAAACTGATTTTTTTTTCCTATATTTTTATAAAGATGTACTCTTTGATACTAGAATTCAAGAGTATTTAATTGTGTAATATTCTTTTAAAAATCAGAATATGCAAGGAAATTTTTTATTCCCTTTCAGTTTTTTTCCTGTCACTAATTTGTTCAGAGCATTTATTAGAGCCTACCTATTTTGTTTCAACTTGACCCAGTCAAAGCAGTTTGAAGACATTTACAGCGATGAAGAAGGAGCTTCAATTAACCTTCTTGGCTGAGATATTTGATATGCATGAGTTACTATATAACAGCTTAATTATCTAATACTCTTTGTAAAAGATTTCTAATAAAGAATGGAATTGATTTATATATTATGAGAGCATAATCATTTATTTAATTTCTCATCAGACTTCTTTTGCCAAAATATATGTGAATTAACTACTGAGCTAAGGGACCAAGAGCAATAGTCAGGACCTGATCACTTTTGAACTCTCTGTTTTGAAAACTTTGCCTTGAAGGAGAAGCAAAGCTGCTGGAAAAAATAATCAAGTTCTACAGAATTTCATGGCAGGTCAGAACATAGTAGAGCAATAAACATGTATTTTTTTATTTATTCTAGAGATCCATTGTCAAAATTTGTACCAATAGGTAAAAAGAGATAAGACAAAGAGGATTTTTAAAATTAATTTTACTGGACCTAATTGATATTTCTTGTACATATATTTTAATGGTATTGTTTATCCTTATTATTTTGTGACATTACAATAAATGTATTAATTGTCTCTAATATGAATATAAATATATATTTTTTTTCTTAAAGCTGCATACTTGTGAAAAAGAACATAGGAGCAGATTTAGGCTCGACCATTGAAAAAAACCAATCAGACTAAGTCCTGGTTTATCTTAGTCCTAATGCAATTTAGGGCCATTCCTAGCATGGAATAGTCAGATTCCTTGAGCTCCTGGTGGCCCGTTACCACAATACTGATCAAACAGTGTTTGTCTGTACTGGATCTACTGCCCAGGCTTCATATTGAGAAAGACAATTATCATATTACAAAGGAAGAAACTGAGGAACCACAGGATGAGATGATTGCTTGGGGGTAACAAATGGAGCTAGTGACAAAGAAAGGCATCAGAATTAGGGTTTGATTCCTCAGTTATCTGTATTACTTGCATAGAATTTACAATCTCAATGCTGCCACATCCTGGTTGTGGTGTTAGAGGAACTGAACTGTTTCCTAAGAACTGTGGTTTTAAAAAAGAGTTTTCAAAAAAAATAATAAAAAAAATAGCCAGGACTGTAGTCAGCAGATGAAAAAAATCAAAACAACCAGGGTGAAATCCCTGCTGAAATTGATGTGAAATTTGTCACTGTCTTCTGTAATCCAGAACTTCACTGCAAAGTGAGGTGGTAAGAATTAAATCCCCAAACATCAGAAAATGGTCGTACAAAGGTGACATTTAGGAAGAGGTCTGGGAAGTGAGTAAGGAGCAAGAGGGAAGCAGAAAATAATGAATTCAGTGCTGTAAGCAAGAGTAGACTTGCACAGATTTATAAAATTGGAAAGAAGTGAAACAAAGCAGTCTCTTATCACTAAGACAAGGTGAAGATTAATATTTTTTGCATGAGAGCTTGTGCTTTTTCACTCCTTTGCAACATATTTTCCTCTCCAGTAATAAACATAAATATAATAAGCATAAATCCTTGGCAAGACAAACACAGATAAACAGGCTTTGGTAAAATTGATCATAAATGACCTTTAATTTTCTATAAAAATAGAGGGAGGGGTTTTATTTTGTTATTTAGACATTTTACTTAATTTTAAGAAATTTTTCATCAAAAACACCCAGAATCTCATCTTGTATACAATCAATGTATAAAATGTCACCATTCTCTTGCTTTCAAGAGACAACATTCACTATAATTTGACCTAGTTGTTCCAGGTTGTCCCCACCCTTTAGGCCCCTGAAATAATCATAAGTCCTCTTTATGACCAAAAAAGAGAATTTCACCTCCAGCAAGCAGGCTGTCTAGTTCATAAACAGTAATGCAGGCTAGAAAGGATGATCAGATGTGCAGTGAAGCTTCTGGCTTGCTGCTAACAGTAGACTGGTGTTCTTTTAGGTTGTAGGAAGAAGTGATCTATTAGCACAATGTCAGTGTCCTACCAAGTTCAGAAGTTTGAGAGATATAGGAGACACAGGGTTTGTTTTGTTGACTGGGGATAGAGTTTTTCAGTCTACAAAGTGTATTGGTAGAAAAGGCAGGTTTTCAGAAAAAAAAAAACCCAAACCAAAACTGGTTAGTGAGTCGATGCTTCAGGAACAATATAGATGTGACATACCTTTGTTTCCACTGGAAACCGACCTATACAACTATGGAACAGGTTATTCTGGCTCAAAGTAAAGAGCAGGAAGTGCCTAGGATATTTACACTTCTGTAGTGAAAAGTTTGCATTTGCAAAGAGAAATTCTAATGAGCTAGGATGGAAATCATAATAATTCAGTCCAGGAGTCTCATTCCTAAACTAGTCAATGAACACTAATTAAAAGTAAGTGTCCATGCCATCCTACCTATGAAGTAGGTCACTGATACTGTGGTAATAAAATCATTATAGTAATTGTGGGATTGAAAAGTAGAAGGTTTAAAGCAGCATAAAGATTTGGAATACTGACAGAGTTATCCAAGACCACCTGAAAAAAAAAAAAAGTGTAATTTTTATTAACATAAATTTTATTCAAATTGACCTTTTTTTCCCCATATAGTGACTGGTTCACTGAAAAAAGTATTCCAAAAGGTTTTAACAAGTGCAGCCTTTTCTCTATCGACTTCCAAGTGCTAGAAATANNNNTTGATGAAAAAGGAAAAAAAAAAAAGCCACTGAAACTGCTTAGAAGAGGTTTTCTGCCATCAGAACAGCTCTATTTTCACGCATCATTTATAGGTTCACTTTATCAGTTTCATTGAAACAGCATGTCCTGGGATGGCTTATCTTTGCATGCAGAGAACATGTGATATATCATTAACTATATGGAACTAAGTTGCTTTAATTTTTTTTTCCTGCTCCAAATTCAATTCTTTAGTATCAATAAAAGAAGATAAACATTATTTGCATAATGAGTCATTTTCTGTCTCTCTTGTGATGACATAAAAATCCTTGTAAATAACACATTCACCATATATTTATCAGTTTTCCCAATAAACTCAAAAAAATGTCCTGAATTTATGGAAAAGAACCTGACCAGAAGAAATAGAAGGAAGAAAAAGTATCAGCATACTGAAATATCTAGGCTTTCATGTGTTGTTACAATCATCACGCAGGTGACTGAAATGGTGAGAAAATCACTGTATTCTTATAGTTGACAATATTTCCTCCCCTGTCATTACACTGTGTCATACCATGAACCTTTACAATGCTGATACAGTTCCTGTAGGTTTGCTTAATGGTAAACATGCAAAAATCACTCAGCAACAGCTTAGAAAAAGCATCAAAGGGTCTTTGTTTAGTGGCGGAGTTAAGTTTCTCCTCTGACAACTTGAAGCAACAGGAATGCAGAAAAAGAACATTCTCAGTCAAAACACTGAGCAAAGTTTGGGCACATCCAGGTATGTTCGGGGTAGAGAGTTCATTTAGCAAGATAAATGGCAACATTACAGCAGATACACAAGCTCACAGAGATAAACTAGTATTTTGGAAATCAGAAAATTTTTATTGTAGGTGTTACAATACTTTGCTACTGTTGGCTGCTGCTGGCAGGAGAAGGGGGAAGGAGGGCAAGGAGGGGTGGAACAGTAATGAAGGAAAAGGTTTCTGCTGTCTTTTTATCTCTCCTGAAAGTCCTTGAGGTTATGAAACAGCTTGTTATGATGTTTTAAGAGTTTTCCTCATAGCAGTAAATTACTTTATTTTTCTTGTTAAAATGCTTAAACGGTACTAAAGAATTTTTAACCGAGTAAGAAAAGCAGTCCAACAACTTATCTAAAACTCATTTTCTTAAACAAAAAGCCAAATTGCATTTTCCAATTTTAAAAATAAGTTTCATAAATCGTTATAATTAGAGCCAAACCATAACTATTTGATCAATTTAAAAGGAATATATGCAAAAGCCTGCAAGTAATAGGCAAGTGAATAACATCAGGAGGCTGAACTGTGTCAGTTCAAGATTTCCTCTTTTCTTGCTTTTAATATTAGCCATACTTGGGTCTATACACACATCTCTGTGCACTTTTGTGCGTGCAAGTCCCTTTGTGAGCTTATAATGGAGAAACAAGACTGATTACATCCTGCAGAAATTCCAGCATGTCTTTGAACAGAAGGAGAGGAAAATTAATACAAATCCTAATGTAATCACAGAGGACTGCAGCTTCTTTTGTGATTCCAGACACCATGGCATAGTGAACTTTAGTATCCAAACAACACTGGTGTCTCTTTCAGTATGTCCACATGCCGAGTTCATTCCCAGGAAAAATGACTATTCAAAAAGAATAAAATAAAATATCTGGGAATCTCATATATTTTTGCCTTTTTAACCTTTTGTTATGGGATGCACATTTTCAGATTCTACTTAGGCCTTCAGATGATGTCATCATTACGAGTGACAAGCCAGAGCTGTCACACATGGCCTCCTCACCCTCTCTGGTGAGAAGTGCAACATTCAGACAGTGCTAGTCTATGCATGCAGGGACACTGGGGGGAGTAGAGAGGCTGGCTGTGAGAGAAGTTTGTCTGGGTAACCCTGTAAAGGAAACAATATAATATTTCTTTAATACCGTTTGAACCACACCAGTTACAAGTCAATAGTCTGTTTTTGTTGCATTGCATGTTAGCATCCTGGATTGGCTGGCATTCATCTTCTGGTGGGTTTCTTAGGACTTTTTAAGACAGGTCCTCCCAAGATCTTTGACTGCCAACTTAAATGAGTGTTGTATAGAGAGCCAACACAGCTCTGTTCTCCGTGTGGCTGGTGATGTCCTCCTGGTACCACACACTTCTATTTTCTTTTGTTACTCTTCTTTATCACTGACAAATTCTGTAGAAAAACATTTGTACCAAATAATGGAGCCTTATCCAGAACTCCCCTCCCTCAACTCATATATAAACAGAATGTAAGGATAATACAGTGCAATATTAATAATATAGCAATGATTTTCATTTCAAAGTGATGTGGCTTTATAAAAGATATACAAATTATATACATACAGGCATTATACATTATGCATATACATATAAGTGCAGTTTAGGTAGCAGTTACAAGCCCAAACTAAAGACTAGAAAAAGTGCACTACTGGAGATGACCAGAGGTTCATCTAATCCAATTACAGAAGCGCCAAGCTTCCTTTAAGGTTAGAGTTAGCTCATGGTGATGGGGGCCTCAGTCACAGTGGTAAGCTGCCATTAGGGTTAGAGTTAGGTTTCAGAGAGCACAGAACCAAGCCACCCAGAGTTCAAGAAACATTTGGACAATGCTCTCAGGCACATGTTGTGATTCTTGGTGCGGTCCTGTGCAGTATTTGGCCTTTGATCATCCTTGTGGATCCTTTTCAACTCAGGATTTTCTAAGATTCTAAGATTCAGAGAAAAGATAAAAAAAGAAGCATGCATATAATGTGATCTTTCCCCAGAAATACCAGGTCATCTTCCAGTGATTAATTAGGCACCTCTAGAGCTCTTGCTTTATTATTCATTAACTTACTGAATCTCTTTTCGAACACATGTATACATTTGGCTTCAACACTAACCCTCAGCAAGGATAATTAATCAAATATCATATTAATCAAGTGATATGTCATCTTAAAATCATTAAATCATTAAACTAACACTCACATCTATTTCCCTCCACCTAATTTGTACTTGTTTGGATCCCCATTCTAGTTGTAGAGTGGCTATTTTTTCACTGGGTTGCCTGCTGGAATAGGTAATCTTTTTTCTTAAACAAATAAAATAAACAAGGAGCAAAAGAGAAAACACTGTTATGTTCCTAAGAGAAGGAAGACCAGAGAAGTCTAGACCAGCTACAGTCCCTACTGTAGCTCACAGTAGGGACACAGCACAGCAGGGCACTGAATCCAGAACAACCTCATGTCTCTTGGAGGAACATCTTTCTTTTGATTTTTTGGCTCTTAAATTTTGGTTGATTGTGGGGAGAAAAAACAAGCTGCAGCATTAGCAATGTCTTTCAGAAGTCTGCTTCGTGCCCCAAACCATGATTTGCAACATGCAGCCCCATCTTTTCTCATTTCTCTCACTCCTATCCCCCACACATGCTTTCTCTCATCACTCTTGCTCACAAATCACATGCAGCCTGACACGTATTTAGTGCAATAGCTCCAAGTAATTTTTTTTTTCTTTTCTGTTAAGATGGGAACCTTGGAGTTAGGGATTTACTAATTGACATGATTCACCGGTGGTTTGGCATATATATTTTTCCTTCTCTAGCAGTTAGCTAGCTGAAAAATACTCATATATTCATCATCATTTCTAAATAACCACAAGTTAGGGATGTTCTGGCTGTATCCACCATTCCCAAAGTACAAGGTTGGTTTCCTGGAAGGAACACCAGCATTGAGGCAGTAACTGAAGAATATGATTGCACATAGTCCTGTGAGAATTTCTTCTTTTAATCCACTAAAATCAAATAATTTAAACATACATTAAATGGTTTTGATGAAGGTATGCACTAGCATCAGCAAAGGCTTAGTGCATCTCTAACTTAACTTCATAAGGAGTTATTTTTATAAGCTCTAACACACCCCATTTTGAGAAGATTATATAATCCTGCTTGAAAGCTTGATAATAAACTGAATATAATTATGAAAACATATGGAAACACCATTTATAATGTTTGTGTTTTGGTATACATAATCATATGATACAGAATTTTTCCAAAGTGTACTCAGCATATTAAGTGAATAACAGGTAATAGCTACTTCCTTTAACTGCTTCAGTCATTAAAGATTCAAATTATAATCCAAGATAAACTAACTTCAGTAGGTTAGGTTTACTATGGGTTTTATTATCCCATGGGAAACAGAAACAGAGTTGATAGTTTTCTTCAGGGCAAGAGTCCACTAGTAATTGACACTAAAAACCTGTTAATTTCATAGTCTTACTCTAAACATTTTAGTCTTTCTCAGCAGCTGTAAAACAAATGGTTTCTTTTCCAGTGTGTGGTGGAGCCAAGAATCCAGTCTTGAGGTAAGTTAATCAACTGAAAGGGAGAGATGCAAAAGAATTGAGAGGAAATAATGTAAACATGTATGTTATAGTGAATATCAATATAAATGTTAGTCTTGAGTGTGTTAATTTTGGTATTCTCTCACTTAGCTTAAGTATGTATATGCTTTTTTGGTCTTGCAAGTCCTCTAGGTTCCATGACATTTAAGTCAGGAATGGCCTTTCTTCTATGTGCAAGCAGCATCTAAAATAAATGGATGTTGAAGCCTTTTTCAGAGCTGGTGGATGCTATTCATGTGATTACCTTAATTTTTATTGTAAAAGATATATTCATAAACTTTCAAGAAAACAGATCATGTTTGCTGTCTTCTGCTTACAGTGAAAATTATATAAAGGATTATTTTAGGAATTATTATCTTTTATTATTATACAAGGGATCTGCAATTCTGACTCAATTATGCTGATGTGATGCTATTCCTATATGGATTGTAATTTTAATTAGTTGTCAGGGTGCATAGCACACGCATATATCTACCCTTTGGCATTTTAAATATAAATAACTCATGTACACCACTCATATTTGTTGCCTAATATCTTGTTAACACATCTTTGAAATTTTGTACTGCATTCCAAGAAGAGCTTACCTCTTTCTTCAATTTATTCCTTAGTGATTGTTTTTCAAGAAACAATATTATAATCAAAGCCCTTGAGTATGTTCTTAAGTCTCAAAAGCACGACTGAATTTTTCAAGAGCACACTGTCAGTCTGAGACAAAAGGGAAGTAGTTTAACTTAGTCTGACTTTCTTCAGCCCTGGGTTAACTCAAAATTACCTTCACAGAATCACAGGATCACAGAACCTGCGGAGTTGGAAGGGACCTACAAGGATAATTGAGTCCGGCTTTTAGCTCGGCACAGGACCATCCCCAAGAGTCACACCAACTCTGTCATGGTTGGTGCTGTGACCACTTTAATTGGGAGTCTGTTCCAGTGCCCAGCCACCTTCTGGGGGAAAAAACTCTTTCTAATATCTGACCTAAATTCTCCTGACTTCAGGCCATTGTCTTGCATCCTGTCACTGGTCACCACAGAGAAGAGATCAGTGCCTGTCCCTCTTCTGCCTTGAATTTGCTGTAGATAAAGAACACACAAAGTTTGTTATCACAGCTGAACTGAAGTTCAGAAACTTTTTTAAAACCGCAGTATTGTCTGAACCCTTACTGTTTTTAGCACTGTACAACTATAAAGCCAACCATTTGAAGATATGCTGAATTTGAACATTGGTAGTAAAAGTTCTTACAGGCTTTTCTGTCTGGAATGTCTTATATCTAGAAGAAGGTGAGAAATACAGAATTTGCTTGCTAGCCTGCCAATTAATGAAAGAATGCTGAAGCAGATGAACACAGCAAATGGGGAATGTATTTACTCATAAAAAATTTGTCTCTTCCTTTAACCCTAACATGAGGATGGTTTTTGATTTTGGCTGTCTTTTTCTTTTTTTCCCAAGGAAGTTGTGGGCTAGAGGGTGGAGTAACAACACGCACCCCCTTACATTCCTCCTGGCCCAAACTTGGATGTAACTCAAAGTCTGGGCTGCAAATCTGCTTGATTGTGAGTAGGAAAATCTGTCACTGTGGTAAGCACTAGAATATTGTGAGATATATTCTGACTTCACTCAAATTTGTTTTGAAATAACACTGCTCATTAGTTTTCACAAGAATGCATACTAGTGACCTATCTTTACCTTATGTGAAGAACGCTGCCTAAGCCACTTGCAAATTAGCTTAAAAAAAATTCAGTAATTTTATAGTTTCTTTTCTTTTAGTTTCCTTTCTCTTTTTTTCCTTAATTTTTTTAAGTTTTTTTTTTTTTTTTAAAATATATATATTATCCAGGAAATTGGTCTGTCTGAGAAGGTCAATAATTTAATAAGTATTTTCCAATTTTTTTCTAATTAATTTTTGTTGTTGTTGGCAAATGTACGTTTTTAATACACATAAGAATATGATTTAGAAGCTTGAATTCATTAAAGGAAAGCCAGAATGGAGAACTTGATCTGGAAGCTCTTATCCCACAAAACACACTTAGTCATTACAGATATAAAATGCTTTGGTTAAGAGCAAATATAAATTCCTAAAAGTTGGCTCTGAAATATTCTCTGCTGGAATCAGAAGGACTAATCATATCAATAAACATGAGGACACATTTTTGAAAAGCTTTTGATCTCCCACATAAACAATCTACACTTCTAAAAAAAAGGTTACAGAGCATCCAGAAAATCAATGTGTAAGGATACAGAATAAAAACCCCTCATTTAATAAGCTTTCCATGTCTTGATATAAGTGCCATCTTTGTGTTCCAGTTTCTAAAAATTGGGTAAAGATTGATTTGTATTTATCAAGGATTATATGAACATTTTCAATAATCTAAACTGAGGAACAACGAATATAAATTAGATTTAGTTTACTAACACAATTTTTTTTCTGTAGTAAGAGTGGCTATCATCCTTGTTTCACAGTAGTCTATCTGTTACCAAACTAAAGCTAAAAAAAAAAGGCAAATTCATATGAAGTCTCATTTAAAAAGTATTAGGGTGTGTGAGAAAAAGGTCTATCTGTAATCATGGAATACGTGGCCACTGTCATGTGTGTGTGGCAATGTGACATATGTATGTGTAAATGTGTTGTTAGATACCTAAAGCAACAGTCATTTTAATTATAGGTTACTCACCAAATTGTTTAGGAGTGGAGAAGAATTGCCCCCAGGACATTACCTACCCAGATCAGATCACTTTCCTGAGACAGAATTGGTTCCTTTGCAGCCAAATGAATATAAATGCCTCTCAAAAACCGAACAAATTTGGATATAATATATAAAGAAACAGAACAAACAAACAAATTCTTTTAATGGATATATACACATGTATGTTTACTTCTTGCTCTTACCCAACGCTCCCCAATTGAGAATGCAGAGACAGGCCTTCACTCTTGAATAGTACACGAAAAACACACCGTTAAACCCCCATGTGACTCTTTGAAAGTGCACCCCATGGTGATGGGCTTTCATAGATCAGCTTCCAAGGAGGTTAAGCCCCATTCAGAAACCCAAATTATCAATTTCTCTTGTTTGGAAAGCTTGAACACTTCAGGGAGATAAACATACTTCTGACCCATTGCCTAGTGATGACTATTCTAAAAACTTGTCCTCTATGGAAGTTGCTGTGAAACAAAATGCTATGACACTTCAGGGTTGTGTAGTTATGGACTGGAGTTATATTGGTCCTGAAATACCTTTCAGGCTCTGTGCTCTAAGCTTGCAGAGCACCAGCTCACCTCATTGAAATCAGGTTAATCCCCAAAAAAGCGAGAGCAGTCAATGGCACTAAAGCTTCAAATATGAATGATGAAGAACATGTGAGGCTGCTGAAAGAATATCGTCTCAGTGGGAGGACTTAGGGAAGTGATGATCTATAATCCCTTGAATGACTGTCCTTTTTAAGGAAAATTGCTCCAAATGCCTCTTGGGATATATTCTCAGAGCTGAACCTTTATTTTGTCTTCTTATTTTTAGAATGGACAAGTAGGAATTATCTTTTTTTTTCTCCTTACAATAATGAAAAAGAATCAAATAGTCTGATGGATTATACACCCTCTTGAACTTGATTCCCAGAAAGGTTACAAATGTTTTGGATTTGTTATCTTGACCACCTTAAACTAAACAGCTTTTATCAATGTCATTTAAATATCAGGGTCAAATATACAGACAGTCCATATATACATATAGTCATCTGTATACGTATAATCAGTATGATTTGTCAGATATTCAGCGGTGGAGGTTTTTTTCCATTATGTTTTTGACTCTCTGAGAATCTGTATGGGAATCATGTTGTGAAATTATCCTCTTAATTCTCCATGGTAACAGCTACAGGGAATTTGTAAGACTAGAGGATGAAATTTTCCCTTGTATATCAGGAAAGGACCCAGTTCCACTTCCTTCTCTAGCATTAAAGAGAGCTTGACACATCACATTTCCACTGATTTTGTGAAATTAAAATATTTTGCCCAGACATGTCAGAATTTTATTTCATTCTGGGTTGTTCACATTTATTTAGGAAGTCTGGTGTTCTGATGCTAAAGTGACAGACAAAAGGAACACTGGACATCTGGAAAGAAAAACTATTTGTGCTCTAGATTATTCTACTCCACATGTTTTTGGAAATGCATTTTGATCAAATTGTTTGCGGAGGTTAATAAGGAATGGCTTTTGGTGCTGCCCTTCTACTGATGAACAAATATGTTTAGCAACTCCAAAGCCATCCGTCAGCCAGATAGGAGGAAGCTCCATGGGGGAGGTGTTGCTTTGACAGATGCCTGCAGCTCTTGCTTGACTTGAATGGATTGTACATCTGGCTGCCTACAACTACATCACACAACGTGGCACAATCTCTTTGTCTCCCTGCCTCCCACACCCCAGCTCTCTGCTTGCAGTTTTTTCTGGGCCTGGCTCTGCAGCTGTGATGCTGACTTCATTGTACAAATGTGGGTAGAGCCTCCCTCCACTGCCGGCTAAGAACTGTTTTGCAGAAATGTGGCTGCTCTCCAGACGTCTGTTCTTGTCTCATCTTGTACTTCTGTTTAGACCTTTTGATCTCTTTTCTGCCTCTGTCGTTTTGTTTGTTTTATTTCTCGTCCCAAGAATCCTGTTGCTTTTTTGGTCTCTGAAGCCTTTTCTTCAGTTGCAGAGCCAGTCTTTCTGTTTGCCCAAGCCAAGGCCTCCGCCAGGCTGCAAATGAGTTATCCAGCTGATAACTCCAGTTATCCATCACACCAAAGGATGATTGTGACAATATAGCCTTCGACTGGGAGGTCTCTTTGACTCCCAGATTTAAGATTATATTTTGTGTCCAGCATTGACCAGCATTATTAGTATATTCAAAGTGTTACATATTGCCTGGAATACTCCGTTTATGGTATGATGGCTCTTTGTTAACTTGTTAAGTATTTTAAGTACTACCATCTTTATTCCTCTCTTTTTTAACAAATTTTTGAGTGGTATCCTGATATATGAGTTCTGCAGTCCTTCCCTAACTGGAAAGTCTTTGGGTTATGCAGAGCTTACAGCATTGAGATGGGTTAGTAAGTTTCAAAAAACTTACTGTAGAAGTGTAATATTCGTGTACACTGAATTCTAAAAAGCTACAGACCTTGCAAAGGCTTTTTAAAAAAAGTTTTGTTTTGTTTTCCTGGCAATGACATAATTTGTAATCACCTTTTTTTTTTCTTTTTTTTTTTTTTTTTCCTTAAGCAAGTGTGAAGTATGCTCCAGGAATAGCTATGTAGGTTCAGCTTTGGGTTTTTTAATGCAAAATAAAATGAGTTTTACTCTGTGGGTTCTGAAAAGTAACTTGCATGCTAAACAGTCTGTTTTTTTCATAAAATGATCCACTAAAACTTAAAAAAGATGTAATTATTTGTAGGTGACAAGAAGGTTACTCAAGATCTTTTTTTAATTTCAATTTTAATCTCAAAATGCGTATCATAGGTTGAGTGACTGCAATGAAGTACTATTGGAAATTCTGAGGAATCGATGAAAAAATCAATTTGAACACAAATGGAAAAGGGGTGAGTCTTTATGTACTTTATTTACCAAAACAATATACTGAGTTTGAAGGCATGTGCTGTATTGACAGAATACTACAATATTTTCTTTAGTGCAAAAAGGGATAACACTGTGGTGAGGGCAATCGGCCAGTGACAGAAAGGAGCGTACACACAGTTAAAGAAATCTTAACTGTTCTCCTACCGGACTGTCCCCTAAGTACCCATGTGCACGGCCTCAGTAAGAGACATTTAGAACAGCTTGTGATTTGTCAAGTTCACATTTTTTGGCTTTTCTTCCAATGAAGAGCAAGAAGATATAATAGGACTGTCCCTAGTACACACTTGGGAAGTTGAGGAGATAGGAGAAGCATTTTCCACTCTGGTTTAGGGACTGGTCTCTTTTATGAACTCTTGCTTCTTGGCAATAACATTGTTTAACTCAAGTTCTGAAAAACAATGCTGTCTGCAAAAATCTTGCACCTTCATGTTGTCAGAACACTGGCCACAAATCAATACCTTTGTGCAGACATACCAGTCAGGGATGTTTTCCCTTGGCTCTGTGCTATACACTTACTTGCACAAGAAGAACTATTACAGGATCTTTCAGTTTAAAGATGCTTATTTACAGAGTGACCTTCAGTCTAAGGTGGTTGAAACTTCCCAAATCTTAAATTTTGGCCACAAATTTCACTGAAATGTTGAACCTCAACAGCAGCAGCAAACAAATATAAATCAGCAGCCTATTTCCCAGCCAGTTCTACGCAATCAGAGGTTTCTGAAATATCTTCAGTGCTTAGAATAAAGTAATTGGAGTTATATTTTTTCCCCAAAAGTTTTCATGAGCAGTTTTATGCTCTTTTAGTAAGGGCTCTCCATTTGTTATTGGTTTAAGAAAATCCATTATAAAGTGCCTGCATTGCCTAAGCTATATGAGAGACTTAAAAAGTTAGCGTAGTCCACAAAAGATGTATGACTAAGCTTAGTGATGAATATATACAAAGCTGAACTACTTCAAAGACTGCCAAATCAGATCCCCTGGCTGTTTTTTGGTCTCTTCCATGTAACTAAGGAGGTTTTTGTGAAATTTGTAAGGTATCACTTATGCCTTCCAAAGACAAATTCAGAACTGAACACTTTTCCTCTCTTCTGGGAATTTACAAACCACTTTTGGTGCTCAGTAATCAACAGCATGTGAAGACACAGAAGAAAAAGGAAAGGGAAAGCAAAACCTGATGGTAAAGTCATTAAGATCAGACTGTTATGGGTAAAGACACTAACATAATCTCTTCTGTCTTTATGTCTGAGGATTTATGCTTTTTAACTGGTGTTACCTCTACTTCAGTTTTGATTCCATCAAGCTTTTTGCAAGTTCTCATATGTTTTATTGAATTATATTATGAAAGTGAGGAAGTAGATGATTTTTGACAAGGAGCAAATCTGTTTAAGAAGGGAGGCAATAAATATAATAACACTGGTAGAGATGGGACAGTCTGGAATGGCCAGTTGTCAGAAGAGCTTGTCACCTTTGAAAAAAAGGGCTAAGAGTTTTTCTGAAAGCATAGTCAAAGTCCACTTATGATATTAATATTAGGGAGGAGGTCCCTCAGCGGTTTAGCAGTTATCACTGTCTCTGAATTGCTAGTACTTTAGAGCAACTAGCTTTGGTCCACAAGGCCTGATCTCATACGTGTGTATCATCACAAAATACTTCACTGTTGGGCATAATATTAGAGCTGGCTGTGTCATAGAAATAAACTATTAGGGGAAAATATGAAGGCCACATGTGCAGTGTGTTTGAAGCATGCTATTCTAATGACATTGGCTTACTGAGAAAAAGCAAATTTTAATGCATTTCTCAAATTAAACTACCGCAAGAGCCAGTTATCCTGCACTGGTAATGCAAACTAAAGAGTGGGTTGAAAGATGAACAACAACAAGCAATGCCTTTTTGAATAACATGCATATCAAGCGAAACCAAAGATACTGGATTTATAATGGTTTGCTAGGTACATCTAATCCTGACATCCATGACCTCTGAGGGAGAGAAAACACACAGAAATGCATCTGGACTACAATATATAAACAACTAGGTTTTAAAGACCCCTTCAGGACAGCTTGTCTGTGTTAAATTTTTGTGATTTGTTTTATTCTCCATCATTATTACCAAAATAAGAGACATTCTAGGTCAGCTAGACTCCACAGACAGACCTAACTGGGATGTGCCTCCCTGAGAAGAGCTCAGCACAGAGTTTGTATTCCAGAGGGTTGTACCTCTGGTACAAGCAGGACAGAGTTCAGGAGCCCCATCTGCTACAGTGAGTCATCACTTTGCATCTCCCAGCAGGATCAACACCTGTTAGCAGGGCAAGAAGAAAAAGCCGCCAGCCTGTTACATGACAATAATCTCTGTGAATATTGTACTGCCAAATCATAAACATGAGATTGCAATAAAATACCATATCTCCATAAATCTGTCAACCAAAGGATATGACTAGAAATGCCTGTATCTCACCTTTCTGTGTAAAATTCCTTACTCAGCATTATCAGTGAATTCACAAAGCCAGCACTTACAAAACCAGCACGCATCAGCAGAGTCAGCTAGTGGAAGTGCACACAGGTAGAAGTTCTTTTGTGGCACTTTTGTTGAAGTATTACACCCTGTCCTAGGTTGAACATTAGCCATTTCTGTAGCTTCCTTTATTCACTCCCAGCTGTTCATTAGGCTTTTTCCCCCCCTCTTTGTTCAGTTTCATGGGTTTAGTGCCTTAGATATGCTTGTTAAATTTACTTTTTGGCTTAATGCAGTTTGGAGAATGATTTTAGTTAAACTACGATAGGTAAGGTGCATGCCACTTCCTGAAGATTAAGAGCATGAAGAAAGTAGTTCTTGGTTGCACCCTAAGCAGAGAGGTGCAATTTATCAGTATTTGTTCAAAATGGGGTTTGTGTGCTGTATATTTCTTTTACAAAAACAAAAGAAAAATTACATAAAGTATGATTTTTCTAGTGTAGTGTGAACTTTTTATCAGTTTCCCCATATTTTACTTTTGAGACACAGCATTTATGTTATATTGATGATGACTTTGGAGTGTAATAAGTCCATGAATTTTTCCTCTTGCTATACAAGGCTACTACATGACTTTGAGAATACATATCTATTGGAGGACACAATGGCCTGGAACATGAGCCAGGTGAGGCATGGAGTGCTGTGTAGAGGGGAGTCCCAAAAGAAAAACTGCATTCACTTATCCGTGCTAAGTGCTTTTGGGAAAAGTGAAAGACTGAACCCAAACTTGTTCTTTAATTTAATTCTGGGGTTTGAGATTAGCAATACATGCAGTATTTCCAAAGACTAGAGGCTGCTGAAATTCTTGGCATAAGCAGAGGGATTTTTAGCAGAGTTTTCCTCATTTTAAGGAAAGACAGAATATGGTTTGTTATATTCAATTTCAAGCTGGCACTTGAAAGCATACATTATGAAGGTGTATAAACGAATCACATAAAAAACCCCAAAAAACCTCTAATACTCACCTGGCTTCAATATTTGGCTTTTCATGAGCTTTTTAATGCACAGATGTAGCATAAATAAACTCAGTGTGAAAACTGAAAAATAGTATATTTACGAAACTTGATCCAGGTTTAATTAATGATTGCTGATGAGCAGTCAGTTACCATGACTTGATCCAGAGAAGGATCTTACATTCCAGAAGCCACTTGAACCATATTTATGCAGATACATCCAATAAAAGCCTATTCAACTCTAGTGCTCTTCAGGCTGATTTGCTACGGAAATTCTCCAGCCCGCTGTCTGATTGGTGGAAAGCTGTAATCTCTGAGACAATTACATTTGAAAGAGTTTGTGGAAATTGTGACTAGTGGAGGAGGAAGACATTCTAGGTTACTCGCCTTAAGAAAAGGCTTCCAGGTGAGTTCACAGCTTCTTAGAGATTCCCTAGTGATGAAAACTTGTTCAGTGTTTGAAGCGTTGCTTTGAAATAAGAGGGCATGGAAGATTGCAGCTGCCTGCCTTGTCTGCGTGTCAAGCTGAAACAACCCTTTTTGTCACAATCCTCTGGTCACAGTGAGCGTGGCTCCTCAAAGGACAGGGCATTCCTGCTCTAAACTGGAGGGAAGTTGTACAGCTGGGTAGCAACTGCTGCCATGTAACTTGGGAGCTTCTGAACCATATAGGGCAGGTGGGAAAAAGTCTGCTAGACCCCTTAAGGTCTTGGCTCCCAGCCACAGTATGTCTGCACCTGACGAAGAATACTTGGCTCCCAGAACTGAGACACAGACGCACAGGAGATGAGGCAGCACTAATTCCTCTAATCAGGGAGGCATTTGTTTTATCACACTTTGCTGCAGAGAGAACGAGTCCTGCAGGGTCAGACTACTGCCATTTGCCATAGAAGAGCATTCAGAGCTCTTAACTCCAATTGTGCTCCTGTGGAGTCTCCATTCAAGCTTGGCCTGGAGAGTTAGAGGGCAATTTAACCTGTTATATGGCATGCAAGAACTTGCCTTATGTAACCTGGTACCCGTTAATGGCTCTGGCTTCTATTAACTAACCAAAGTAATTCAGCAACTACCAGCGAAATATAAAATAAAATAATAATAAAAAAGAAACACAAAGGAACAAAAATACATAGGTGCTTAGGGCCTTGGGTTCCCTAGTGTATGCTGGAGAATGAGACAGGCTGGTCTTAGCTCAGGCACTGTTTATCATGTAAATCAATTGAATCAAGTGGAAATAGCTCTCAAAAACTCCTGTCTAGCAGAAATGGAACTTGATGACTTAAACTTGTATGAACATATTTCAGGGCTGTCTGGAGCTTAAAATACTCATCGTGATGTGAATTGGAGCCTTTTTTGTTGTTGTATTAACTCTTCAGTGTCACCAGCTAAGAACCCATATAGACTGATTTTTATCTGACAAAGTTTAGTTTAAGGTTTCCACAGCTTCCAAATGACACAGTCATAAAGCTTTATAGCTGTCATTAATGGATCTTCTCTCTAGGGTTCATCATGGTGACACCCTGGAATGTAAAATAAAAGAAAGCCTCCCTATATTTGGGACAAGCTCTAATCACAATCAGTTAGTTATGGGAAATGCAGGCTTTGTAGCACAATGGAGTTGATGCGTCCGATTTCATCACCTATCACACTTAAAACCTGATAATAAGTTCAATCCCCCTACAGATGCCTCAGCTCGATTTGATGAATGTGTTTTCTTTCTCNTTTACTTTTTTAATGACAGAGCAAGGTAGTCATGTTCAGATTAATTTCAGACATCTATAATGAGATTTGCTTCTTAAAGTAGCTGGATGTAGTTTCCTCTGCTGCTCCAATGATACAGAAACTATAAGCCAACCAATTATTCTAGTCATCCATTTTACTTCTATTGGTAAGACGTGGTATTTGATAGCTATGGGTAGAATTTTGAAGCTATATGGTTCACTCTCTTCCGTTGAATTGACCAGTTTAATGGGCACGTTTATAAGTAAGTAGGTCTGGTCTTTTGTTCTTTCCCAATTTCCCTCAAAAAATAGACAGCAGATGAGATTCTGACCCATGTAAATACCATAGTTCTGATGCAAAGTGAGTTTTGGAAAATGCAGATGCAACTTGTCACAGCCAAATTCCGTAAGAAAATTACCTGATTGTCAGTTCTATCAGCTGCCCTTAGCCTCTACGTGAAATTAAGCTGAGCAGTGAAGGAAAACAGGAACTCTCACACTTAGTCATATTGAAACATGTTCTTCTTTCAGCAAGAAAAATTCATTCCAGACACCTGAGGTACATCAAACATGTTTGTTATTTGCTGAATCTTTAAGCATGTATTTTTGCTGGAATATTTCATAGAGCATAATTCAGACATTCATAATAAAGAAATAAGTTGGACTTTCATACATTCCCATAAAATACTGGTTTAGATAGTTCCCATCAGATTATATTATTTACTGGATTAAATAATTGTAGATAGAGATCCTTTTTCAATTTTATATCTAATATTTCATTTAGGCAATTTCATTTTATGAACAATGGGGAATTCCCTGAGCAAAGACCAAACAAACAAACAGGAAAAAGGGTTCTTCATCTATAGAAGAGCTCCCTGATACATTAGTTTGAATGAGATACTAAAATGAGCTGGTTTCTCTTGTGGAGAAGGTCAACCTAGATGATCATAAATGGTCATAAATGGAAAAAAATTCTTATTGATTTAATAATATTAATGGACATAGATGTAGTAGGCCTAGAAAAACATAGGATAAAGTTACCTAGAAGAAAACAATTTAATAAGGAAGAACTGTAAAAATAATGTTTGTTTCCTTTGATGAGACAGACACAAATATGAAATCATCCTCAGAATTTTTCGGTCGGTGATGCTTGTTTGTTGTCTGTAATATTCAAGGAGTGTTCTTACTCCTCTCTATTTCTAATTTACTTTGTGACCATATATTTATAATGTTTTGAGCACTTACATTCTATTCACACTGTATTGCCATTTTAATGCAAATGATTACCAAATAATGACTTTCTACTTAAGAAATAATCTCCATTGTTGCAGGATCTGCCTCTGATAATTGAATGTGACTAGAACTGTGCATCCAGAGCAGAAGGTGCAGATGTATAACAGGGATCAAAATCAATTACTGGGCTGCCTTGCTCACAACAAAAGCAAACTATTGCCATTAGCATATTTCTTCTTAAAAAATAAAAAGAGATAATTCATAATGTCTCTAAAATTAAACAAAAAATACCATGAATTCAGTTTTTCAGGTGACACTTAATCAGAGTAAAAGTCAGCCAGAGTAATTGTTTTTAAACAATCACTGTATCGTCTTATTGTTTCTACCAGCTTATTAAGCATCTCTGAATGCAGATTGGTTTGTGAGATGGAGAGACAAAAGCAGTTGTGAATTATGGAAGAAATTCTTATTGTCTTCCGAGAGAAATTTATGACTTGAAAAATTATTGACTTCACAAGTTTTTTCCATCAAGGAAACTGCCAAGATTTGCACACTTCCATTTCTATTGTTTTCCACCTTCTAATTCACACACAGAGGCATGCATGTCTACACACACACACACACACACACACACACACACACACACACACACACTCATGCAAAATACAGAGAAATTATTTTTCAGATTTAATTCATTTTACTTGAAAGGCCAATTATTTGGGGGTTTTTTTTTTGTCTTTTTCGTATCACTTTCTGTTACAAGGCACATGCTGCATAATCAGCCAACTACTCTGTAATTATATTGCAAAGACTATGTAAATACCTAATTATTTTCATGCAGATTACTTGATAATTATACTACCAGTTACAAAGTAATTCAAAGAATAATTACCATGTAACTTCCACTTTTTAGATGTGACGATAAGGCTTTGTTTTAAAGATATAGAGAAGTGCATAATTATCCTGGGGTTACATTCTACTCAGATTGTCGATTATCCTATATTTACAGTAGTATTATATGGGTACTGGGCTCAGTATTATATTATCACAATTTCAGAAAAAATCTTTGCTCTTTGCTATATAAAAAGTATCAGACAATGTCAATGTTAATTTTTTTTTGCTTTCCTATTAATGGAAATTGATTTAAGCCTTTTTTTTTTTTTTTTTTTTTTTTTTTGACTGTGAAGAAGAAACTGCCTTTTAGTACTAAATTGTACTGTGATTTTTGAAGAAGAAAATGACATGGGCCCAGATTCTTAAATGGCACTTGGATACAAAAAAGCTCAATTAAGCTAAACATAACTTTTTTTTTCAATTCCTAGAATGTGTACCATAGAGTATAGTTTATAAGAAGAGTGAGGTGTCCCAGTGAAGGTGTTAGACTAGAGGAAGGGAGAGTGATGGGTCTCATCTACTTCTCTCCGGATAGAATTGTCTTCTACCATTTGTGATTGCATAAAGTAGATTTTGATTAAAATGTACAATGAGCACTTTGCGGTACGTGAAGTGGCTGTTATTTCATTTCTAACCATGAAGCTAGAGATTAATGAATTTGTTGCCTTATCAGCCCAGTTAATATTTCATTACATTATTGAAAATGAAACTGCTTGAATGGCAAAGAATGAGAACGTTCTTTTTCTTCTTCTGAGAACCCTCGTATCTTGTTTGTTTGCTGTAGCCAGTGGAGAAAAAATAGGACATACAGTGTAATTTATTTTTATTATAATATCCAAATACTCTCCCAATTATCTTGATGCTGAATTCAGTGCAGCACACATCACTATGGAAGCAATAAGGATGCATACAGAGGATATGACCTCTACCTATCTCATAGTAGGCAGTGGTTGAATAAAAAGTTGAATCTCATCCATAAGATTATGAAGGACCAACATTAGGCAAAAGCAAAATAAATTACTGCCGAGAGCAGTATGTTGGTGGAAGGGTTGAAAATTCATAATCTGCCAAAGAGGATATCTGGGGAGTATTACATTAGTGATAGCAGTTTATGACTGCCCAATCCATCTGAGCAGCTCCTCTGGCATAGTCCTTGCAGCAGAAACCCAGCTGTGGAGTCTGGACAAGGTCTCTGCTACTAAGGGGAGATAGTAACATCAGAACCTGAAATTTTATCTTTATTCTGCAGACTTCCACTTATGCAGGTAAGAGGTTGCTCTGTTTCTGAGTGACAAAATAAGGAGGGAACCAGTGTTCCCTTTCTTTCTTCTCCATTCATCTGACTATGAGTTTAACTGATGACAAATGGACATCATTGCCATTGTCTTGTGGTGGTGCATCCCTTCCCCAAACCCTCCTCAGGTCACACTGATCTCAGAAATGCTCATTGTGCTTTGCCCTTGATGAACAGCACCTGGGCTAAACTCCTCTCGAGATTATCAGAAACACTGTCCGCTCCCAGGAACTGCTGCCTAACAAGTTCCTGTTTTTTAATGGACAGCCTTGAAAACTCATTTTTCTTGCCTGAATAACAACCTGAGTGGAACAATATTTCTGTGACTGAACTTTCAAAGAAAGTTATCAATCTGAATTGCGACCAGGATGGAAAATGACTGTGATAAAAGCCTTTTGACCATTCCTAAGTGAGAGCCTTTGAGCTCTCCTGAACTGTAGTGGACTGTGATGAGCAATCTCCCTCTGAGTGTGACGCCTCTCAGAGCCAGTAAACTCTCAAATTTGCTACACTTGGAGGACCACCATCAAATGATGAGGTGACAGAGCCTGGGCTGATACTCCCAATCCTCGAGGCTCAATTCTTTTCCTGTTGATAAGATGCAAAGACATCTGTCATGAGTACTGAACTCTAGGGGAATTTTTCACAGGTGTTAAACCTTATACATACTCCTTTAGGTCTGTGTTCGTGTGAGTGTGAATGTACTATAGCAAATGCATTATGTATGTTGTTCTCTTAGACTCTTAAATATGTTAGATTCATAAGTCAAGTTAGGCCTGAAAGTGAGAAACAGTTGTACTTATACAATCCTTTATTAAATTGTTTAAATTAGGCTATTGATTAAGTGCTGTTAAGTTTAAATGCTGTTAAAACCTTTAGGCCCAAACTGTTGGTCAAGTCCAAGTTTGGCAAGGGGGTTCACTCTGAATCTTGTGACTCAGCAGGAGAGTCTCCCTTACTCCTTTTCAATCTCACCCTTTCCCATGCTTGCCCTTTTTCCATTCTCAGCCTCCATGTAGATAATTTTAGGTTGATTTAACTTTTAGGTTGAGTGATTTTAGATTTTAATCTGATTTTTCTGTGTGCTTCAACCATCTAGTAACCAGTAGAGTGAACGTCGACAAAGAACTTTGTCATGCTTTCATTTTTATATTAAACCTGCTTTTGCTGATAACTTTGCTGGTCAGTCTTTAAGTGTCCCAAAACACTCACTTGTGACATGACTGATGCAAATGAAACTGAAGGGGAAGCTTGCTGAATGATGGCTGATGCTTCTGGGACTTGCTCTCTGATTGTCACACAGCAAAATTTTACCAGTGAGTTATTTGCTGCCAAAGAATGGTAAAGAATTATTTACATTGCTGAAAAAACAACCAACCCTTGAAACTATTTCCAGTAAAAGGCTGAACACGTTATGAGAGCTCTGTTTTTTCAACTGTGGTTACAGTGTGTAAAAACCTGTAAAAAACCTTTTTGTGGGCATCTGAATGTGTTGCATCTAGTGTAACGATTCAGATAAAACTCCATGCGTATAGGCATGTAAGATATATCACCAGCAGAGAAACTCACCAGAATTATCTGAGATCTGTTATACTTACAGTTTTCTGCTCAGGTAAAGAAACCTGGAGAGCCTGCTTTGCTCTTGCTCTTATACAATACAAATAACTCTGCTGATATTACATCAGTGCTAGTTTGGCTTGGAGGGGGATTTGCTTCCAGAATATTCAAAGTGCTTTTTACCCTAAAAACCTTTATAAATCCAGTGTCCTACTCAAGCTCTTAATCAAGGCTTTCCCATGTACATGTTGTTTTATATTTTGTAAAACAGAAACCAGTCTTTCATGTATGTATGTGTATCTTTTTATATCTATATTTATAAATACATAGAAATTTATGTGTATTTTTTTGTATCTGTATGTACATGTCAGACAGTAGCTGATCTTGACTAGAAAATGTCGCACTGCAACTGAAAACTTGCTGTCAGACACCTTTGTATCATATGTCTAATCCACTCAAACTTCTAGACAGCATGTCCTGGGGCTCTCTGATAAGTTTCAACTAGTACCTTTCAGAAGCATCCTGCCTGCTGACACCCTGGAGCTACCAAGATCTTGTGTAGGTGACAAAAGGGGCCAAGGCAAATCTGAGCTGCTGAGAACCTTTCGGCTCACCTGTAAGAAAATATTGCCAAAACATTTTGTTTCATTAGACTGGAGGACAATCAGACCTTAGATAATTTTGTATGTGTTTTCAGTGTTCCAGTTTTTCCCATTCTTACTATGGCAACAGGCCAATACTTCCAGTGTAAAATGTCAATGGGCTGTCAGGACCCGAGACCCTGTGCCTATTTGGCAAGATTTAGACATGGCTTACTGCACTGTTTTAAAAATCCACTTGGGTTGTTAATTCCATCCTTTCTTAACCTGGATGTTTAGATGTTCTCTTTTTTGGAAATGACTTCAGGCAGCTGGTCTAGTAAGTAATGAAGAGCAAGAGTTGGACTCTCCTACTCTCACTGGATACTGTTCCTTTCAGAAAGAGCCAAATATATGACACACATTCCCTGCGTGCTGAGGTAATGTGTCCCTTTCTGCATACCCCTCAAAGATACGTGCACAGTCAAAAGCACAAACCTGTGCTGTGAAGTAGCAGGAATCTACCTATTCCCAAAGAGTGGTATTGGTCTCTGATTGCTGCAACTGTCCAAATGTTTCAAGCACTAAGAAAGCAATGACTCACAGCACTGTCACAGGAGCAGCCCAGACTCCCAAATGGTGAATGTCTGACTTGCTAGGTATGATTTCTCCAGGAGATGTATGATGTAGGATATTGGAGAGATAGCACAGGATGTGTGTGGGTGTTACAGATGGCACAGGGCTAGAGCACATGGAGCCTTAGGGTTTTCTATGCCGTATTTAACAACAAACACAAAAACTAAAAGCCTTTCTGCATTAATGACCTGGTAACAGTAGCTTTGGCTCTGCGCCCTTGTTCTCTAACGTGCTTCATTCTGAAACCTGGAGCAAAGGGAATGCAATCCCCATCTCCACCAGAACTTGCCTTTGAAAGGTATTTCAAAAGCCTGGTTATTGTAGCAGCTAGACTGGGGAGTATTCAAGTGATGTAGCATATGTTCACAGTGTCACTAACTCTCCTGGTGGAATCAAAATCCTTGTGACAAAGTTAGTATTTTTTCCCCACTCGAATCAACTGCTAAAATAAGGAAGTGTACAAGACTTACAGCTATATTTCTGAAAAGAAAGTGCATTTTAAAATTTCCTTGGATAATAAATATCCATCAAGACTTTCCAATGCTTTTCTAAAACTAGCTGTTCAAATGTTCTCAAAATATGTCAAAATGACAATTATTTTCAAACTTTACTGCAGGAAATTCAGTAGTCTAGATGCAGATGTTTGATGCTGTAAGGTACCCAAGACATTCACACGGAGGAGGTCTGTAATTGGCACAGACTCTTTTGGAGAGCAGCCAGGGCACTGGGTATTTACTTTTGTGGTAAGTGCCTGTTTTAAGGCCACTGAATTCCACTTCAGAGTTCAGCTGATGTGAATTCTCACCAATCCACATCACGCAGAGGCTGTGTTACAAACTGCTTGCAGAAATCTTACCCTGCCCTCACCCTGCTCAACTTGTCCTCTCCCTTGTGTACTGTGTGCACTAGGACTGCATCTCCAGCTCCAGCGTCAGTTTAAGCTTGTGTTCACATCTTCCTGTTCCCTTTGCTAAAGTAGGCAGATTGCAAGAAGTCATCTGAGTTCCTGAAAAACTCTGGTGGGAGTTTTGGTTGAATGCTGGAATAGTTTGACGTTTTATAATTTTCCAGCTGAAGCCTGATTTGTGTCTGAAAATCTTTCTCAGGTTATACACCATCCTGGATTTCATTCTTGTCCACACAAAACAAAACACAGTGTCAGTGCCTCAGCCTGGAAAGCCTGAGCTTCAGTCTTGACTGGCTAGAACTTATAAAAGTAGGCAGGAGTGTTAGCTGACCTACCAAGTTGCATGCAGGTACAGCCTGCAACTGCCTCTGGGGGTTTTGCAGTGAGAGAAATTGTTCTGCTTTACAGTGAATGACTAGGGGCATGATATTTCATTGAACAGGTATAATACACTTGTGCACTCTCCTATTTCAAACTGTAGGGGTGAGTCTGAACTTTGGTAAATAAACCAAAGCTATCTGGAAGCTTTTCTTGGCCTGATCTGGTCTACCTGGACCCCTGCCTAAGCAGCTCCTGTTCAATACAGAAAAGTGGTCTGGGCACTTATCCTCTATCCCAAACATAATATTTTTGTGTGTGTTGGAATATGCTCAAATCCTACCTCACAAGGTACTGTTTAGCCTTTTTTTTCTGCTTGCAACTCTAGATAATGTGGATACTTTAGAGAATTCAGGTTTTTGGAAAAGTATGCCTTTATGTATTTATTTTTATCACACCAATGTCACATTTTGGTAAGTAAACATTACAGGGTTGCTCAGGCTGCTCTCTGTGACTATGAAGATGCAAAAGGAATCAAAAGTCTTTGTGAAGAAGTGAATGTTCAGTGGATTTCCCAACTGCTTCTTGTACCAACTACTTCATCTCATAATTTTCTCAGAGGAGATATTTTGTGTGATTCACTGAAGTAATTCACAACATTTTATATTGGTTTGCACCTCTGTAAATTCTATGAAAATTCATGTAGTGTCAGAATTAGCTACTGATTCTTAATGCTTCCTGTACAGTTCCATTTGACATTTTATAAATGGATTTAAGACTTCAGAGATTCAAGTGAAAAAGCTATTAAGCTAGTCTTTTTTTTTAAAAATTATAAAATTGCTGATAAAACTTTTCTCTTTCCAAATACATGAACACCTATATGAGGAATTTCCTTATTATTTTAAAATAATGCAAAACTCTGGTATCATTTGATAAAATCCATTGTAGCTAATGCTGAAAATGTCTATTTCAAAAATATAATCCAGATAACACTATGATTATTTTCAAATTGTATCCACCAGGACTCTGTTGACATCTTCTGTTCCCTCTTTTTCAGGTGACATCCTTGTCTCCGATCATGAAGGGACGACTTTGTAAACAAGTTTTAAACACACAATTTGCAGTGTACTTTCTTTTGTCCAAAACTAAGATTTTATTTATGTGAAATACAAAACAAATATCTGGAAAATATTTTAGCTTTTTGAAAGACAACTTAATTAAAATATTAAAGTGTTTTTTCAAATATATCAAATTTTGTGCATGCAATATTCAAAGAAAATACCATAAGAACTATTAGAATCAAACGTTTTCAACTGTAATATTTGAGACAACAATATTGGCAATCTTCCTTACATTGTAATTGTCAATGCAATATTTTGACTTGAGCTGTGCACCCTTATTGAGGTTCAGCCTAAAACTGAATTGGTGCTGCTTCTGAGGTTGCACAATAGCTGTAGCCTAATCCTGCAGGCACTGTGCAATGGACTGATGGGATGAGCTCATAATGTCTGTTCCTGACATGTCCCACATCTTTCTGAACCAGTATAAGGGCTACCTGAACTGTCTCACTGTGTCAGCAGCACCATCTTCTCTTTAAGTTGGATTTTTGGTAGATATAACAACTCATGATTGTGTAAAATTTTCAGTGCAAATTCCTTCTCCCTCTCTGCCTCTTTAACTTAAGAAAGAGGGTGAAATGTTTCGGAGCTGTTGTTTATAAGTATAATGTTCTTGTTTAAAATTGTTACTCCTTTTCTCAGCCATCTAACATAAACAAGGTGAAATATCAGAATGCTGAGTAGTTCTCAGTGCGTTGTTTGGGGGAGTTGAATGAATACAAAATGTGAATACAAAGAACACCTCAGGGGTTGAAGCAGCTTTAAGTATATTATTTGAAAGAAAAAATCACTCCTAGAATGTAACCTCGTATACCAAGAGCTGGCTACAAATGAATAATTAAGGTTGATTTACACTATCTTCCCTCTCCTCTAGGCTGCATAAAAACTGTTCTAGCCTCTAAATAAGGGCACTGCAAAGTGTTAAGAATTAGGAGTGGAGGGAGATAAACCTCTTGCTTCAAAAGAGTGTTATAAAGACTTTTTGAAGACAAAGGAAAAGCAATACTAGTCAGTTAATGAAAAGCAAAACAAAAAGCTTCCTGTAAGTAACAGTAGACAACTTGAAGGAAACCAAAGGAGCTTCACATTTGCATTGGGTATTTATCAAGGGCGATGGATGTCACTCGAAAAATGCCTGGAAATCCATGGCATATACCAAGCATGATTTAGTGAGCAGCAGTCCTCCTTGCCTATCCTCCTGTTTCTATATTTACCATTACAAATTAAAAAACAGCTTCTGCTTATGTTGCTATCTCTAAAGCTTAAAATGGCTTAAAATCAGATAACAGTGTCCAGAATAATCTTAATAACATTACTTCCTATCCTGAGCCACCAGCAGCCTCTTTTTTTTTTCTATTCCCACTCATTGTTTGCCTCATTTTTTTGCTGAACATGTGTCTTGACTTATCTCTGAAGACCAGGGAGCGAGGGGGACAGGCATTGAGGACAGAGCAGACGGGACAGCACTGCGGGCTGGGTGTAGCCACATCACAATATGTTAGAGAAAGCTTTCTGCACTGGCTGTAGCCAAAGGGACAGACAACACAGGTTGATTCATGATGGAAACTTTTCAGGTTGGCATGTGTTTGTGGGACCCACACACTGGTTCTGATCTTGATTGAGATGCTACTGCATTACTTAAAATAGAAATAAAGGCACTGATAGCATTTTGGAATGAGAGAAACACAGCTAATGCATCAGAGGCAGTCAATTCTGTGCTGTGACTTTTGTCTTACATTCAGTTTGGAATAAATAGATGGAGATCTTGCTGCTGCTATAACCTGACATTTTCAGTGCATTGAAGTTTCTGTAGAAAAAAAGCATGAACCGCAACAGCTGTCACGTTGCAGAGCCCAAGTGATTGAGAATCTTATAGTGCCTTGCCAGATAGATCCTGATGCATTGCTGATGCTTTTTCCATTATAACAGATAGCCACTATCAGAAATGATACACAACCAAGAGGCAGCATTTCATGTCCTGGATAACTATTTCTTTTGCAGGATGTGCTACTGGTTATTTAGTGAATAGGCACAGGCAGTCCTTTTCCCCTAGCCACATATGAACTTTTTAAAAGGTAATTTTAATATTTATCTGTAAAATTATAATTTATCTAGAAGGTGACGGAACAACATACATTTTAATATTGTTCATACGAAAATATATTAATACAAACTGATATCCTCAAAATGCAACTGAAGCTGTTAGATGTCACTTTAATTGTTTCAATTATGCTCTGCATACCCTACTGCTGGGAAACAAACAGGCTTTAAACCTTTAAAAGAGGAGACTTCAGTTACGTGCTAACAAGTAAATCAAAACACAATTTTTATCTGCTGCATGCTAGAGGAATTGTTATTTGAACATTTAGAGCTTTTAGATTGTGAAAATTTTAATGACAATGATTGTCATCTTGCATCTAAGAGGTTTTCTATCAAAGGAAGACTGTTGCTGAAGTGAATAGATTTGATGCAGCCATTGCAGAAACGGGCAGCAAAGTGCATCCTGTGATTCAGAAGGGGTATGACTGAATAGACACAAAAAGTTAAAATAAACTAAATACAGGAAAGAATTCTGCTAGTTGTGAGGATTAAACATCCCCTGATTACTGCCCCCTCAAAACCACAGCAACCCACCCAGAAAGCCCACCACTAAACAAATTAAAAATAAAATTAATGATGCAAATTCAATCAAGAACTCAAGATAAAAATTTTAGGGTAGTGGTAGCTAGTGAAATGAGACTGTCTGGCTTTCCTCCTACTTTAAGGCTTCAGGATAAAGAGAAGGAAGTGAAGACACACAGCATGACAGATTAGATGTCATGTCAAGAGACTTGTCACTCGTCCATTACCAATAGTAAAATTCTCCCTTCAGCCAAAGACAAGACACTCTCTAGTGTCTTGCATCAGAAACCTTTCATGAGGAAATTTTGAAGGAGTTTTACTGCAGATTAGCCACTCTTATTACAGAGGGGAGCAAACAAGAAACCCTATTGAGTTCAACCTCAGTTGTGCTCCTTTCTATATATTATCTTGCTCTTCTCTGTAGTTTATTTCTCTGCACTCTACAATGCACCATAAGAGAAAAGGTTGTTGAGGCTGAGGGTGGGGGTCAGGAGGCAAGTAAGAGAGATTGGAGGTGGCATTCAGAAATGTGAGTCATGCACTCAGAGAAATATAGCAAAGAGTTCATCGTGAATAACCTGAGTTACGTGACTCCATAAAATTTTAAGTTACAGCTGAGATGGGATGTATTCACATGCCTATATGATTCCAAATAAGCTTCCACACCTGCCGTAGATCTCTATGCAGCCTTAGATGCAGGTTGATTACTGGTATATTGGGTGTGCTTTTTAAATTTCAGGACAAAAAGCCTCTGTTATATGTAGTGGAATGAAAATGCATGTGTTTCTACTTACCAGAGGTGACAGCCAGTTTTGTGCAAAAAAGTCTTTATTAACCATTGAAAAGCTATACATTTCTCTTTGAAATCATATTGTATTAACTTCTGATAATATTTACCTTCATATAATTGTGCTCAATTTATGCTGCCTTAGCCCTTTTTTGTATTATTTAATAAGAAAATTCAATATTCCCAGGAAGTCTTCATGCTGCTGGATATAAAAGTCTTACTTTCAGGAGATTAATGATGCTCCCTCAACTCTTCTTAGCCTTCCCTCCCTGCAGCTCTACACTTTCACATATTCACTCAGCTTTTCTTTCCTTTGTCTAATATGATATCTATATCAAACATAGGGGCAGCAGGACAGTTTTCTCTATTCTTCATATTTCAGGAGCAATGAAGTGCTTTCCCTTCCCTTCCCTTCCCTTCCCTTCCCTTCCTCCCTCCTCCACACATGTGAAAAATATCTTAAGAAGTAAAAAAGTCTCTGAATATATGCTAGATATTTTTTAGCTTTCAGGCTGTCTAATTTGCTTCTTTTACACAGTTTAAAGGATGACTTTCCTTTTCTGTTTGATCTGGAGATGCTACAAAGACAACTGTGTACTGCACTATTTTGACACATAACTCCACTAAGTGAACTATATAAACAGAAGAGGGGAGGGATGGCATTGGCATTTTTAATAGTTTGGGGTAATAAGATCTTTCAGAGCTACTGTAGGTACCTCTTTTTTTTTCTTTCTTTCTTCCCGGGAAGATTTAGGGCTTTAAACTCTTGCTGACAAATGTTGCAACAGTGCTGCAACAGGCTTAAAGTTGAAGGGTGTCATGGTTTCCACTGAAAGCCTTGAATTTGGTCTTCTCCAGGTCTTTTCTATACATCCGACAAGTTGTTCATATTTTGATACTGGTTTTTTTCCATATGCTTTTTTCTTTTCTGCATTTAAAGCTGGTTTGTTATCTGACATAGACCCATTTCTTGCACGTACCTCCTCAAATGGCAAGATTTCACCTTTGACAGTGACAAAGGAAGCAGAATCACCAACTTTGATCCATACATCAAGGTGTTTAAAATATATCTGACTATACCTATGACTGTTGGTGATAGTAACAGAATTCTGACAGTGACATTTTACAATGAGTTACAACAATACTGAAAATAAAGTCAACTAATGAGAAAGTCATGGAAAAGGTTGTCATGTTGCTTGGGAAAGAAGAAGCAAAGGAAAGATCAGGCAATAAAAATTATTATAAACGCTGTATTCAGCTGATGCGGTGTAGAATTGTACATTCCATTTCTGAAAGAAGTGTAAAAATTCTCCCACACTGATTGTTGAAGGAAAATGAGCCAAGATATTACTTTACAATAAAACCAAGCCTTGAGGCTCCTGAGCAATTCAGGGGTTCCTCCATGCCAGCATCCTGCAAGTGACCAGTGGCAGTACTCATCTAATAGGAGGGCATTAGGAGGAAGACATCAATATTGTATTTGATAAACATATCAGATGCCTTTCCAGTCTATATCCATTCTTCACTGGAGTGGTGGGACTTGAGGAAATGTCAGAACCACACACACTGCTTCCTGAGCTCTCTTAGGAATGTGATATATGTGTTATGGACATGTGAAAGTTTTGTGTATGAAGCTTACAAGGCCACGAAGAATATCAGAATGATCTTATTCTCTTTTTAAATCTCCCTTATAAAAATGTATTCAGATGATAATGAAACACCTTTAAAATAGAAATTGCAGAGAGAAGGACAAAAAGAAACAGCTGGATCCAGTATCTAGGGCTTGCCAAGGAAGCAAAGCAGAGACAGAATAAATAGTTGAGGAATAAAAACCTGCAAGAATGAATGATATCAAATAGGTTACAATAAATTCTGTATAGATACTATAAAATGTTGCATTGGCAGAACTGAAGGAATGGAGGACTCTGGATGTATTTTACTGGAAGTTTTTTTGCTTAATGTGTTCTGCCCTTGGTATTTGATCCCAAGCACATCTATCCATTTTTTCTTCCTCCACCAGATTCTTGTGAATGTCTTTTTCACAGGTTGCTCAGTCTAGTTCACATTCTCTGCCTATCTCATCCTTTTGTGTTCTACAAGCCTGAATGACCAGTGCTATGTCTTTTATAGGAACTGTTGAACCTGGCTTCAGGCTAGCTTTTTTATATGGCCTGGATCATTGAAGGTATGAGGTGAAACTGGATGGTGAACTAAATTCTGTTTCCTGAAAGAGTGTTTTTACTACAGGATTTTAACACACGAAGCAAGTTTAAAAAGAAAGTAATGATTCTTCCTTATTTTTTTCCCAGCTGCCTGGTTTTAGCAGGACGTATGCCCAAAGCAAATTAATTGCACTCAGAACCCCACAGTCTCTGATACAAGGAACTCTTGTTTGTAAATTTTGGATTTATTTAGGAATAAGACTAAAGTTACATGTTCAGGTCAGCTAAGATTATGGGACCAGTACCAGAATTTCACATGCTTAAGTAAATTTAATTTGAAAATACGACATGAAAAACAGGATTGAAACTGGTGGATTGATGTTTTATTGGTTATTCCATGATTATTAAGCACTTAGAAATGAGCTAACATAAAATATGTTCCTCTTCATCTTTGTAAAGCTCACCTCAGAAAGCCCTAACAAAGAGCATGTTTGAAAGTGAAGGGATATTGATTTGGTCTGAAAAGAAGGTGCATAAGTTCCCACAGAAGGAGAAAAGATTACAGTCATGTCAGAAAGCACTTTTGAATTACTCCAGAAGCACATGCAAGGAAATAAAGGGAAGAATATTCAGAGAAACAGTCAGGTGATGTTTTAGCTAGGAAAAATTTGCCACCGATGTTTAGAAGTGTGTGCTGAGGACCAGACAGGCGACCCACTGTGTTTTCAGTGACAATGGCTTTTAGGTTTAAAATTAAGACAGGTAACCATGTCATACAGCTTCCAGAAGGGTACACCACTAGTTCCTCTGAGATCTATGACTTTTTTAACAGGTGACTCTTCTCATCGAACAGCTACAAATTACTGCTGATTTTAGTGTTTCATTTAGGGAATTTCAGAACTCCTTGGCATGAAGGGGTTGGTGAAGGAGCGTTCATGGAAGAGAGACATTTAAAAAGGTCATGGCACAGGGGTTCCTGGAACTCTGGTATGATCATATATGGGCAAATAAAATATCAGATGCTGGGAGGGTATCAAACACAGCTGAAAGTCCCAAACATGAAGCCATGTCTGCTGTCTGAAGAGCACATTTCTGCACACACCCAGTTAAGGTCAGGAATACTGTCAGTGAAGATATCAAAGGACATACCTTTTGATATTTTGCTTGGAAGTTATGTTATAATGTGAGCCAGAAATCTGTTCCTACCCTCATTAAAAACACAGACAGCTGGCTGCAGGAATGCAGCTGAAGGTATCAGTGAAAATACACAAGGTGATAGGGAAACACAAGGGGAGGGAAGGTTAACATCCTCTCACTCCATTACAGAAAAAAGTGAAAGCCATTATCCTCAGGTCATGATCCCAGTTCCTGTAAGCTGACATGACTAAGAACAAGCAGGACTTCCGCCCGTTTCCACAAGGAAATCATCAGGTACATTGGTCAACTTGGGATAAGTGCTCTGTGACCATGAAAGATCACTTATTATTAGTCAGAACCTAGGGATGAGCATGTTGTGCAAGGTGATGAATTTGGGGAAACAGTCAAAAGAAGTTCAGGCACTTAGTAAACATCCATCCATCCATCCATCCATCCATCCATCCATCCATCCATCCATCCATCCATCCATCCATCCATCCATCCATCCATCCATCCATCCATCCATCCATCCTCGCATTTGGAAAGAAAACTGTCAAATATGTGAGCCCTGAAAGAAAATCCTCAGGAAAAAAATTAAGGAATCAGGAGAAAACCAACATACTCTGTGGCTTTATTTTACCTAGAGACACCAAGTTACAATTAGATGTGCTTGGAATGAAACATAGGCTTATTGAAATGATGTTTTGGGGCAATGAGGGCACAGGATTTAATATGCAACTTTGACCTGGGAAAATGGCTTTTGAAGCTAATGACCATTATTTTGTGAAAGTCTCATTGTTAGTAAGAAGGTACTCCAATAAACATTTTACTTTTAGATGCAATGAATGTATTATTTAAAATGGCATTTGTAACCAAACTTTTCTAGAATAGTTATCAAATAGCTCAGCTATTTTACTAAGGTGTAGGACATGTGGAAAATGAAGGATTTCCCACTGTTGTATTGTATAAATAGAATATGTTTATTAATTTACCTATTTCTTATTACTCTGCAGTGGGTGTGGAGTTAAATCAAAAGAAACTTCTATGGGGAAAATGAAAGGAAATGAAACAATTACAAAGACAAGGAAAGAAATGACAGTCATTTCTACCCCAAGAGTATACAAAAAACCCTTCAGAGATAGGTAGGTGAACATATTTTGAATTATACTATTTCATCTACCATAATGGAGCTAATTATGTATTTTCTAGGGCAATGAGGCCTGGAGAGCAGAATTTAGGGCTGAATGGACAACTCACAGTTAAATATTATTTCTAAAGAGGGAGGTAGAAACACAAAGAAGTTGAGTGAAATAACATGCATGTATTTGTAGGTAGGGATGGGACCTTAGTCCATTCCTGTCCCTGTTTTGGCACTAGTTTCTGTGGCGTACTCATCCAGGTTGTCTAGCTTAAGTTATGACCCCATAAATATGCGACTCCCCAATCTCAATGGGAAGGTGTTGTGACAGTGCAGAAGTGCTGTGTGTTTGCTGCTTCACAGATCTGGGTGCAACTGGGCAAAGAGAATTCCACACATGCTTGCAAAGAAACTGTAAATTTAGAAAAAAAACATATGCAAACTTGCTATTTCAGTCCTGTTCTGTGCATATAGTTTGTGTTTGGCTGAATATAAAAGGCATTTGTTTTAAAGAACCTGTTCTGGAAGTAGTTTAATTAATGGAGGGCCACAGGAAACTTTTCAGCAGAGTCCTCTGTAAGAGCTGTGACTGTTTTGCAGCTATGGGAAAACTGCAAAGCAAAGTCCAGTTTGAGTATGGTCAAACAAAATTTTGCTCTCCTGTAAGAAATAATGCAAGTCTTATGACCTGAGGGTGAGGTGAGAGACAAATTACAGAGGAATGTAAAACACATCTTGTCCTGTAACAGGAGCATGAGACCCAGAACTCCAGTGGAACAACTGAGGTGGGAGTCAAACGACATACGGCTTCATTGGAAGGAGCCTAGACTGAACCGAGTGTGGCTTGGGCAGGCAAGGGCAAGATATGGGGCTTGGCCAGGGAGTGGGAACGTGTTTAAATGCCAGTTAGGTCAGACACAGGCTTCACTCAGGCTCTAGCAAGGCAGCTCAGATCAATGATAACAGCAAAGGGAGCTGAGATATTTCTTACCAGTTATCTCCTTGCAGTCATCTTAGATTGCCTTTCAGAGGCAGAGGTTCATTGCTAGTTTATTGACAAGCAGTAACAAGTCATTACTTCTAGCTACCTCACCAAGCACTTTTCTCATTTAGCTGTTAATAGATCCCTGCTTTTCATAAGCAAGCCTGGTGATGAACATTTCGTGTTGTGGCTGTCCCTGGCCAAACTTCATGAATATGGTCCTACATATTATGAGACTCTTTTTATACCTTGTTTCTACACACCAACGATTGCAGGGCAAATGCAGGCTCAGTTCCCTGTTGTTCTGGAAACTTGTCCATATGAATACAGGTTTATAGAGTCTTTTAAGAAATTAATTTGTCCAGCTCAGTATTCATTTTTATTCTCAGCTGAATCAGGGCATAAGGCTTAGATATCACTTAAACCATAGAAACCCTTCCAAATACATGGGCGGATAAATACAGAAGCTTTTACTATGTTGTCCTGTGTAAAAATAGGTGAGAATTACGTGAAAACTTTCTACTTACCGGTATCACAGACCATACTGCCTTCTGGTGCAGTCCTTAAGGCCCAAAGTCCACAAATTCCGTGAAGCCCCTGCAATGGAGAGGAATGCTTTAAAAAAGCACAGCACATATGCCATGATCCACTTAATGGGTCTTGGATTGGTCTAAGGTAAAGTTGGCACAATATGTTGGATTATTGTCCAGCATTCCTCCTCATAATCACCTCTGTCGTATTTATAAAAAATGAGAAGGAAGTGTAGTAGTATGAATGCTATTTTTCATTCTAAATACAGTGTTTGCATCTATTGTTCCTTGTCAGTCATTTTGGGTTACACTCACTGCATTTTTAAAAGTGCTAAGTGAGCTAGGAACCTTCACAGAAGTGAACTTCTACTGAAAAAAAAAAAAAAAACGAAACAAACCCCCAAAAAAAACAGGAAGAAAAAGACTTTTTAGTCTGCCATGGGACCTTAAAAACTGTCACCTTTAACACTGGCACCTGAGAGGAAAAAAAGATGTAGAAGTAAGTTGGGGCAGTACTTCCCCAAAGGCTCCTATCCTTTTGTTCCAGGATGAGCAGATGAATAGATGGGTAGCAAGATCCAAGGGTGACGTGACAGCATTAATCTTAGAAGCCCCTGGTGATTCAATCTCTCTGACCACAGAGCCTCATATCACTCAGTCAAGATGAATAACCTTGTGGCTATCAGCATGATATAGCTCCGTGGAAGTCATGCTTAAACTCTTTTCACTGCTACATAGTTACTCAAGAATTACCATTTGTGCGTGTAGCTGCAGCTATTATTCTAAAAGCATGTAATATTTTTGAAGTAGGCGTATGGGCGGGGAACAAAGATCATTTGGCATTTACCCTGGTTACTCTGTCTGATTAGATTACAGGCCATTATAAAAATTCTTCTGTAATGATAAAATTCTGCAAATAAGAGGAACCATATGTTTTATCACCTGTACGCCTACCAAAAAAAAATAAAATAATCTGAAACCCCGTATTTTATCTCTCCTATGTGACACATTTTTTCCAAAACCACATTGAATATACCCAGAGTAAAGTTCAACTAAACACAGACACTTCTGAACTCAGAAGCAATTCTGAAGAGTAACTTTCTTCCACTCTGACACTGTTTGTGGATTCTAAATCAGTACAAACTGCAAAATGAAGAACACTAAAAGTTATAATTGAAAAAAGCAATTGCTCTACTTCATTAATTCCAGCACAATTCCATATGTGATCTACACTCATACCCCCACTTTAACTTCCTTTCAGCCCATAAAATGTTTTGAGGTCTAGTTTATATTACTTCAGGTATTTATCTGACTTTGCTGAAGACAGCAAATAAATCTGCCCCTTGTCTTTCTGATTGCTGGCATTCTTTAGCACATAGCAGTGATTTTTTTACACTTAATGTGTGGTGATTTTCTTTGTAGATTACTGCTTCATATTGAAATTACAGTATCAAATTAATTTGATCTGATCCCTGGGGCTGAATTCCAACCACAAGGCCCATAGGGAATATATCTTTTATTTATAATTCATTTACTACCGACAATCATAGTGGCAATTTCATTAAATGAAATATATCCCAAACCTAAAAGCCTGTTAATATGAACTTATCAATGATCTGACTTTATAAACTTTACTGACTTGTTCTATTTTTTCCAGAGTATTAATAAATACATTTTTCAATTATAATAGTTTTTTTTTTAAACATGTATGTATAGAATTGTTTTAAATAGTTCAGAAGTAGGTGTTTCAGTCAGAGCAAATAAAAGAACTATCCTCTTAAAATTTAGAAAAAGTTAATAATTCTAAAAATCAAATCTGCCTGGAATAATTTCTCTAAGGGTTAAAAATTAAATAGACTTTGCAAAACTAAAGTAGGCTGAATAATAGTCCAATTTTAACCTCCTTTTTTTTATTTATTTTTTTTTTTAAATGGTGTAGAGCAGTCCTCCTTCCTTATCAGCTGGGTAGGGATTTCCTGCTACTGAGCACACATTTGTGTTCTAGACAATATAATGGGTATGTACATTAGCTACTCTATTGCTCTTACAGTGCACCACAAATAAGCAATAGAAAGCTGTTTTATCTTTCTCTCAAAAGATGTTTTCTGCTGTCTGTATTAATTGGCATTTGAGATCATGGGTTGTCACTTTAACATTTTGCTAAGGAAAAATATGTATTACAGCTATTGTTGTTATTAATATAAAGCCTGACTTTTCTCGTGGAGATTAATTTGAAATGACACTATGGAGCTTGACAGCTCTTGTTGGTTATTTTAATTTACTAGGCAATTTTGCATGCTATTGGCATGGGAACATGGTCTCAGGCAACAGTTTTGTTCTATTGGTTATTATTCTAAATGAAATAAATATTGAAGCAAACAGTAAGCCTAACTAAAGACTAAATTACTATGCAAGATAAATTTCAGAAAATAATTATTGAAGAGAAATGTGGTGATACACATAATAAATGATGGAATACTCATCTGATAAACACTTCATGCTGGATGACGGACTAAAGTGCTCACAAATTCATAGCATTTTTTTTTGAAATTCTGAGGTGCTCATATACTGGCTTTGGAGTGCATGTTACTCCTTTCTACAATTCAGTCATTTCAGGTCACTTTAATATTACTTTTTTAATTTCTTTACTTGAAAGCAGTTAAAGATGTTTATGACCAAAGCATGCCTGGGCCAGCCTTACATATATTAAAATGCGATATTGAATAGAAAATTGAAATAGAAAAAATAGAAAATCAGATCAGAAATTTTTATCTTCAGCAAAAACACAGAAATGTTACTAAAAGCCCCTGAAAATCAACCAGATTTAGTAACTTGTCCAAGTCTGGGTACTTAGAAGAACATTGCTGCAGTTATTTCTGTAAATAGTTAAGTTGTTAAGCTGGGATAAGATTCTAAAAACATCCGTTCTTTCCTCAAAATAAGTATGAAAGATAGACTACCTCTGCTGTAACCCTGCAAGTGGATGCACTGTAATGACGAATTTTAAATTAATGCTCTGCAGCCTTGGAGATCAGTAGATAATAAAGTAAGTGTGGAATTAATTCCTAGATGAACATGATCCAGCTGGTTATTAAATCACAAGAAAAAAGGTTCTTTTTGCCTCAGCTTTGTTTAGTCTCTGTAGTTTTCATCAGTCTTACTCCAAAAGAGTTTTGTTTGGGCTCTGGATGTTGGTCATGACTTTTCCACCTTACTTTTGTGTTCCATCTGCTTATCCCTTATTGGATTTTAGGGACTGCTTCTTTGTGTGTATGCATTACAATAGACCTTTAATTGGTCAGCATGAGCCAGATCCCCCTCCCTCTCTTTCCTGTTCCTTCCACAGCTAGAATGCCTTGGAGAGAAGACAAATATTCATAAAAATAAAGAGGGCAAGTCTGACCTCTTTCCAGACCTCACACTCCAAGCCCACAAGCACCCCAGAACTTCCAGAAACAGGTTTCCAGAAAATGACTCATGTCTCCATCCTGTTTCTATGTCCTTGCTCTTTCTTATTCCTGATCACTACATTCTGTCTGGCCTGGTCTGGCAATTGATTCTCAAGTATCTTTTGCTGCGGGTTCTAAAAAAAAAATAAAATTTACACTCTGATGATAAGCCAAATTCACTAGAATTTAACTTTCTTCTCGTGTAGAAACTTTCCTCCATGAAGGCATTTCATCAACATTTTAGAGAAGCAAGGTCTTGTGTACAGAATGGCCATGTCTGTTCCGATTCACAATGGGATGTGTCAGACACATAAGTTAAAAGGCACTTTTTTCCTTAATTCTGTCTGCTCTTTGTTAAGACTACTCCATTTATCACTTATATGAAAATCAGCTGTTACTAGAAATTTCTCATCCTACTAGTTATCAATGAAGTTTAAGCAATTGAACATCATGAAATTACTTATATTTTATTTTCTTGGTTATACTGGATCTGGTTTACCAGCATGGGGTACCACAAAGGACTGTGATGTGTGGAACTTAACTGGCCACCTGATGCCCAGCTCATTGTTTTCTCTGGCCCCCTCCTCTGCAGAATAGGAGGTGAAAATACTATGAATATGTACACAGGCTGAGATAAGAACAGGGAGACCACTCATCAGTTACTGTCACAGAAAAGCAGGCTTGACTTTGGTAAATTAAATTTTTTTTACCAGTTAATAACAGACGTGGATAGCTTAGAAATAAGAATAAAATTAAAAGCATTTTCCTACCACCCAATTCTGCTTTCCAGGCTCACCTTCACTCCTACCTTCACGTCTACCTCTTTCTCCCCAGGTGACACAGGGTGATGGGGTACATGGGATAGAGTTGTACAGTTCTTCTGGAAGGGACTGCTCTCAAAGGGTTATACCAGAAAACCTGCTCCTATATGGGCTTCTCTCCATGGGCCCTTGTTCCTGCCAGGAGTCAGCCCCAGTGTGGCTTCAGGTCACTTCCACCTAATCCAGTGTGGCATCCTCCACAGGCCTCACTCAGTCTTGGTACCTGCTCAGCTGTGGACCTCCATGGGCTGCCTGCAGAGGCACAGCTGTGTCACTGTGGTATTCAGCCAGGCTGCAGGGGAACTTCGGCTCTGGCACCTGGAGCACCTCCTCCCCCTCCTTCTGCACTGAACATGGTGTCTGCAGGGCTGCTTCTCCCATGTATTTCTCACTCCTCTCACAGCTGCCACACCATATTTTTTACCCTTTCTTAAATACGTTATATTGGACTCAGCTTTAGCCAGTAGTGGGTCCACCTGGGAGCTGGCTGAGCTGGCTCTGTATGACTGGTGCCTTCTTACAGAAGTCACCTTGCCAGCCCCCACTACCAAAACCTTGCCACCTACACCCAATATAAGAGTTTTATTAAACCCTAATGTAATTATGGCCTGTAGTGAATTCATTTAAACATAGAGGAGAGTAAGAAGAATGCTGAGCTTGTGATAGGGTCATGGCAAAAGAATGTCAGTTTACAGTAAAAACCTAAAAGCTGACAATGTAAAGAGAATATAACTGCTAAGAAAATTGTTAATAACAAAACTTAGTTGTTTTCTATGCCCGTTTCACTGAGCCTTTTTTTTTTTTTGGGTTGTTTATTAGCACATGTTTTCTCTACTGACTGCCCCACTGTGATGACTGAAGGTCATGCACATGAGTGCATGGCTCATGAATTTTCTTTGTGATTTCAAGGTATTAAGGATGAAATTCACTGCTGTGCAAGTGCCACCCTGCTCCAACTTGCAAGTGAGGCATTGTGGAACATAATGAGGTCTATGCTATGGAATGGTTGTCATACTCACTTCTGAAAAGGGGTCAAAGCCTCTTTTTTTGTATGAAATCAGGATTAAATCCCTGAAGTGTTTAGAATTTATCTTTTCAGATCCATCCTGCTTGCATTTATATTGATTTAATTCAAGAAGCTTCTTGAATTCTGGGGAAAAATATATACATTTCTTCTGTTGCTAAACAAAATGTAAATAAACTTTTTAAGACAACTCCCCTCACAGTATGGTGTTAATATGAAAACATTGCCCAGGAGTTAATTGTGCTATTTCATACTGAAAATGTTTGTCTCAAAAGATTAATAAATATTTTATTTCTGTACTGCAAAATGTTATTTCTCTTTTTTTTTTAAAAAAAAATTTGCTTGCTTATACTTTCTTAATGGATTTACTAACAAAAAGTCTGTTGAGAATTATATAAAATCCCTTTCTTGATGCTCATTAGAATGATTCATTGAATATTAAACACACTAGGTATCCCAGTGTTTTGGTATCTATTGTACAACTAGTTAAATCCTAAACAGTCCTAAACAGGTCACAAGCCTCAGTTTAAGGATGTTTGTTTGTAATAAAAGCTCTCCTGCACCTGGCTTTGTGCTTTGTAAGGAACTGTTTTTCTCCAGGGTACAATTACACCAAGAATTTTTTTTTTTTCAGCCAGCAAGAAGAAAGGATAATGGACAAAACTCAAATTACATCAAATATTTGGTCTAGAGTTTGGTTTTGCAATCTATTGGATATTAAACATAAGAGTTTGAAATCCCATGAGAACAATAGGTTACTATTTTGTGGATATTTTAAAAGGCTCTAATTTAGACTAAACTTCCTTTAATTTTTCAATTCCTATCAGTGGCTTTAAGACAGGAGCATGAACAATGCTTCAACTAAATTTTCCCATTCCACCAAGAAAAAAGATAGTGTTTTCCTTAGTGAAGTTTAATATTACTAATGGTTCTTATTCTATAGAGGGGATTTAGGGAGCTAATTTGAATTAACTGAGAGTTATTCTTATTATTTCTAATTGATTAAAGTGTGTTCTTTTCTATATCAGTGCTCTGTTTTGTATGGTTGTCATGGTTTAACTCCAGACACCAGGCAAGTCCCATGCAGCTGCTAATTCACTTCCCCACCAGAAGGATCAGGCAGAGAATCAGACAAGTAAAAGCAAGAAAACTCCTGGACTGAGATAGAAACAGTTTAACAGAGAAAGCAAAATCTATGCGTGCAAGCAAAGCAAAACAAGGAACACATTCACTGCTTCCCGTGGGCAGGGAGGTGTTCAGCCACCTCCAGGTGAGCAGGGCTCTACCACATGTAACCATGACTTGGGAAGACAAACATCATCCCTCCAAATAACCCCCCTTCTTCTTCCTCTCACTTTATATACCAAGCGTGATGTCATAATGTTTGAAATATCCCTTTTGTCAGTTGGAGTCATCTGTCCCGGCTGTGTCTCCTCTCAACTTCCCCGTGCACCCTCAGTCTCCTTGCCACCGTGGCAGTACAAAAAAGCAGAAGAGGCCTTGGATCTGTGTAAGCCCTGCTCACCAATAATGAAAGCATCCCTACATTATAAACACTGTGTTTAGCACAACTCCAAAACATAGCACCAAACTAGACACTGTCAATAAAATTAATGCTATCCCAGCCAGCATCAGCACAGGCTCCAGCTGCATGAGGCACATGGAAAAGGAACAAGGGAAAGGCACAAGGGAAAACACGCTCCTGTCCATGCATGTGCCAGAAAGACAGACTTCATGGAAGAAGACAGAATATCTTGGAAACGACTTGCAAGTTATAGTTGCAAATTAAGCACAATATTGAAATATAATCTATGGTTGCTATTGTAGAAAGGGATCAGTGATGACACTGAAATTATATTTCAGCAACAAACCCTTCTGACAATGTTGCCCAAAAAATCCATTGTCACCTTAAGGAATTGTAGGAAAGGAAGTGTGACTTTGCTAACAAGTTCGTACAAAAACCCCGGTATAAAACTGATACCAGAATCAGGGTCTTTCTTTATGGAAAAACTGTCATCTGATACACTGTAAGATTATGCCAGTAGCTAGTGTGAGACACTGGATTATTATATTAATTATTGGCTCAGAACAACTTGAGTGTGTGTGTGGTGGGGGATGATGGGACAGGTCAAATTTCACAAAGGTGAGGTGGTGGGTGCTCTGTTCCATATCCCAGCCTTTTGGAGTCTCCTGGGGCATTCTGAAGCATCTGTCAGTCACTGGGAGCCTGCTCCACACCACACCCCTTGGAGTCCCTGCCCCAGGCCCAGAATGGCTGGCACACCAGAAGTCCCACCTGAAGGGTGTGGGGTGGCCACAGAGAGGCCAAAGCAAATAAAAGGAGCAACATGTGTTTTCCATGTGTTTGGACCCTGCCATCTTCTTGGCTCTTGTAGCTCAATCTAAGCTGGACCTAGAGGTGGTAGGTATAATTCTCTCCTTCTCTCTCTTTCTTTATTCCTTCTCTTAATCTTTCTTAATATCTTGGCTAACTTAAAACTGGATGGGTTAGATTTCGCTAAGTTTTATGGGTTAGCATGTGCTAAGTCATTGCTTTGTGGAATGCTTTATTATGGTTGAATATTGCCCTTTAAACTTTTGCCAAGTTCCCTTATTTTCTGAAGTTTGCCAGTACAACTGTGGGTTTGACCTGAGAAAATGTGTGTGGTGTCTTCTCCCTTGTGCTATCCCAAGGTATTAAAAGAACTGGAGAACCTTTTGAAAAATTTGGTGGGCGAATTTTTGGAGCCTTGTATATTTTTAAAGCAAAACCCCTTCAATGAGCTCATAGCTCAGAGTCTGGGATCTTGCAGCTAGACATCACTTCTTTTCCATATTATTAATTTTCTGCTTTTGGAGTGCACTGTTCCAAGAATGTGAGAAGGAATGGACTTGAGAGAGAGATGACATTTTATTAAATAAGCTAGCATAGATCAGTCATATGTTACTGTGTAATATGAGACATCTAAAATATTAATAGGTTTATAGAAATGCTGTTTATGATACTATCAAATTATTTTCATAATTTCAGTGTTCCAGGAATGACAGACTGTGTCTTCTATGCTATTATCAGGGATGGGTCATGGTATAAGTCCCTCCCTGTTGCAGGGAAAAAGCAAAGGTTTGGCTACAAACAGTAAAAATTCAATATGCCAAAGGTAGAAAGCCATGAATTTGAAAGTATAAAGTGTCTGTTTAATTGTGCCTGTCTTTTCTGATGGTTTTCTTTTCAATTCCCTGAGACTGGTCCTTCGCCATTAAAGAGGTTCTTTTGATCTGCCACTGTGGTGAACATTGGGAACAAGCTGTTTCTTTCTTCACCTTTCCTTGATGTTCTCCTGTCTTCTATCCTTTGAATCTTTACTCTTTCCTGCACTTACCATGTCCTAACTCCTTGGTACTTCGGACAAGTTAGATTACCCTGCAAGAAAGAAAGAAGGGAACAAATGGTGTCTGAAAGATGTGACTGTATCAGGTAGGGAGTCATAATGTTTTAGATTTTAAACATTACATTAAATGCAACGAAGACTTTATGTAGGCAAAGTCTACTGATAGCCGTGTGCAACACAGAGAATTTCTGCAATATTTGTCTGGAATCTCTATTCTAATTTATTTAAATGAGGGATTGTTTGTTTTTAAACTTTTTCTTCATGAAATACTAATGTTTGAATGAACAAACGATTCTCTTCTAACTCTGAATTCCCTTGGTTTTATGTGTATTTTAGTTTCTTTTCAAGTAAGTAAAATACTTGAAGCGTAAGGATATAATTTAATTCTAAAACACCAAAAAAAGAAAAAAAAAAGAAAGAAAAAAAGAAAGGGTTTCCTTTTATATAGACCCCAGCAGAAGAGTGTTCTACTTTCCATTCAGTAACAGTGCTCGGACTATATCAAATGCAGTTTTAAAAGTGAGGTCATGATGCTATGATTCAAAATTTGTCAGATGTAAAGCCATGAGGGATTTTTAGAAGATGAAAAGACTAGACTTCTGATGTGACCTGATGCAGTCGAGTAACTCCCAAAGTCACAAGTCAGTTTCTGACTATAAAAGAGACATCTGATCAGATTGTCATGCTTTATGTTTAATGGAGTGTTACAAGGACTTTGACACAAACCATTACCCACTATTTACTTATTCAAAGCAGAAACCTACTGGAAAATTGAACGAAATTATCCATACTTTAACGGCTTTGAGCAGATTGCAGTATGATCACAATTTCTAAAATATACCCCTTTGAGAACACTGGGATTAAATGCTCTGCGTTCTTGTATTGTACTTTAATCATTACATTTTACCAAATAATTTTTAACCTCAGGATGCTAAATAGAAATGTTGCCAATATTGCAATTTATATCTGCCATATAAGGCCATGTTACAGAAAGATCTTTATTGACTAGGTTCAAATGATAATCCATTGTGAACCTGTTATCCTTTCACAACTTGCTACTCTTGAAACAAAACTATTTTAGTCAATTTATTTACTATTTATAGTACCTTTGGGAATCAAAGCCATTGTAAAAATTGCTAGCAATAACTCCAGTCTTTGATGGTTTTAGGAATTTGAATTTTCAACTAAAAAAAGATGCTCAGAGGAATCTTAGTCACATCAAACTGAACAGAGGAAACATGCCACTGAATAATTGCTTCAAAGCCTATTGGTTGCTACTCAAAAATAAAAATCTGGTATAATCATAATGCTTGTCCAGAGAGGGGTGCTATAAAATAAATAGTGAAACAAAACATAATAGCTCCTTTGCAAATCCACAGCTATTTCACATTGAGAGAGTGTGCGATCAGCATGTGCTAGTTTGAAAACTTAGAAAACTAAATTATTTGAAGGCTCTATGAGGGTGATACAGACATAAGGAGGAAGAATGAAGTAAATATTCCAGACACTTTCCCCGCCCCCTCCACAGAATTGACTAGGGCTTGTATAATTATTCTCCAATGTGACTACCAGATGAGACGCCAAATAACAGCTGAGTAACCTCTCAAGCAGATTATATTTTCATTCAGGACGCTTATAGTATTATTTAAAAAAAAAAGAAAAAAAGAAAGGAAATTGTGTGGGCAATAGAAAAGGATCACAGATAGTACAGGGACTCTTCATTTTCACAGACAAATCGTACACGAGTCAAAAAATTCATTTGCATCAGGTTACATTGGTCCCAAGCATTTCTTGTCTGCAAAGAAGAATTCCAAGTGCTTCAGCATTTACTTCAAAACCAAGTAGTATAAAATGTTAAGTATTACTTACAAAAGAAGTCTTTTGAACAAATAATTTTGCAGGGTGAATCAATTTACAAATCAATATCTTTATGAAGATTTTTGATGAATTTTTGTGTGGATTTTATTTCTGATGAATCCTGTAATTGTAGAGATTTTTACCACTTTAAGCTTGGCCCTACAAGGCAAAGGATCAAATTGTTTTTTACCATCTAACTGCATTAAGAGGGCCTGGAGGTCAATCATATCAGCAAAAGATATGTCTCTGTCAGAGTAAGAAAGCTGACTGGAAAATATTTCTGTGAAGATATAAGTAATTGTCAAGAACCAGGTCCAAGTGAGATGTTTTACATACATTTCAATAGTTCACTATTGAAATGCTTGTATGGCTTCCAATGTTTTAACTACATGTAAATATTAATGAAAGGATGTGCACAGCATCATGCTTTTTTGAGGCAGAATGGCAGCTTTAGCATCCTTTGTAAATCTCAAAATACATATCTTCAGACCTGATTTTCACATGCACTGTATTTGGACAGTATTTTCAAAAGAACTCCAGTCTCTTTAGGCAGATTTCTATGACAGTTTTACTACAACTGGTGCTCCCCACTCCCCAAAGAATTTGCTCATTAGACCAACTGAACAAAAATAATTGAACATCTCATAAATTGTAGAATCATTGAATAATTTAGGAAGGAAGAGAGCTCCGGAGGTTGAATCCAACTTTCTGCTCAAAGCAGGTCTGATCAGCTTGGATAGCTTGGGGACTGCCAAGTTTTGAATATCTTCAAAGACAGGAATTCCACAACCTTTTTGAGCAACTCGGTGCAGTGTTTGACCATTCTTGTAGTGAAAACATTTTGTGGTATCTGACTGGAATTTCCTGTATTTCAACTTGGGTCTGTTTCCTCCTGTCCTTACTCAGTCTCCTTTGAGTATCTTTGTCTTCCCTCTCTTGTCGCGCTAGGTGGTTGTAGATAGCTGTAACATTCCCTTTAACATCCCTTCCCCAGGCTTCCCAAATCATGTTCTCTCCATCCCTCCTTGTCTGCTATGTGATGCACCCCTCAACCAACTTGTTACTAGTTTTACTGCCATCTACTTAAGGCCATTCTTCTCCTGGGGAGCCTAGAACCAGGCAGAATACTCTCAGCAGAGGTTCACAAGTGTAGGGGCGGGGGGGAAGAATAATTTCCCTCAACCTCCTAGCTGTATGCTGTATCACAGAATCCCAGAATATTCTGAGTTGGAAGAGATCCACAAGAATTGTTGCGTGAAGGGCCCCTACAGGGATCAAGCTCACAACCTTGGCATTATTGGCACTGTGCTCTGTAAATGCAGCTCAGGAGGCTCTCTGCTGACCCATGCTCAGCTGCTTGTACAGCAGAAGCTCCGGGTTCTTTGGTGCAAAGCTGCTCCCCAGTGAGTCTGCCTCCAGTCTATGCGGTACTGTTTGTTACTCCATCCCAGGTGCAGGACTTTGCATTTGCCTTGATAGAAGTTGAAGGGCAGCACCACTGTTCCAGCCTTTGACTACTCTCCCAAGTTTGGTATCACTTGGGAGCATGCTAAATGTGTACCCCATCCCATTGTTCAGGCTGTTAGTAAAGCTATTAGACAAGATAGCCTCTAGTAACATTCTCTGAAAGTTGTCACTAGTAACCAGCTACCTGCTGCACCTGCATCATTGATCACAATCCTTAGAGCCTGATCATTCAGTGAATTTTCCACTTGCCTGATTAATTCACTTAATGAGACCAGATATTACTAATTTGGCTGTAGGCATGTTATGGGACACAGTATCAAAGGCCTTACTGAATAAGAACATGCAGCAGCCACTGCCACTGCTCTTCCCTAGTCCAAAGCACTAATCAAGTCATTGCCGGAGGCAACCAGGTTGGTCAGGCTTGATTTATCCTTCATAAAGTCTTTCTGGCTGTTCCAAGCCACCTTCTTGTCTTCCATATGTTTGGAGATGGTTTCCAGGAATATTTGGTCAATAATTTTCCCAGGAACTGAGCATGAGTTAAAGCTGTTCGCCTGTCTGTAGTTCCTGGGTCCTCCTTCTAGCTCTTGTGTTACTGGACCATACTGTGGCTGATGAATGGAAATTATTTTGGTCATGGAATGGTAGTGGTGAATTCTAATGGTAATAGAATTCTTTTACCATCTGATTGAAACTACTGCAAGATTTTTCTTATGAGAGGAAGTCCTAATAGATGAAACTCTATTATAAAAGAGTGTCTTACATGAAAAAAACTCCATCTCTTCTTACAGCAATGTGACTCTAAACCCTATAGATGTATCAAAAGTAGTTTTGGAGGTTAGCCTACAAAGACCTGTGAGTCCTTGTATCACAGATTTCCTTATATAAATGATTATAGAGATTTAATAATTTTTTTTTTTTTTTTTTTTTTTTTTTTTTTTTTTTT
>VWZG01004754.1:115318-153404 GCA_013396735.1 Grallaria varia
GAAATAGAGAGCACGGAAGCTCTGTCTAACTTATGTAGAGAACTGCTTATAAATAATTAGAAAATTTATATGAAAGAAGGCTGAAAAAGGATGAAGAATAACTCATATCTGTCAAGAGTGAAAAGCCTTTTGATGACAATGATTTAGCTGTTCATTGCAAGGTACTGATAACTAATAACAGCAAGAAAACTCAAGGTTAAAGTGGCATAAATAAAGATTAATATTATATAAAAAATACAGCTTACATACCACAATGGTTTTAGTTTTTCCCAGTTTTAAGGAAGTATTGATTGTAGTGTATGTACAGATGCATTTATTACAGAAGATCATTTTCAAACAGAAGCTTTATTGGTAAACTGAAAGGTTTGCAGAGTGGACAAAACTGATTGCTCTGCTTCCAGCAACTCATTTGAAACATGTTCAGTAAATGTATAGCTGTCACTGTGAATATATCTTGCATTCCGATCAGAACCTGAGGCAGGGAAAATTCCCTCTCATATTAAGGCTTATTGGCATAGCCCATCCTTTTCAGTACTTAGGACTGAAATTACTGTCCTAAGAGAAACCACTGAAAAGATAATTGTTCAATAGGCCAGTCAACCTGCAATATGTGAGGAATGTACTTCTAAAATTAATTTTACCTTGTCTTATTAAGTAGTTATCCTTTCATGAGAGAGCTGTTTGAATCTCACTTGACTTACTCCTCATTTATATGATGAAAACTAGGAACATGTAGGAATTTGTAAATCTGTTGAAGGGCAAGTGGTACTGCTGTAAAAGTATAGTTGAGAAACAGAACAGCGATAGTACCCTTCTAACATAACCCTCCTGGCAATTGAGCAAAATAATAAAAGGTTTCTGAATATGCTTTTGATGAATCAGATGCTGCTTTTATGTCTTATGCCTCAGTTTGAAAATATTTTGAAAAATGCATAGAAAATAGACATAATTTATGTGAAAAGTACCTGAAAACGGTGGAAATAATTCAACACAGGTAAGTGAATAAAAAAAATGACTGTGTGACTTTTCTCTTGTCTACTACTAACTTCCTGTCAAGAAAGTGCCAGGTTTTAAAGATATCTTAGCTTTAGAGACTGAAAATGTAACAAGAACTTAAGCAGGCAAATCCAAACTAAAGTAATGCTATTAAAAAATAACAATAAAGACAAAACAATCTAATAATGATGAATGATCATTAAGTGAAAGTGGGGAATGCTGAATTTTTTTTACTTAGTCATCTTTTTTAGTTTTCAATTCAACCCTAGAAGGAGTAGTGCATTTACCTCAAGCTTAGTCCATGGAGTGCAATATAGAGTAACATGAATAAAACAACAGTCACAGCATATGTACCAGGCTACGTGTCAGATTTTCAAGGCAAGACATGGAGATGAACAAAAATGGAGCAAAATTTAAATATGTTTAGAAAACAGTCCTTGTTAGGCTTAGTGTACTAAATAATTTTTTTTTCCTTTTTGAGTGGAGAAGTAAAAGGGGTTTTGCCAATCTACATGAAGGACTATGGAAGCATAGAGTCATTGTGGATGGAAAGGACCTGTGGCATCATCTGGTCCAAACCCAGATGGTCTAGTTTAATAAAAATCTCACTTAGAGAAGATGGAGAGAATGAAGTCTGTAACTTAACGGCAAGGTAAATATGAATCCTACTATAGAGATAGCATCAATAGATAATGATGAAGAGGAAAATCAAAGATGGGAAGGGCATGCCTCCAGAATGAACCAAAGGACCAATATTCTCAAACATCTTAACTCATGAGACAGTGATAATGAATTTTGACCATGACACAAAGTTCAGCAGCATCATGAAAAACTGAAATAGTGTATGCCCTTGTTGAATAAAGTGATGGAATGCATTTAATAGCGCAAAAAGTACATGGTGAGATATCTTAGGACTAGTGAAAGTATTTTTACAATGATTTGCAAATTGTTTGCAAATGTATAAAGAAAATCCTGATTATTTCACAGGACTATGAGCCACTTACATGATGCAGCTGTGAGAAGTGCTAAAAATGGTGAAAGCTGCTGTGTGTTTTTTGCTGATGACTTAGCAGATGAAGAAGTCTGACTTTTAAGTATCTGCCACACTAGGTAATATTTTCATCCTATGTATATGTTGGGCCCATTGGTGGTGCATTTGATTGAGAAGAGGGAATGCACACTGCATAAAATCAAATTCCTGACTGACTATTAGAAGCTGTTAAAATTGTTCTTGTGACACATTGTCTAGATACTTCTCACAAAACATATGCTTGTGAAGGGTCTGGGAAACTACTCCCTTGGTGGAGTAAAGATTTTAAATAAACCTGATCCATGGCAAACATTCAGTCCTAAGGGGATGAAAATGTGTACTGTGGAAATTCTATTAGTGACTCAGTGATCAGACATTACTGAGAAGATGAAAGTTATTATTTTTTCAGCAACTGTGCTGCCTACACATTAAGTAGACTTTTTGTACAGTTAGAAAAAAATTTCAATTTTTGTTAGAGCTGGAGCAAGTTGAATTTCAATTTATATAAAGAATTCCTGAAGCATTAATGGAACATACTTGTTCTTGATTGATATTTAGATGCCCACCCCTGGCAGTTAGTAGAAAGAAACATGTATCTCGATACAGTAGAGCTGTCTCTTCCCTAATCACAGTATGACATCAGAATTGTTTGTCATGATGGCTCAAATAAAAGTGTAGTAAATTTACAATCGCATCCTCAGGATGAAGAACTGTATGTAGCTACAAGGATTTGAATTATAATTTCAAAGAATTTCACTTCATACTGGATCATATCAAGTACAGAAATGTTCTTGATAAGGGAAACTTGATTAGTTAAAACTAATTAAAAAATGAAACGAATGTCCAATATATGCATTGCCTTAAACTACTCATATGCTCAGAGGTCAACAGCTGTAAGGCAAGATAGTGAGTAGAAAAGAGCACAGGAAAGGTTTCACAAAAACATCCGCAAAAGGCATTAAAATGTGATTAGAACAGCTGCTCTATTGGTACGTGAGAGATTTCTTCAAGAATAATGAAGAGCTTGTGAGATATGATCAAGCTTAATTTGGATTGTACTTAAACCTGTGGGGCTGTATCAGATTTCTCTGCATTGAGTAACTGTGAATGAAACTGAAATCTGTGCGGAGTGGAATGGCTGTGCACTGTATTCAAAAGAATTTGCTCACACTAGGCACTGGCAAATGTAATTATAAAAATATCCCAGCAGAAAACAGAGGATATGCATAGATCACAGGAGCTTTGGTTCAGGCATAGGGGGCTAGTTTTACAGAAGGCAGAAAAGCAGAGAAGTGGGATAACAAAACCAGTTGGGAACGCAGGCTAGGAATGTTTCTGCCTTAGACCTTCTGCACTGAGTGTGGCTTAATCACACAGAAGTGTTTGGCCCAGTGATGTCATACTGGCTCCGCTCTGCTGGCTCCCTGCTACCTGGGATTTTCCTTTTATTTCTTTCAGCTCAGTGCTGAGTAGCTCTGGTCCTACTTAGCCTTTGTGATCTGAGAATATCACAGCCTGAAGGGGTATGAATAACTTTAGGTCTCAGTGTAAATAAACTTGTGGCAACAGTGTGTAAGCTGATAGCAAATATTTCCGGCAGATTCTTTTGGTGGTCTCTTTTATCAATAAAACCAAAATATGTGCATAAACTCCCTGAAAATATCTTTCTTTTGCCCCTAGTAGACTTCTTTCCTCAAAAATGCCCTCTGTCACAAATTTGGAGAAACTGCTGCAGGCATTAATACCACCAAAACAAACAAATTAAAATCCCAAATCAACCTCCCCTCCCCTGCAAAAACCCCAATCAAACCAATGTAAAAAGCACAAGAAAACAAAAGCTCAAACAACCTGGAAAAGCAGAAATGTTGCTAAATGAGGAAAGACCATTTACAGAGTGCAAGATGTGTAATACACATAAAAACTATTGCGTAGTTGTCCAACAGATAAAATCTCAGATGGGAATACATCTTCAAGGGTTATACTTCTGTTGAGGGGAATTCACAGTACTGATGGGCAAAGGATTAGAAGAGCACTGCTAAGTTCAGTTACACTTTCCTGAGAATGGAAATTAGAGTAAAATTGTACATCTCATAAATAATTAATTTTTATCGAAGAGTGGCTTTGTTTTAAAATTAAATCCACAAAGCTTAAATTCTATTAATAAGTTAATTTCTATCTGCCTTCCAGAAATGACTGGACATTATCTGTTGGGACATGTTCTAAGTCAGGAAGCTCAGATTCACTGAACTGAAACGTGTTGATGTCAAGAAAACATTTGTCAAAACTCGGCAGATTTCTGATGGGAAAAAAAGTACCCTGGCTTTCTGCCAGCTTGCCTGATTGCCTCCATCACTGTATAGCTTCTTTCCCTGACAGGGAATTTGGAGCTAGACCTCTGTATGTGCCTGTTCTCTTGCATTTAATAACATCAGCCCCTCCTCTGCCATTTCAGCTTCAAGGCTTGCCACTGAAGAACGCTGAGCGCTCAGGTAGCAAATAATCTAGAAAAGCAGTCAGTCAAGGAGATTTGCTCCAAGCAACCTGGCAGTCTAAGCACCTGAGTGTTTATTGAATGGGGAGCCAGAGAGCCTTCAGAATTAATAGGCAGATCAAGAAACCAGAAAACCAAGGTGTGAATTACCAGTACCGTCCCAAACCCATTGCTCTTAATAATCTATTTCTGTACTGCAGAGGTGGAAAACCTGCAAGTTTAAAAACCTCTTTGCACTACAATTTCAGTCCCCTTGGCTGTCTGTCTTACATTTCTAGGCAACTTCTAAGCTTCAGAAGCTAAATTTTAAGAAAACCCCCCATCGTTTAGTCTGTGATTCATGCTGAAATCACAAGTACTGTGTATTAAAGAATATAGTGAAAGGTGATGTTTGTTGCAGGAATCACTGTGGTGTTGCAAACCCATGATTCACTAAGAACTGAAAGCAGTGTCTGAATTCATGGGAAAGTGCCTGAATTCATGGGAACATGAGAAGCCGTGCTAGAGAAATGCATTGTAATCTATTTCTATGAACATTTAAATCTATTCTGTAGGAATTTGAGATTAAACAGTGAAATAAAAAGCTTAATTTGCATTAACTGTTATATCTTTGGATGACAGTGGATGCTAATCGTCCCCAATGTAACTGTATGAAAGCCTCTTCAGTGGTAAAATTTAAAGTCCAATATCAAAAAAAATTATTTTATTTGCTCTGAATATTTTTATATATTTATCATTAAGTAGAGTGACTAATATTTAAGAAAATCCATCTCAAATGACAATTCCACTACGATCATTAACAAGAACTTGATCAAAGTTTGTAGACAGTACTATGGAAAAAGCAGTTTTTCAAAACTGAAGAACGATCTTACTCATCCAATCTTTGTTAATCAAAATATCCGATATCAGAATTTACTTTCTATTTAAAGAAACAGCGATATATGTGGTAATGTGTACATAGATTGTTTTCTCATATCACAGTCAAGTAGACCAAAAACCTTTCTCTAGACATGGACACGTGCCTTACTAGTGGATATAGGTTAATAGCTCTAGTCCTGTAGAGCTGAAGCCAAGGGATGTAGAAGCTTTTCTGTAAATGTGAGGGAAGTCAAAATTGCTCAGTCTGAATTAAAATTTTGCTGATATTTTAACTCTCCTAAACTCAAAACAACTCAGTATTTCATGTGCTTAGTCCCTTTTAAAACCCACCTCTCATTTTTAGTGTGCTTACATTATATGTAGTTATATGTAGCTATTGCTTTAGCAGAAAAACAGCCAAGAAGAGTCTCAGAATGGCTTAAGTTAAAATGTTGAAAAGCCTGAATAAAATAAAGTCTTACGAAAATGCTTTTTAGGACTCAATAGAAAGTGAAGCTATGGAGCCAAGAATTACTTGACATTTATTTTTGTAAGCAAGTGTGTGTTAATTTTGCTGTTTTCAGCAAAGAGATGAGCTAAAAACTTCCATCTTTTTACACTGATTTTGGAGAAATGTTAAAAACCTACTTGGTCCTTTCCCCTTTAAATTGCAAATTTACTAGCTAACAAGGCACAGAAGGGAACATCACCAAGGCTTGTCCGATTTATCTTCAGTGTTATATTTCACCAGTGAAACCTCAGTCTGACAAATGAAGTGATTTGGAGATAAGGGACTATTTTTCATAACAGGCTTTCTTCAGAAGTTGGGAAGATCCATCAGTGAGGGAATAGTCTCCCAATCTGTTAGTATGTGATCCTTATAGCAATATCTCACAGGTATGTGCATGGCTTCTCCTTGTTTCACAAGAAACCAGACAAAGAGGCAGAGTTTATTTGTAATTAATTTTGAATGGTTATCTCTCCTGAAAGTACCACCCAATATAAAAATCTTGCTTCTGGAATGCAATCCTGCCGTGACTCAGACTGCAGGAGTTCCCCTCATGACCCTCAGGCAAACCACACTGGATATAGACTCTGTTCAGCCGTCTCCCTGTTAATCTTCAAAGCCATGCTTGCACAAATTCCCTTTGTTGCCTGAAAAGCCCACTCCTCACTGCGAGTTTCTGGTTTACTGAATTACCTGAAATACACTGTTCAGTGGTCTGGACATTGTATCTTCCTTCCCATCACAGGCTTTCAGTACACAAACCAGTTTTTTGCTATCTGTGTGCAAAGAGCTCTGTGATAAGCTTCCTTTTTACTATTCAGTAAAATACTTTACTGCAAATTGTGCTTACATTGAAGAAATCAAGCATGAGGTATAGTTAGATATTATCAACTTTAGTGTTCAATATAGTATCAGTGGGATAAGCTGTGAGATAAACTGTAATGGAAAATGAGTGAGCAAGGTTGTGCATGAGAGAATGATTTCCGTGAATATATACTTTGTAGAAGTTTTCTGGAAAATCACCAGTTTTCCTCTAGGCTAGCTGAAATATAGTATGAACTCTTTATTCAGAAAAACCTGATCACTGAAGGCTGTGATCTGTGTGAGAAATAAACATGGTCTGGAGTGACGTGTAAGCTGAAGTCTACATGCAGTATGCGGAAATTTTGCAACTTACCACTGAGGATAATGATCTCTTTGAATGTTTTGTAAGATTAGGATTTGTCAGCACTTACATGTGAAATTTTTGGAAAAACCAAGGTAATAGAAGGTGGAAGCAATGATACAGCAGTTGGCACTTATTCTTTAAGTCTGATCTACGTGGAAAATTAATTCAGCCTGAGGTAGGATATAAAAGAGTGATTGCAAATTAACTGTTTTTGACCTCCTGAGCAGGTTAACCCTGCAGAACTTTAGATATTTACACTGAATCACTTATTTAGACTTCCTTCAATAATCAGTTTGATTTCTGGTGTATGATTCATCTTATTCTAAAGGTAGAAATCTAAAATAAGTCATATAAATCACATCCGCTGGGCGTCTCTATCTTCCTATTTGACTGTAAAGATGACTCTTTTGATTATAAACATCTCAGCTGTAGATGTCTGAAGCTAAATGAGATGAATCACATCCTCTGACTTTAAAATAACGGTCTTTATTCCAAATTACACACTTCAGAATTGAGAATATGGGCATCACAACAAGAAGTCAATCATAAATTCCAAATTAACCTCCCACGTTAAGGGAGGCCTTTTCATTGAGTTAAGGTCTTTTCACTGAGTTGATAGCATGCTTCTTATGTTAAGAGGCAAGATGAGACCCTGTGCAGTCATGGTTTCAAGGCTGCATTTAATCCATTACTACAGTTTATGTTGCGTAAAGGCATGAAACACTATGATAAAAAAAGTAAAATACCCATAATTAATATAGTCATATTCAGCTGGCAATATAACTAGTCAGGCTGAACAAGATCATATCTACTCTAATTTGCCCCTTCCCAACATTCATAAATTCCTACTAAATTGCCTTACTGTGAAACATTGCTGCTTTTCTTGATTAATAATAGGAGTTAAGAGAAAATATGAGTTACTGATGTGAAAAAGAAGCTTTCTTTGATGAACTAGATTCCTACTTATCTTTTTGTCCCATTTATTGGATAGAATTTTGGTAACAGCTTTTCCTTACAGGGTTTGACAAATGGTGGTTTTGTATTGTAAGAGAAGAATCTGCCCGTTTGTGCCACAGTGAACACGTGGCCTTGTTGTGGGCAGCTGTGCTGCCGTGCAAATGGACCTTGATAGGCTGGAGAAATTGGCTGATGGAAAACTTATGAAAGTTTCTCGATGAAGGGAAATGTCAAGTCCTGCATCTGGGAAGGAACAACTCCACACACCAGTACAGGCTGACTAGTTGGAAAGCAGCTTGGCAGAAAAAGGCCCTGGTGGTTATCAGTTGAACATAAGCCACCTATGCAACCTTGTGGCAAAGGCAAACATCCTTCTGGGTTGCATTAAATAGACCATTATCACCAGGTCCAGAGGAGGTGATCCTCACCTTTGTTGTTACTGATGAGGCCACAGCTGGAGTACAGTGTCCAGTTCTGGGCTCCCCACTGCAAGGAAGACATGGACCTACTGGGAAGAGTCCACTGAACACCCATGAAGAAGACTGAGGGATTGGAGCATCTCTTCTATGACGGAAGACTGGGACTTTTCATCTTGGACAAGTCTTAGGAGGATCTTATCACAGAAACATGAAGGTTAGAAGAGACCATATACCTATAATAATTAAAGCTGATTTTTTTCTAAATGTCTTTCTAGGTCCTCTAAATCAAGAGAAAAAAAAATCTTCAGTTTTGATGTCTTTTATATTTTCTAATTGAAGAATTAAAAACCTGTGGCAGATCCTTCACTAGGCCCCTCTGTCCTCTGTGCTCATAGTTTGTTTGGACTTTGAAATCTAGAAAGTTGAGACTCATGTGATAGCATGAATGTTATCTGTGACTTTTATGGTCTTTACACAGATCCATGAGTAGAAAAAGACCATTAGGATTCCCATGGCACTTATCACTGAGATAACTAAGAGTTTAAGAAAGTAGATGATGAATAAATTTCCTGCTAAATAAGTAAGTTTAAGTGCTCTAAATATTTTCCTTTCCTGAAATCTAATCCTTTGATCTATATTCTATGCATAACAGCTGAAAATGAGAAGTAGAAAAAAAAAACCCCAAACCGAAACCCCTAAAAGTCCATAACTTAAAAGGAGACATTTCACTCCAATTGAAATTAGATTTATTTATTCCTTTTTGGGACAGGGCTGTGTAACATGTTCTTAGGTCTAATATTAAAAACTACTCTGTTCTTAATTGGACAGTCTTAATGCCTTTCTGTTGTCTGTTCCTTAATGTGTCTAAAAACCTTTCAAAGAAAATTAAGCCTCTAATTGACTACTTTGTTAACTGTTTCAGGAACATGAGGAAACAGGCTCCTTCCTCACCATCCCTTATACATAAATCTAGGTTGTTCAGCCTGATCAGTAACCAGAGTTTAGTAATATATGATTTATGTCTTACATGATATTACCTCTCTTCTGAAGCATGTGTATTTGTGAATATTTGTTTTAATAATTCAAGTATCCTGCTCACATCTATATGAAGCTTGCTAAACTTCTGTTGTGTGGCAAGCAAGGAAGTCATTCAGCTGGATGATGAGCCATATACAAAGTTGTAGGTGGCAATGAAAATGGCAGAGGTTCAGTCTCTCTGTGAACTGTATTGAAAATGTTGTTTCTTCTAAAATTCTCCGAACCATCTTTTCAACTAATGTAAGTCTGTGAGTGACTATCATTAGGCCCTCATATATATTCTCCCATATCAGGCGACTACAAGCTGGCATCTGTGTACAGTGACACAGTTCAATTGAGAGGACTATGCTAATGATTTGGTAACACACAAGCATAATTTTTTTACAGGAATTGCTAATAAACATGACTGATTCCCTCAGTGGAAGGGGGAGTAATAAAATCTATCTTGCACTTAGCATGTTAAAGCATACACAGGGAGTTAAACAGAACTTCAAAGTATGGATGGAGGAAAACAACCAGTGCAATTATCCATCTGTTGATAGAAAGACTTGGAAAGTCTTAAACTGCTGAGAGGGCAGTTAATGAATAGTAATCTGATTGTTATTATTTCAGGTCTTTATCTTTTCCTCTTCTGTAGGAAGATGTCATTCATAAGTCTCTCATTCTTTTTTTTTTTATTCTCCTGCTACCATTAGGCAATTTCTGTTTTGTTATCCCAAACTTCAGCCTATTGACGTCAGAGGATGGCTTGTTTCAGTGGAAATAAACCCTCACCCTTCCAAACAAAAAGACATTACAGGGCGTGATACAAGAACAAGGTTAGCCAATATTACAGAAGCATCAAAGGCTAAGATATTTTGGCAAGAGCACTAACTGCCTGTGCTTGTGAAAACAGAGTCCAATTAATGCAATTCAACCAACTACCACCACACAAACACCCAGTCTGCAGCATTTTATGATACAGGTATGGATATCACTATTTGTGTACAGTTTATATTGTGGCATCGCCCAAAATATGCTAAGTATATAAGATAGGTATATTCTGTGCTCTGGGGGTTTTAGTCTGAGTGACAGATATGACACAACATTAAAGAGCTAGATCAACAGGTGGGGGAAACGGCAGGATAGCAAGAACATAATCGCCAAGGGAAGTTCGGGTAATTCTATGAATCTTTGTGCAGGGACCTTGTTCCCTGTACATGATATTTGTAGGCTTTTATCATGATGCTGAGTTTATCAAGGCTGACTTGGTTAGGATGAGAGTCTGAGGGGTTCAGAGTATGCTATCTGCTCAAAACCAGACAGTGCAATAGGAGAAGAGATTACAAAGCAGTAAACTAATGAAGACACAGATAAGAGAAGTCCAACTACAAGGCCTTGTGTCAGACAAGACACAGTACCCACTTTATTCCGGCTCACCAAGACCACAGGGTTGTTGGCTATAGATCCTTTCAGAGTGACACTTTCCTCCTCTCTCTCTCTTATTCTCTCTTTCTGTAGTTCTGCTGTTCCTGTATTTGCCAGCCAGAGCCTTTACAGTGCTTTCTAAAGTAAGTTCTTCCTTCTAGCCAGTTTCATTCTGCAGTTTAAGCTTTATATTCAAGTATACTTCTCCATAGGTTCAGAGAGACTTTCTGTACGCATGTAGGTTACAACATTACTTTTGTTTTCTGTTCTCCCTCAAGAGTTATTTAAGTTATTTCTTCCTAGCTCACTTAGGCTTCTAAAATTCCCAGTCTGCCTGAACCCTGTCTCTCTCTGTGGGATGGTATTAAAAGCTGAAAAATATGACACTTGCCTTGGTTCTTCACACTTAATACATGGGATTTCCCTCCAACAGCTATAGGAGATGAGTAAATGTTATTGTTACTTTTTTCCAGTATGAAACTGAAGGCAAGAGTGGTATCTGTCACACCTGAAACACATGAGCCTGAATCAGAATTTTGGAATGTCAGGTTCTAAACTCCTACATAAACCCAAGGCATTAACATCTGTTCTGTCTTATGACTTCATTCTGAAGGCCTTTTGTCCTGCCTGTCTCCTCTATTTTCAATAAAGTATCTTCCAAAAGAAGATTCTATGCTGGCATAGTTATGAGTGAACAGTACCACGAAGACTTGAGGGAATATCTTGGAGATCCTTTGGCTGATCCTTATTTCTTAGGAAACACCCTCTGCTAAGGCAATTTCTGTTTTAAAAAGGAAATGAAATTTAAAAACAACCATGCCAAGATAACATGATTAAGGATTTGTGGTTTTGTTCATATGCCTTCAGTTTTTAAGAAATAACTTTCAACTTCGTCTGTTCCATGATATTTTATTTTGCTAGCTATGCTTGTTCTTGGTACTTGTCAAAAAGAAGTAATGAGATATCAAGTAGTAGTGTTTGCTGCTCAATAACTGTGTAAAACCAAGCTTATTGTTAAGATGATAAGCAGTCACATATTTTTAATGTTTAAAATTAAATGCAAAAATAACTGTTTTCCAGGATGAGTGCTAAGAGAGCAAATCTGTCACTTCTGATTTGATGGTTGTCTACACCACTTTTTTTTGTTTCCAGCTCTTTGAAAAACTCTCTGAGGAGGCTTCATCAGACATTTCCTATTTGCTTAGGAATCGATCCAAGTGTAAAAGTTTCCACTGTGTTAGATGTTGATTTCATTAGAGATTCCCTTACAGTATTTTGCTACGCATTTGTGCAGAACAGCAAAGTAACAAAACAAAATGCTCCAGGTTTCATATAATACAGCAGTTGTTTTTTGTTCCACCCGCAGTATGAAATAGGTACAATTTTTGTCCTTCAGGGATGGACTGCTCCAGCATGAGTCTTCCATCAGGTCACAGGTCCTGTCAGAAAACCTGTTCCTATGTTGGCTCTTCTCTGTAGAACCCAGTTCAAGCCATGTGTCTTCTCCCAAGTGGGCTCTCCACAGGCAGCAGCTTCCTCCAGGGAAGATTCACCCGCTCGGGCGTGGGGTCCTCAACAGGCTGCAGGGGGACTGCCTGCCTCACCATGGTCTGCACCCCAACCTGTGAGGGAATCTCTGCTCAGGTGCCTGGAACACCTCCTCCCCCTCCTGCTTCACTGATCCTGGTGTCTGTAGGGCTGTTTTGCTCACATTTTCTCACTCCTCTCTCCCAGCTGCTCTGTGGAGGCTTTTACCTTTTCTGAAATATGTTTCACAGAGGCACTACCATTGCGCTCAGCCTTGGCCTGGCTTTGATCAGTGACAGATCCATCCTGGAGTAGCTTGAAACTGACTTTGCTGGACACCGAGGCAGCTGCTAGTTTCTTCTCACAGAAGCCACTCCTGGAGTCCTCTCCCTCCAAAACCTTGCCATGTAAACCCAATACAATAACATATCTTTACCCTTGTTTTATTAGATAGGAGAGGTGAGATAGCTAAAGTCATCCTAAAGGAAAGATCTGCAGTAACCAAATATTTAAAATCGTTGCCTAAGAATCCTGGCCTGTCTTTAGGACTGACAGGGAAACAGATGCACAAATTATGATTTTTCAGAAACATATAGAAGAGGCAGCTGAAAAGTTCTGAATTTTCTGGCAACTTCAGAACCTTCCAAATCTAGACTTATCTAAGGGAATCTTCATTTGGTGGAAAAGTGTTACCCAACTGCAGTACTTGATCCAAGCTTCACTGACATCCCAGAAGCATTCAGGATCCTTGTTTATCTCATTTGACAGCATTTTACAGTGGTGCTTTGTCAGCAAACTGCTATATATTCGCCTTTGCTTGTACTTTATCCTTTCCCTTGACACTGAAAAGGTACAAAGTACAGGAATCATATCTTGTTTACTGTTATCTATAGCCAAAAGATATATAGGCAAAAGATAAAAATTTCAGAAATGATATTATACTGATCTTAATGTTGTCTATTACAGGATTCTATAGGTTTGTGTATCTTTGTATCTGTACATACGTATGTACATACCCACACATAGACTCATATAGGTACAAATAGGAAAACAGAATTCCTTTGTGTGATTGTATTTTAAAAATATAACACTCGTTATACCTAGATAAAAAAAAAAAAAAGGATTCTGTTTAAAAAATCTAGCCATGTAGCATTTAGCGCTATTTTGTACATTCCATTTTACAAGGTGACTTTGAAGCAATTTTATTGGATAGATTTTACATTTTAAGTGCATATGGCTCACAATCAGAAGACACATTTTACATTTTTATGTGGGCACAGAATCCCTAATGTACCAGCTAGTATCATTGGTAAATTATTTCTTTGTGCTGTATATGCCAAGCTACAGACGTATAAATGCAAAGTGTGTACACATTCTGTTAAAAACCTTTTCATTACTGAATGTAAATTGCATTATTTTTCCAATGTTCATTCTTCAGTTTTTGTGCAAAGATCAAGCAAATCCACACTCCTTTTCCCCACTATGTCCTTTTAAATTGGACATGTTTTTAGGTGCAGCATTTTATACTGAAAATTGCTATTCTGGAAGAAATTATGAAGAAAGCATAAGGCATTATTCGAATTTACTGTTAAAGAGCTGGCAATAAAGGTAAAGAATCTTGCTGTTGTGAAATGTTTCTGGGTTGTGTTTGTTAAGGTTTCCCTGAAAGTAGTTAGTTTGCATTAGGTATGACTTTCCCTTCAGTGTTTCTGCACTCATGTTTTCAAAGCCTTTCAATTCTAACTTGTTCGTATCATCATTCTCTCTGGCAATGTAGTGTGCCTCAAACCCATTTTTATAGTAGCCTTTAAGCTGTATTGTACACTTCCAAGTGAATCTATACTGGGCATGAAGTACAGGTTCTGTGATGGGGTCTGTGAATGATAGTTCTGGGTTGTCCCCAAAGCCAGCCACCTCTCATGAGGTGTCATGGAGGGCTTTGTGAAGGAATGGAACTAACTTACCTAACTTTCCAGATGGGAACAGATCTGCACATTGGAGGTATGTCAGTTATACATCATTTAAATTTCCTTCCTTGAGTCATTGTGTTAGTTTGTCACAGCTATTGACAGCTGCTATCTGATCAGTCTGCTAGTGCCAGTAGTATCTTGGCAACCGCACAAAAATAGCTTTCCCCCCTTGTGAGTAAGACCAGTCTGCACTGACAAACTAGAAACAAGCTAAAGACAAAATAAACGGATATTTTGGGCCAGATTTTCAGCCTTACAACTGTGCTGCAGATAATTATTATATTGTCCAAAGCTGATGGGGAATTCTTCCAGAAGGGCAGAAAACAGCTTCAAGATGTTGTATTTCTCACTGTGCCCTGTTTGATAGAGTAAAGGCAGAGAGGAGGCTGTTCTGTGGGGGAACCCACAGTCAGCAGGGCGAGATTTTAGCTGGCTGCTCATGGCTGGCTCCAGAGAGGACAAAGCAGTATCAGCTAAGCCTTGGTTGGCTTGGAGGTTTTTCAAGAAAAACCTGGCAGAGCTCTAGCAGAGGCTCCCTTGCCCTCCTTACGGGAGATTTTCTATGCTGAGGAGTTCTTTCCTCTCCCTACCTATGGGTCAGCACCACCCTGACTACTCCCTGGCCGGCGGGGCCTGTCTGTGGTGGCCTCTCCGCTCCCCTCCTTTGGATCTTTCTTTTGCAGCACGTTAGTGGGCAACTGCCAGCTGGCAAGTATTCAGGGTGCCCAGACTATCTGAAGCATCTGGAAAGTGTCAACCCTCCCTCATGTGCTCCATGCAGAAAGGGCACGCAGCCTGGGAAGTCCAGACCCCACCACAGTCTCCTGCCTAGCCCCTGTCCCTAAGGAACCTGGTGTGTGGCCTTGGTTGCTTAATCACAGATTTTCCCATGATCTTCTGACCTTCTCAACCCCTCACCTGCTCTAGCTGGGCGAGTGCCATGTCTGCTGTGATCAGGTTATTCCTTTGCCTCCACAAAGCCACAATCACACAAGTGGGAACACCCTAAGGCATAGTTCCTACCCAGGCTGGTGTAAGAGATGTATCAGGCATTCTGCTATTGCTGCTTGTATTCCGGGGGCCACAGTTCTGGGACTCACTTCTCTGGGAAAAAAAAAAAAAGTATAGTCTGGATTTGGATAAAACACTGGAAAAGGACTGGGCTTTCATGCATTAAGGCAACAAGGTATGACTGAAAGTTAGAATTTACTGTATGCAATGAATTTATTTTAAAGTTGCCAACCAATTAACCTTAATTAGGATTTGATTTCATATCTTAGTGATTACATGTTACCTAACCCAAGGGAAAGGCACACCTTTATTTTTCTCATGGGATAAAAAAATAAGGTCTCTGGACTTCTGTGGGAGAGATGAACTACTTTCACACTTCCTCTTTCTCTTTTAGGGCTAGGGATGTCTAAATATATGAAAATATTTTCAGAAATGCCTACATGTAAATCCACTTTTCAAAACTTACACTTCTTGACAGGACTGTCTTGCTTCAGCCCTGAAACCCGTTTGGTCTTACCAGGCATCCTGCTGAGAGCTTACATGAACATTCACTATGTTTTGTTAACTCTAATTGAATCTGGATGGCAAACCAAAGCCATATATAATGTTTTATTCAGCTTCTTTTCCCTTTAACTCTAATGTTAATTCTAATGCCTGAATAACTTCTGTTTCTGAGACCCTGAAGCGTATTTATTTGACAGTGAGATACTCTCCTTAGAGAGGTTGTAAAAATGGTATCAGCTGATTAATTTAAAATCAGACCAGACCAAACTCTCAGGAGCATACTTTAGAGAATTATTTTGCATTTGGGATGGCTACGAATGACCTCCAGTTCTTTCCTATGTCTGCTACTATTCTTCAGTTTCCCATGTTCACTGTTCTAGTTTTTCAGGCACAGGAAAATACTTCTTTTAAAGGTAAAATAAGGCATTTCTACCTTTTACTTCTTGTATTCTTTTTTCTTATTATGTTTTGTTCACTTTAGGAAAATAGTTTCATCCATGTAAAAAAAAAATCTGTTTATTTCCTTCATGTGTTAATTTCTTCAGATCTGAAAAAAGTAGTTCCTCAATGTGTGGTTTTTCCTTTTGTCTTGTTTCACAGATTTATTCCAAAGCATAAACACTGCTATGGGTATTAAAATTATCTTGTACTTTCTTAAAAAAAAAAAGCAGCCAGGATGCATATAATAATTTTTAACTAATGGATCTAAAGACTGAGGGAAATTGGGTGACAAGAAAACTTGTTTCCTGACTGAGGTTATTCATTACCAGTACAGTATAGATTAAAAGAATCACTCTACAAAGAAGAATGATTCTGTTTGAGGTATTGTTATTTCTCTTTATGCATATTAGTGTATACATAGCAGTGACCCTTCCAAAACTAAACAGAAAAAAACATTTCATACAGTGAGCATAATTCACAAACTAGTGACACTAAATATGATTAGGTTTTAATTTATGTTGATTTTAGTATTATCTGTAATTGCTTCCCCAGAGGGCAAAGTTTATCTCAAATTGAGTTCAAATGTAAAAAATGAGGAAAAAGTCAACAAGGGAACTGTGACCCTAGGCCTCAGTTCTATTCTTGTTGAAGTCAGCGAAAAGAAATCGGAACAGAATCTTTGTCTTCCAAGAGCATGCAAAACAGTGCAACTGGAGAGTTAGGCTGATGTGTGTGGTTTTAACAATCTTGCCTTTCTCCCAGTGACTGAATTCAGAATATAATAAGAGAATAAACAAATTCCACCACAAAATGTAAATCTACAAAGAATATTACCAAACTCTTTCATGTATGTTTTATTCCTAGGCTCAGTTAATACTACTACCTTTGATGTCCAAAAGAACCAGCCACCCTAAGACATGTAGCTGCTGAATATGCTTAGATTAACTTGCACCTGGTAGTGCCAACTGGCACACCCATAGTAAAAGCAGCCAGTTCAGTTGAAAAACAGCCAGGTAGCAATGCTACCACAGCCTTAGAAGACAAGGCTTGGAGCTGTGGTCCCAGGACCCAGTTCTCTTAAAAAATAAAATTAATAATAAGAAATATGTATATATATATATATACACACACACACACTCTAAGGTTTAACACCTGGGCTACTTCCAGTGATGCTATGGCATTTATATGGCATTTACGGTGTGTCTGAAGGGCAAAAGTCTCAGAAGCTTCTGTGCTCTTGGCAAGCTCATGAGACTCCTAATGGTAAATTCTAGGTTTATGCCTTCTATTAGTTCAAACATTCTCCACACGGTTAAATTCTTATGCTGAACTTTACCCTTTCTATCTGAATATTTATTTGGTGGTTAAGAGTTCTTTGAAGTATGTACACAGATACCATTGTATACGGGTGTTCCCTTTTCTCCCTTTGTTCTGCTAATACATTCCAGGTCTATTTAAAGGCTACAGTAGGGCCAGTGAAGCTCTAAAGAGATCACAAGAGTTCTGCATCCACTAAACATCCCTAAAAACAAAATTCATGGTGCTTACTGAGTTTGTGTATTTCCAGGACACTGCTTCTGTTCACAGAAATCTAATGTGGGGTACAAATAACTGGTCTAGTTTCTATCTGCAAAAGAAAATATCTTCCAAAGATTAACATATGAATACTGAGATTCAAACTCTTGGGTTTAATACATCATATTACTATTTTCTGTGATTATAAATGTAATTGTGGGACTGAAAGGAAAAAAAAGAAAACATAATAAAAATTTACCATTTAGCTCTTCAGAACACAACTATGGATTTTTTTTCCCCCAGGTGTGATAAGAAGTGACTTCCACTTGTGAGAAAGGTATCATGGATTTTGTCAGGTCACTCACAGACTGTTTTCATTTAAGATTTATTAGTGCAGGTCTGGCATTTGCCCATTGCAGTGTTGTGCTGGAGGTCTGGTATCCCACTTCTAAAATATCTAAGTTGTTCCTTGAGGACAACTACGTATTAGAATAGCCTGTTGATTTGGAGTTTTTGTTCATTTGTTTTACCCTTGCATTATGTCTTACATGAAACTGGATTATTTCTAAAGGAAAAAGTTTGAGTTTTTAAGGAATCAATATGTAAATAGGACCTGTTTGCATGTAAGTTCTATGCCCAGTAAATTTGAACCATAAACATGTACGTTTGCACCTCTGGATCAGAAGGTGCCTTGATTTGGTCACCCATGGCTATTGAAGAACAATACAAATGCTCTGGTTCAGAGTAAATATATATATATAAGTACAATATAAACCCAAACTCTCCCAAAATACAGGAAAACCTATTTTCCCCCCTCTAGATTCATTTTTGCCTCTGGATCAAAGGGTTGTGAAGGTGAAAGAAGCAGGAGAAAAGTATAGGACATGCCTTCACAGATGGAAAATTTCACTGACACAGATTTGTTGCACACCAGGATGCACATAAGTCCTTGCAAGAGCACTAACATGATGTTGAGCAGAAGCTGGTAAAACCTGAGAAACTCAAGGTACCTCAAGGATCATGCAGAGATCACTGAATCACGCAGAATCAGTTAGGTTGGAAAAGACCTCTGAGATAATAGAGTCCAACATATGACCTAACATCATCGTGTCGACTAGACCATGTCACTAAATGCCATGTCCAGTCTTTCCTTAAACACCTCCAGGGGTGGTGACTCTACCATCTGCCTGGGCAGCCCATTCCAAATCCAGTATCTAATCATCTTTCCTGGGAAAAAAGTCTTCCTAATGTCCACCCTAAACTTCCCCTGGTGCAGGTTAAGACAGTCCTCTAGTCCTGTCTCTGGTTGCCTGGGAGAAGAGGCCTAACCCCACCTGGCTACAACCTCCTTTCAGGTAGGTATAGATGTGCTGTGAGTCTCTGGGGACTCTCATGCGGCTTTTCTGCCTCCATACCACAAGCCAGACCAACCCATTCTCTAGTGCCACATTACATAGCTCTGGGTGTGACCAGCTCTATGTGCAAGCAGAACAGACCCATTTCACTGCATCGCTCCACCGACATCTGCTCAGGACCTTCTTTTGCCAAGGCCTTCCTTGTATAAGCTTAATCCATTTAGTAAATTTGCTCTGTAAAGTTGCTGTAATTTGCGCATGAGCAAATTCTTTTCCCGCTGCCCAAAGTTTCATCTCTAATTTGTGGTTAGGGGAGCAGACACAGTAAGAGGACAGATCCCTTCTCTTTGCAGCAGCTGGATTGTTGGACTTTATGGTGTTCCTGTGGTGCATATTAGTAAAAGGGAGGATGTTTCCTGAAGAAGAACAGGCAGTCAGTCTTGAAGCTGGCATGATCCGTGAGACAAGAAGCTGTGCAGGTGTGGGAACACAGAAAACTCTCTGATGGGCTGTAGTTCTCTGAACTCTATAATGGATTTAGATATTGATCTTGGAGTATTTATTCATCTTTGGGCTTTCTCTGAGCTGTCAGGTTTCATCTGAATTAATGAGTAAAATTTCTGACTAGCAGGGCTATGATTTTTTTATGTGTAAATATAAATACCATGATAACACTTTTTGCTCAAGCCCCTCTTTGTACCTTGCTTCCTGCCAGGTTCAGATGAGGATTTGGGAAATCTTTTTATTGCTCTTTCTTTTTTTTCCTTTTTGTTTTGAAAGTATATTAACTCATACTTAAATTCACAGAAATAAGAGATCTCTAAATAAATGCTCCTAAGGATTTCTAAGTGTTCTTCCCTGTGGCTGACACATTAACACTCAGAGTCCCATGTGACTATATAGGCTACATACTAAAGCAGTGCTCTAGATTTGAGGCCAGATTCTGGCTGGTAGTACATCTGACTAATCCACAGCCAGTAATATGAGGAAACATAGAAATGGGCCACACAGATTCTGGCTCTTTGAAGTATTACAGAGATGCTGTTTCACAAGTTTTTTGTGATCATACCATAAAAGAATTTTATACAATAAGGCATAGAAGGCAGAAAATAAATCTGTAAAATTGTTTATTCATGTACAACTTTGGAATGGACACTCCCTTTCACAGATCACTTATTTTACGTGAATTATTTTGATTGGTTCACTGCTTTTTATTTTTAATTTTTTTTTAGTATTTTGTTTCTTTGATTTGGTGTGGGTTTTTTTTTGGGGGGGGGGTTTGTTTGTTTTTTGTTTTAAGATAAAAAGGAAGGTCTAAGAGTTTGGACAGGAGCATATGAAGATAAGAGACTGCACTTTTACTGAATGGAGTGAATTCTGATTGTCTGTGTAGTCAGATAATTTGTAGTACAATCTAACTCTCTGTTGATGCCCATGCAATTTATCCTGTCCCTGTATTTCATGTTGTAGTTTAAGGTACAACAAAGCAAGCATCCACTGTCAGACAACACTGTCAAGGCAGAAACAAGTGGCCTTTCCTCAGCTACTTAAAAGCCATTCAGATGAATCTACAAGTACACTGCGCAAGACATAACCAAGTAACTGTCAAAACATTATAGTTCCCTTAATGTGACCTTCTTCTCGTACCAAAATGACATTTTAGATTAGAATGAATTTAGTTTGTTACGTACACATCAGTCCTTCTATTTGTAGTTATTATCTAGTGAAAAGAGTTTTTTTCTCTATTTTATGCTAGGATGTTGGCACTTAGAATTTTGTGGGGAATTGTCAAAATGTGATGAATCATTCTTAAAAGCTGAATTTAATCTATGTATTAATTTAATGTCAGCCTCATTTATCTTACATTAATACTTCATCCTCAGAATTCAGTTTTGCTACTTGCAAGAGGAAAAATAAAGTTAATGAGAAATAATGATCAAATATTTGGCATTTCCTTTTGTCTTTCCATTATCATTATCTAGAATTTATATTATATATGTATGATGTGTAATCTAATTACTTAAATTGCTCAAGATATGTTCCAGCCTTTTGAGGAAGTTGGTTGTGTTCAGCCTTGCTTCTCCCCTGTTATGTTTTATTTACCAGACTGACCATAAAAGTACTGATACTTGTAGAAAACTATCTTTTACGTATTTGTGTACTTAGCCTTGAAGCTATTAATTACTCTAAATAAATAGAACTCCTGTTCTTTTTATAATAAAATATTTATCTGTGGGTTCAGAAAAGAGCCAGAATATCTGAGGAAAATTTAGTATGCATGTTATATATACCTGTTCACAACACTATTCATGAATATACACACATATATATATATATGCATACTTATATGATCTAGTTCCAGCCTACATAAGTCTTCTTTCTTGAACAGTGACAAGATTGAAGATTTTAAGATTTCAATCACAGGGAAGATTAATTTTCCATAGGTCCAGAAGATGCTTCAGTGTACAGTTGTAGCCTTGTGTAAAGTTCCCGTCCAAAGTCATTATCAGTATTACTGGATGAAAGATATTATATGTCTATTAAAATATTTTGATAAAGGAGAAATGACAGCTTTCAGTCTGAACAGAAACCAATATGGAGGAATACATACAAGGTTTATTAGGGTAATGAGACAAAGACTGAAAGAGAGCAGTAGTTACCAAATCCTATACTACAGTTGGGGGTAAAAATGAGCTTGAGGCCATGTAGGTCTCAAGTGAGCAAAATTCTATCAAATATTGGAGAAAATATTACCAATTTAATTTTATTGAGATTAAATTTTAAGTTAATTCATTTCCTATGGAGCTTTGCCTTACTAGAAGCATCATGCTCTCTGTAAGTATTCTGCTGAAAATGTACATTTTTCCCTGCCATAAAGTAGTACCTCATCACAGCATTGAATCTTATGTATGATATATAAGACTGTAAGCAAATATGGATTCCAGAAAAAGATCTTGGCTTTCACATTTGCATAACACAAAAATACACTGCCTTGGCACCTTGAGAATTTAGCTAAAACTGATGAAATATGAATTCTCTTTGCCCACTTTTATAAACAGTAGTTATTTAAATCCTTTAAGATATTCAGCTGGATCTGTCCTTCAGGAGTCTGTGCCTCTTAAATATAAGAATAATCCTTTGGGCTAAACTCACAAAAGGATTTTAATATTAGAATGACTAATACGTAGAAATCCTGCTACCTACTGGAATTATACCTTGCTCCATACACTGTGTATATTACAATTCAGACTCCTGAAAACCTTAATCACAAACTCCGTAGTGAAATATGAAGCAACCTAGGGTGGCCGATCACAAATTCAGAAGACAAGGTACAGCTGGGTGCCATTCCATATATGCATAGATGTGTCTTCGCATATTTAAGTGTGGCCTTCTTTTTTTTGTGGAAGAAAAAGTGAGACATTGATGGAGTCCCTCTGACTCTCTAGTCCTTCAACAATCATGAGATTCAGGATGAAAGATATTCATGTTGAAATTTTTATTCCTATGTCTCAATAAGGATTTCTCTGTAAGTATCTCATTTGACACTTAGATGCTTTAACCCCTTTAAGCTAATAGCTATATAGGGAAGGTCTCTTTCACACTCTTCTGCTAAAAGCGTATGCTTTGCAGAAAATAAATCAAATATTAATTGGAGCAGTGCCCAGATCCTGTCTGTAAAGAATAACTACAAGGCTATAAACTCATTCTCCTATTCACACTGTGTGTTTAACTAACTTATTGAAATAAAACAGAAAGGCATAACAAAAACAATCCACTTGGTCTGTGAACTAGGATTACTGGGTTCAAATGCTTATGGCAGTCCAGGTGGTAGTGCAAACTGGGCAAGTTCTTTTACACTGGAAGCCGAATTCACATAATTACTAATATGAATCCATGATAATTATGAATGACCATGCCATAGCATGAGCAAGGGTAACTTTCTATGTCAGTTTCAAGCACGTCTGAATGTTTCATCTGTTTTTATGTCACTGCCCAGTCCAAGTGTGTCAAGTTTAAGCTGAATTCGGCATCAAGTTATTATCCCTGAACACTGTGATCTGCAGGTTTCCCTACTTCACATACCCATGAATGTAGATCTCTCTGAGCAACCAGAGAGGTGAAAGAAGAGCTGACTGCCTAGGAAAGCTTAAAAATAATTTAAAAGCACTCTTGCTTGTGTGTTACTTATCAGGCTTTTCAACTGAGCTCTCAACTTCAGTAGCAAGGAAGCATCAAAGTAAGGGGAAGAATCAGGCCTGTCTAAACAGAAACAGTGTTCCCCTTAACAGAGAGGTGTGCAGGGTGACCACACTCTGTCCTGGTCCAGGCTTGTGTGTCCCTTTCCTGTAAGACATGGGCTTTGCTCCACCACATAGGTCTAACTGCTTGTGTCTTCACTTTTATTAATGGTAGGCTGACCCAGAATCTGGGGTAATCCCTTGACAAGCTTGGATATGGTAATGACAGAGGACTAAACAAGCACTTTTATCTTTGGTTCACTGCGAGGTGCATAGAAGAAGAGTCAAGGAGGTCAGAGAGGCTCTGGCCACACAGTTGTCCAGTCAATTCAACTAAAACACAAGTCATTGTTGTAGTGTTAGGTGAGTAGAAACTAAAAACGTAACTGCACACAGTGTTTTAAAGCAAAAGCAGCGGGATTAAGATTTGAGTAAAAAACCAAGTGGAATATTTTTATAAAAGTAGTTGACTAAACATTTTTGTATCTGACAATAAATACTTCAAGTATGTCATAAAAGAACGAGTGATTTTTTTTCTGCAAATATCTTGCTGAGGGTGAGAAATTCCAGATATTTCAGGTCTTTTTCTTCAAAAGCTTTGAAAGGGTCAGTAAATAGAAGCAGAGCTGTAATGAATCTATCTTTTCCATGTTAACTGTCAATAGGCCAATGCCACATTAACTCATCAGAGGATAACTGAGTCTCAGTGTGCTGCATGGCTGGGGGTAGTTTATCCTTCTGGGGTCATAACTGCACCATGAAAAGAGGAAATTAAATGTAATAACTAAAATCATCGTAATAGAATAAGGGAATTGACAGTGGGACATAAACTAATAATAAGGAAATTCACAGGCCAGCTGCCCTCCAAGATACAATAGGGGCACATTAAGGAAGTGGTTCAGGAGGCGTCCTGTTGGGCACAGATATTGGAAGTCAGCTTCAATTGCAAATTTCCTTGTTTGTATTAGTTCAAGTTGAAATTGAACTCTTCTTTGAAAGAGTTTTTTTTTTTTTTCTCAGTGAATTTCCTTGGTTTTGATGAACACTTAAAAAGCAAGATTCTGTTCTCTCACTCACCAGAAAGAAAAAAAAGTAGATTTTATAATCAATAATTCTACTTTTTTTACACTGCAGCTTGTGGTACTCTAAATATATACTGATTTTTAGATCCACTCTGCCCAGATCAATAGAACATGCATGTTTAACAAGAATTTTAATATTTAAATGAGTCATCTCATATAATAGGATTTTTTACAATGTGATATGTTTCTCTGTCTCCTTTGAAGGCAAAAAAGACAGTACTCAGATTTAGGGGAAAACAAAATACAGAGAAGTTAATTAATTTGCACAAAACTGCATAGACATTCTGAATAAATTACATCATATTTTCTTTAGGTTCCGGTACTTATTTCTTTACTGGAACGGCTGAAAATTTACTTGCAATATCTCCAGCAAAGAAAGAAATGTATTTTATTTGATTGATTTATTTATTTTTTTCAATCTAGCCTAAACAGTATTTTGCCTATGTGTAATAAAAATAAATAAATAAATAGCATACTTTAGTCTAGCTTATATTGGCCAGTACCAGGAGCAGAGATATAAAATTTTAAAGCTATTATAATATTTTTTTCTTTTTTAACCTTGGACAGAACAAGAGCATAAGAATTCAATCTAATCTGTGAAACACAGGCTTCAGATTTTGCTGGCTTGGATATAGGCCTGTTTCTAAAGTAACTGTTGGAAATCTTGCAAAGGGCCTGTTACTGTAGACTAACCAGTATAAAAGATCTTTGGCTACATCCCAGTCATGTTTGGAAAAGTGACTGAACTATTAGAATTGCAATTAAATGCAACTGGCAAACCTTTTGGTATTTAGCCATCACTCACCATGTTTTGAGATATTTTCAGTGGGTCTGAGGATATTCTGGCTGAGGATGGTAGTGGGAAAGGGAAGAATAAAATTAGATCTTAGTAGTTAGCAGAGAAGCTTTAATTCGTGTGACTCTTAAAACAAGAGATTATTTAATCTGCAGTTCATAAAAATAATGCAATATTGCTTCATGGTTATATCTCTGTGAAAGTGTGAAGAGAGATTAATTAAACTGATAATTATTAGCTTGCATTGGCACTTACCTGCTCCATGAGTTCCAATGCTATTTTTTCAATGTAGGATCACAACCCTGGCATGCATCTTTTTTCCAGATACAGTTTTGGCAACAATATCAGAATATTAGGCCCAAATCTTCTGCTGAGTTAAAAAAAACAACAAAAAAACCCCAACCAAAACCAAAAAACAACCAAACCCCAAAAAAACCAGAGCAAAATAAAATCATCCCATCTCTGAGAAATAGCAAAGAAAATATTAAAGTAGTGACAAAATAGTCCAATACTATTCAACTTCTTTTTCAAGAAATATATTTAATCAGTAAATAATTTGGGGCATAGGTACGTCTGAATATACATGCACATGTGTGCACACACATATACAAAATACATTTAGAACAATATATTTGGTTTCTGTAATTGAGTATGACGTCTTTTACTGTTCAATCCTTTGATAAGTTTAGTTTGGTTTTGATGACATGAAAATGATACTATTTCTCAAAGGGTCCAGCCAAAAACTGCTTTAGTAACAGCAGTTTTCTCAGCTTGGTGCCCTTCCTTGAAGTTAGGTATGTATCTATTGTCTTGCCTTCTCTGCCGAGTAAGGTGTTCTAAATTAAAGGGGGAAAATTCGTATAAAAGATTATTGTTCTGTGTCAACATCTAGATATTTATACCCTTTACACAACATGACAAAATTTCTAAGGACATTACAGATGAAAATGGTCAAGTTCAAGAAATTCCTGTGTTTTCTTGATCTGCACCTATATTGTATTGTAGACTTTGGTAAGCATTTGGTTCTTCTGTGCCTTGATTAAACATAAACCACCTTCTTTGTTTTATCATCCCTAGACCGTATAAGATAACATGGTTTGCAGTCTTGCCAGTCCTGATAATTTAAATATATTTTAAAAAATATAGTTAAAATTACTTAAAAAATAAGTTTTGGACACTTTTTTAAAGTTTTTTTTTTTAAAACAATCTTCCTTTACCCTTTACTTTCTTGTTTTTTAAGGTTTTAGGATTTACTGGGTCAAACTTTTCTGTAGGGTGATATTTGTTAGAAATTCAAAAGCCAAGGAAGGAAAAAAAGCCCCCAGCATAAGAAAGCTGAATTTTTCATACAAGTGTCTGATTCCTGGCTGTAAAGAAAAGAAAGAAACAAAAACATCTCTTTTCTCATGATTTTCAGGGAAGGACTGAACACTAGTAAACCTGAACTTGACAGTGGGAAAGAAATACCTTTTTTTCCTGATTCACTTGAAGTGCTAAATACTAGTTAATGAGTTGGGCTTTCTTGACTTTCAGGTTTATTTTAAACCTGATTGCCAGCTACTTAATAGCCTGCAGTTAATTCAACTTGCCCTCCTATGAAGCTATAACATTACTCCCAATTGACATTTAGCGATTACGTAGTACTATTGCTTTGTAGAATATTTCTGATATCTTTGAGGCTGTTTTCAGTTTATTTACAGAACAGAGCACTGTCAAGTTTTCAGTGCAGTTCTTTCTTCATTCTTCCCCAACTTCTTTTTACACGTACCTCTGATTCTGGCAGCCCTGAGCGGCAGCACTTTCCCTGAGGGTGCCTCTTTCTGATGGTACCTGTTTTCCCCAAACTGTTGTTCTCTGTGGGTGCTTGTTTGTCTGCTGTGTGAGAAAGCAGAGTGATGATTTTGCCTCTGAACTCTCACAGATGGTAGTTTCCTCATTCTTGGTTGCTAAGTATTTTTAACATTTGGGATCGTTTATTTCCTCTCTCAGGGAGGATATCATAAGTTCGCTGATGAGGAGGCTGGTTTCAGTGTGACTTGCAGAACCCTCTAGGTTAAATTGTCCATGGGGTAGCCTGAGCTTGGTCATGCTTGCATATTGCCTGCTTCACCTATTACAGAATAGCAAGACATACATGGCCCAGGAACCTTTTTTTGAGCTCCTCCAAAAGGTGAGAGACTTTGTGGTGCCATGCGGTAACCAGGGAGATGTATGTTTGCCCATGTGCTAGATATGCTTTGCCTGCACAAAGTCTGGAACCATTTCCAGGCTCTGGTGCAAAGGTGTAACCATGCTATTCATTTCCATGTTTCATCCACTCCAGGATATCCCTCTATCATATTGGGGGATCATATATCTTGAGGAGAATTTCCCAAGCAGGTTTGCCATGCATTTACATATTAAGGGTAAGTGCAATGAGCCTGAGGCTTCCAGGAAGCTACAGACTCACTGTGCATGTGTTTCTCGGTAATTTTTACATCATATTTACAGCATACACACAGGCCATCTGTGCAGCACATGCATAGCGGATAGGTTGGCCTCATTGCAAATGCACTGTAAAGTTGATATGTGCATGTGGAGTGGATATGTCCAGATTTTCTCCATTACTGCTTTGATTAGGTTGCCAGACATCCAGAAATCCTGAACAAATGTCAAAAATCTTTGAATTCCCTCTGGATATATGTTCCAGGCATCAAAAAAAAAAAAAAAAGGGAAAAAAAAAAAAAAAAGAGATGTGTTCAAGGGAACTGAAGCATATGGTAGTCTATCCGACACAGACCACACTAAATGACTTAGTCACGTCTTAGCGACAGAACACAGGAGGACTGGGTCCAGATGCACCTTCTGGCTCCATCCCAGGTTTCTAATGGGACAAGACTTGAGTGATTACCAGTCCTTTGTGGATTTCACAGTAAGGAAATCTAGATATAGGGGTCAGGGGAGGAACTGCTATGTCATCCAAATAAGCCTTTGATCTGTGCAGTCAAGGGAGAAGAAATCCCACGCAAGCTATGGAGGTTCCTAGTGCAGGAGCGAAGCTACAGTCTCACTCACATGATGTCCCAGCAAGTAGTTTATCACACGCAGTGTTTTCCCATATGTTGCATACATAGCAGTAGAAAAAAAAAAATTAGTACCTCCAATGAATATGGCTTTGATATTTGGAGGATGTTTCTACTTAAAAAAACCAAAGGGACAGAGTACTCAATTGCTGTAAGAGCTGCTGGACTGTTATTCATTTGAAGAGCACACAGTGAGCAGTTACAAATCAACAATTCAGTAAAAGAACCCAAAATGTATGGAAAACAGGGATTTCAGACATTTGCTCTTCACTACGTTTACTAAATTGCCTGCAATTCCTGCTTTGAAGCTGGCAAAATAACAATAAATACTGAGGACAAAAAAAAAAGGTTATCTGCATTTATTTCATAATCTATGTAAGTTTGGAGATTGTAAATGTATGAAAAACATATGTATATGGCTTGTTAAGATACTTCCATTACTGGGTTTGCAGTTTGAAAGTCAGAGAAGAAGCCGTAGACCAGAAACATGGAAGTAAAGACTTTGTATTTTTATCTTGATGTAATTAAGGAAAATATAGATATTATATATGTATATATACTTAATTTGTATTCAAATCTCAAATGTGAACTAGCCTTAGTAGTCAGTAGGGATGAAAATTGATACTTTTAAAAGTAACAACAAGGGAAATAAAACAAGGAACAAAACATATTTTGGTGTATTTTTAAATAGACTTTTAAATGTATCTTTAAATTTTCCTTGACTTATATATAGCTACCTAGCCATGTAGTTTCCAGAACTGTATGGCCAGTGACCTTGCTAACTGTGTTACATGTGTCTAACTTAACACCTGTGAAGAGTTCTGTTGAATTCAAGTGCGTGAAGGTAGTCACAGGAGTAACTCTTGGCAAGACTGAAGCCAGATTAATCTAATGTATTGCATATTGCTCTGGAAAAAACTCTTTGGACCGTATCCTACAAGTCTTATGCAGGCAAGTCCCCAGGTGATGTACAGTCGGATTCCTGCCTGACTGAGAATTGCAGTGTTTGTGTTCTTGATAATCCTCTGAAAGAAAATAAACAAACCACATCTTTCATCATTATTGCTTTTTAATTTCTTGACACAAAATACATATGGTAGTGTTTGTGATTTGGATAGAGGTAAAGCTCTACATTTGACAAGTTTAATTTACTGTTCGAAAAATTGTTTTCCAGTGCACCATTTAGAGTGGTAAGGGTCAGTGTCAAATATGGTTATTATTGAATCTTAATGGAATAAAAATGTTATCTGAAAGATTCCCAAGAAAAATAGCCAGAATCCTGCAATTTTATTGGCCTTAAAACTGCAGTCACTACCTAAACATGACTGAGAAACCTATCATATGCATATTTTCAAGGTTTCAACGTGATTATCATCTAGTCTCTTCAGTGACTCCTCATCTGAAAAATGGCTGAGGAAAAACTCGTTTCCTTGATTCTCTCAATTTTGACCAGATTTTCCACATAAATTTCCAGAAAAGTCCTATTGTTTTAAATTTTGCCTGCATTATTTTTCTATGAGAAATTATTTTCTGCTAAATAACCATTTTTCATTCTCTAAATGTGCTTCTCAAAACATTTACGTATAATGCAGTGCAATAAATTCTGTTTGCTGTTTGAAATTAAAAAATCTCAGGTCTATAATTACCTGTATTTGTTTCTGCTGTACATAAATCCCTTCCTTAATATTTCATTTAGTATTACCTTTAAAAGCATACTTACATTAAGATTAAATTTTATAAATTAATAAATTATATGTGGATAAATTGCTATTATATCTTACAAAATGAAGGAAAATTAGACATCTTTCAAACACCAGTTATATATGGGACTTACAACCACAATAAAACAAAGAGGCTACAGCAGGACTGAAAAAATTAAACTAAGTGTTGTTAAAATCTATTTTAATAAGCAGACCATACATGCTGATAAACATACAAATTCAGTTTTGTCTTAGGTAGGTTTAGCTAGTGTTTTTTTTTTTCTTTTTTTGTGTGGGAAGAGCAGCAAGAACTTGTTAACCAAATTTTCTCCTTTCTGGGTATTCCCCTTGCCTGCAGAAAAGGTAAAGCAGTGGAACCAGTTCTCACTGAGATACAGCTAACCTGGAGGAGAATGGATGCACCTTATTCTGTATGTGGGAAAGAGATTTGGAGACGGTTGGATATGCACTAAAAAGTCTGCAGGTGGCATGGGAAGTCAAAGTGTTTTGGTTTAAAATAAGAAAATAAACAGAATGAAGTTCAGGAACACAGCCCGGAGTGTGACTTCCTGCACTGTCAAAATGAAAACCTTTAATTGCAGATGTTTTGGTTATGAGAACAAATTCAGAAAAAACCCCTTCAGACTGCAATTCTAGACCCAAAAATGAGAGAGAGAAAGCATGCTAGCTCTCATACCAAAGCTGTATGTGTTAGATCTAATTACAGAAAGAGACTCCTGAGAGGTTTATCTGAATGCTCATTTGGTTTTGTGTACCAGATTATTTCATATTTTAAGATGCGTTTTTGTTAAGAAGTGCCTTTTACAGCTTTTTTATTCAACTGACCTGAACTTCATATTCTCTCTTTTAATATTTAGAGTATTTGTCTAAAAGCTTACCAGGTGTGCATGTACAATGGGAGAAGGTGAAACTCCAACAAAAAGCCTATTATTTGGGGAAGCTATTTATTACTAGAGTGGTGAAAATATTGTAGTTAGGCTTAAAATAAGGACTGGACAAATAAGTTACAGCAAACAATTTATTCAACACACACATTACCATTGTTCCTTCTCATGAATTGTCCAGGAACAGCTTGCAAAGCTCTCAAACGTAGTGCCTGAAGCTGCAAAAATAGTGAGTAATTTTATTTAAATGGGTATCAGGAGACTGAGGTGAGACATAACAGCAGTCTATACAACTTCCTCACAAGGGGAAGTGGAGGGAGGGGCACTGATCTCTTCTCTCTGGTAACAAGGGACAGCACCTGAGGGAATGGCCTGAATCTGTGTCTGGGGAGGTTTAGGTTGGACACTAGGATGAGCTTCTTCACCCAGAAGGTGGTTGGGAACTGGAACCGGCTCCCCAGGCAAGTGGTCACAGCACCAAGACTGGGAGTTCAAGAAGCTTTCAGACAACACTCTGAGGCACATGGTGTGATTCTTGGGGCTGTCCTGTGCGGGGTCGGGAGCTGGACTAAGACGATCCTTGTAGATTCCTTCCAACTCAGGATATTCTATGATTCTATGAATTTTATTGGAGCAAGTCTTATCTCTGATATATGCAGCAGAACCATACAACAACAACTTCACATTTTGCTATTAGTAGTACAAATTATCTTGAAATGTGAGTGCTTGAGGGGAATACATCCAAATACATATTTCTCAAACTTAATTTTCCTTCTGATTGTCTATTAAAGGACAATCCCTGTCCTTGAGAGGGCAGTCTTCAGACTTTTGTCAGCTGTCAAGTTCAAGACTGGTCACACATGCTCTTGTAAATATATCATGTAGATATATATACATGCATCAAGTATGTCTCATGCAGATATCTATGTTCCCTCTGCTGGATGAAAAGATGGAAAAAGAGGAATAACGAAAGCCAGGTCAGAGGATGAAAAATTCGTAAAGAAATTGATTTCACATGGGCCAGCTATGTCTCAGTACATGATTTACAGTGTGATCTAAGAACTCAGGCATACTCCTGATCTGGTAATATAGGCATAATGCTCCAATATAATGTTATTTAATCTCCTCACAAGCTCAGTATGGGGAGGATTCTTGCAAAAAAAAAAAAAAAGGATCAAAAAGTTGGAATTATTATTTGTAAGATGTTCAGAGATTTTCAGGTAAAGACTGTTTGTGTTGGATAGTGGAGTGTTTTTTTTCAGTGTGAGGTTTTATTCAAGTTTCAGTTACATTTCACAATTCATCACGGTATTTCTTTTGCCTTCAAAGGTAGGCTCCAAGAGTTAAGCCTTATATACAAAGGACTAAACCCCTTTGTTGAGCAAACACAGCCACTTCCAGGTCATACTTTATACTTCTGTTCAGTCTGATTGTACATACTAAAATCCAATCCTGAAGGTAATGTGAAAACTTGTTTGAGAAATAGGATGTGTAATGAGTTCTCTTTAAAAGGAAAGATTTACCACTGTTCAAAGCGGATATATATGAAGTGGGAAGCCCTCCCCTGGGTTTGTAGATTCAAACCACATTTCCTAACTATCCTTATCTGTACAGACATGCTCAGTCTTTTGCAGGCCTTCTCAGCAGAACCATGAATCTTGAGTGTGTTCCAGCACAGCAGTTCAGAGGAGTGTCTGTGTCCAGAATAGCATATAACCTAGTAGCTGGGAGAAGGAGAGGTATGGAACATTTTAACCCAAAACCTAGTGAGGTATCTGCACAGCGGCCTATTATAAAAAGGGTGCACTCACAAGTGGTCATGTCGTGTCAGTTTGCCTTTGTGTTTTACGAGAAGCTGGGTCATGTCTGCTTCAAAAGCACATACAGGTTGTTTGAAGTGAAATCCTATGATTCAAATACTAAATCAATAATTGAAAGGAAACTTTTCTGTATTCACTGGTGTGTCATTTTACAACTTTTGGTGTTTTAAGACCATAGAACATATCAGGAATTAGCACAAAAGTAGTCAGTGGAATTAAACTCAGAGTAAGGCAAAAGCTTTATTTTCTCAGGACTGTAATTTTTCAATTTTCTGGTACCAATACAGAATGATTTGGTTGGGTTTAATGTTTTGCAACACAGAGGAGATTTGAGCAATTCACATCAAAGACTCTCTGACCTTGGATTCAGAGGCACTTTAATATTTAAGTGATATTAAAACTCACACTAAATGAGAGCTCTGATATAAACAATGGAAAATGGTATGTTTGTACCATCAGCCAACTGTCTGCTTGTTATTCTAATCACTACAAAATTTATTTCCAAAGAGGAAAGATTGAAGCTTGTAATATCATGTGCTTTATTTTCATTTTAGTAGAGTGTTAATTTGTGTTATGAAAACAAAACAGTATATTGTACTTCAAGTTGAAAAAACAGAATGCTTGTGTAGTGGTTGTCTCGGAAAGAAATCCCTCAATCCCCAGTGGAATGGTGAAATACAGGAAAGAGACTACTGGTTAGTTGTAAGTATAAAGTATTACTTTGCCCACAACCATGATGTTCATAAGTATCCAATTTATATTTATTATTCAAAGTTTGCACATTATCAGTAATAAAAAAAAAATAGCTCAAATGCAGCATACAACAAATTGAGAAACTAATAATGTCTACGGATAGACATTATGGATAGAAAATACGGGTATTTCCTTATGTATAGTTTTATTCCTAGACTCAGTCAGAAAAATCCTTTCCCCATCTTATGCAGAGAAGTCTCCTTTTTTAAAAATCTAACTATAAATTAATGTACTTTATATTACTTATTAAATATATATGGCTCTGAAGCCTACTGAGACTATATGTTTGTCCAAAGCAATTAAAAAACATGTTAAAAGAGAAACAACAAAAGTAAAAGCATTACAAAAGCCTTGGCACCATATCCTGAATTCAGTGTTGTATTTTTTTTTTTTTCTTTATTAAGTATCACAGCTCAAGGGCCAAGTGCCAGTTTTAACAAGTAGGCCCTAATATTTGTTTATTTGTGTAAAAAACCACATTACATTACTATTTCTTTCTAGTGTGAACATCATTTTATTGCTACTTTCTTCATAATATACTAGAAGACTGCAAAAGATGAATACAACTTCAGTGAAATTAACTCATACATTTAATTATCACTTTAAATAAACAATCTACATCTTATTGAGGTTTCTGAGAGTAGGGGGTTTTTTTGTTTGTTTGTTTGGTTGGGGTTTTTTTTGGTGAAGATTAGCATCAGGTCAGTAACTTGAGATGTTTAGTCATCAACTAGTCTGACCTGACTGGTGAGAATTTTCTTTACTCTGGGAAAGCCTAATCAAAAATCCAGATGTATGCAACCAATGATATCATAAAGCTCAGTTACAGTATAGTGGGAAGTGGAAATTTCACTTGTACTCAGGTAAGACAATCAAGGCTGTCTGCCAAGGAAGAGGAGTCTGGGGAATGAAGGGTTTTGAGAAATGGAAGTGCAAAGCTTCTGAGGAAAAAGTCCTTCATTGCTGTGGTAGCTGGAGGTTAATTCAGAACTGGATCAGCCTCTCAACAGCTTCATAAATTTACAAGTATTTAGACAAGGAACTTACCAATATGCCCCCAGGTAAGCAAAAAGTCACACCTATTTGTGGGTGTAAAGTGGGGAAACCCTACTGTCACACTTGCATGTTCAAAGAAAGGTGATATCTTCAAAAGGACCGATGTTACAGAGCCTCTCAAATTGCACGAACATGTTTCAGATTACATTCCATCACACTTGAATCTTCTTAATGCAGAAAGCTGATATAACTTGGATTGACGCTGACAATATTTGAAAGATGTTTTCTCAACTGCAACGTATTTCTGGTTATTGAAGCCACATTAATGGCTTAAACAATTTTGAGGAATGTTCCCTGGGCATCAACAGTCAAGCACTTGCATTGTTATGTTATTAGAGAGGTTTCCAACAGCTTCTGAGCCCTGTCAGTGGGCACACTCCCACGCAGTTCCTACACATTCTCAGAATATGTGTAGTAAGTTTAAATAAAAAATGGCAAAGCGAAAAAAAAGGAAAAGCAAAGGGAATTTAACTATATGGGCATGGGCCATACCAGTGTGCTAGAAAAAAAGTCCCAAGCAAATTTAGTTAATTGCAGTATAAGACACAGCAAAAATAGTGTTAGGAATTCAAGTGAAGGAATAAAGGACTGGTCTTCTAAAAGGAAGGACTCTGGGAGAGTATACATGCCATAAGCTGAAATGTTGATAGAAAAAACTAATAAATGACATGCTGTCAAGTAGTGCACCAGTCTGAACACTGAACATCCTTCATGGTTGCTTGAAAGCTTCCCATTGTTTAGGAATATTAGTCCCTTATTTGGAGACTTCTTGCTTTGTTTTTGGTTTTTTTTGTTTGGTGTTTTTTTGTGGTTATTATAATTATTATAATAATATTTATTTATGTATTCACTCACTTTATTTGTTTATTTATTTATTTAGATATTTTATATTTAGACTGGTCTAGGATGCTAACCAAGAGGTCTTTGGTCATCTTTACTCCCTTACAGCTGAGTGAGGAAACAAATTTCACAACAATCAGCTGACCTCCAAATACATATTCTTTTGATAATCCCATGAATATTGCTCACTCTGGCTTCACAAAGAAGAGAAGGGAAATTAGGATTCTCTTGGGGAATATAACCTGGCACTTAGAGAGAGAGATCCTTGAGTTTGCAACATCTGAAATGGTGAAGAGGAGTTAACCAAGTTTTTCTGGAAAACCAGTAAATAATTATATTAAATAAAAAAAAACCTCTGGAACCTGTCAGTTCTGGTCAATGCACTCATCAGCTCCAGGCAGTGATTTGAAGGGTAACATTTCTGCAAGCATTAATGCTATTTTAAGTTGAACTGGGTCAAAGCTCAGATTTCTATTTAAATATCCCTGAAATACATGAATACATGTCTTGTTCTTCTGTGTGCCCATATAAGAGATGAGTTTTAGAATGGGATTGTTTTCTTTCTTTATAATATGAATGGTTTTCTAGAAGTATGACCATGCTGTGCAAGTCACCAAAATGCAGTTGACATGGTCCCTGCAAACAGGAGAACAGTGTAGAAAAATCCAGACTCAGTATAGCAGAACCCCTCATTAAGGTTATATAGCTGTGTGTGCATCAAAACAAAGTAAATTCTGTACTATATTACGACTAATTCTGTGTGCTCTAGGAGGATTCTGTCCATGCAAGTCTTCACTGTGAGACTGCCTGTTTATCCTGGATTGTTGCCTTTAAAAACCCTTTAATTTTGCAGTGTACCTTATGAACTCAGGGAATGAAGAGTTACTGAAATTTTGACTTGCAATTCTCAATTTTGCAAAGAGATGTATTACAAAGAACACTAGCACCTAAATTTAGGGTGTCAAAATACACACCTGTGTGTGTTAGGCACTCAGGTGGAATTCAGAGCAAAACACTCCTCAATGCCAACACCTCCAGCATCCATAAGGGGGTCTTAGTCTTGCTGTTGCAGCTATCTATAGTTTGAACCATACCTGGCATTAGTTTAGGGCAAACATGGCTGAAACTTACGTCCTTTAGGGCTCAGGCATTTAGCCACATTGTCCTTCCTTCCATGACACACAATTCCATTTATACTTTCCAAGGAGTAATTGGAGCTCTTCTGTTAATGCATGTTCGGTGGTAGTGCTGCCACCAGCTGTATATTTTAGCCAGTGCAGTGATGACTATGCCTTGCAATCTGCCCAAGAGAAGTCCTGTGCTAAACGCGAGCATATCTCCAGCTTCTGACCAACCGGCTCCAAGAGGTAACCAGACAGACACAACACATCTTTTATGACAGCCTTACGGCAATCCAGCCTCACTGGGAGAGCACCAGAATGAGAAGAGTCTGTTGTCTCCCACCCATGAATTAATTTGCTGGAGAACTGTGTTGTTGCTTTTCCCTGTGTTGTATCATGCTACTTGAAAGACCAAACAAATCATGCAACTGAAATTATGTTCTGCATCTGATGCTGACCAAAAGTGGACTTAGGGGAAAGTGCAAGAATAAATGATACAGTGATATTTTCTGTCTATTCTGTCCAAGCATCCAAGCATTCCTGGCTCAAGGACTTACTGGTCCAGAGATGATTCTTAAATATTTAGTCACCTTCACTGACTTATAGCTCCGAACTTCAATCCTCTCACAATCAAAGAGTGATTTTGATTACAGGTAGTGTGGTGATCCAGAAATCTGCAGCTGTCCTCCCAACCCTAGCTGAGTGCCGTCATCATCAGCGTAGGTTAAAATACCTAGACAGCCATCAAGAGGGATGAGGGATGCATTCTCAACATTACTTGTTGAATGTGTTCTGTTCAGGACCCACAGCATGCTATTTTAGTCAAAGAAGAACAAGAAAAATATCAGTGTGCAGCACAACAGGCTCTGGTGACTGCTCTGTAAATTGTTTCCCTCTTTCATCCAAGAGTTGTTTTATGTAAAACAAACATACGATACAGAGGGTATTAAATATTAGATTTTCTTGGTAGGGGTTCTAGGGTAAGAGCCTTCTCAAGTCTTGCTTTATAAATAAATTAGCCTCAGAAAGCAGGTGCATTTTGCAAGGCTAGTTTTTATAGATTTGGTATGGATTTAGTCTGGGAATTTCTCATTTAGACTGAGAGCTTACAGGAAATTTAGGAACACCTACTGTCTGGATCTTGATCAGCCTGTGACAAGAGCTACAGGTTCACTCAAAAGGGTAGAAACAGGGCTGTGGAGAACTGTGAAACTCTAAAATCAAACAGTGTGGAGCTTTGCAGCATATCTCCTGAGACAACTCACAAGACATAGTGTAGAGAGAAATGAGAGTGGGAAACATAACAGTTTACCCATGTCCTTTCCTAGGTACCTGAATCCATTTGTTTCGATAAAGCTTGAATCATTTGATCCAAAACTCAGGGCAAGATACAGAATAAGGTGTGTTAAAGAGAATGGCACAATAATGTTGAGAGATTCCAAAATTTTAGATGTAATCAGATTAGTGTCATTAGCTTCAAATTTTATCTAATTAGATAAACTTTTTCTTTTTTTTTTT
>VWZG01004754.1:156131-179737 GCA_013396735.1 Grallaria varia
TTTTTTTGTAAAGATGTTTTATCTTGAAACAGTTTCAGTTTTCTTATAACTCATCTTTTGTTGCTGATCCTTCTCTGATGTCAGTAAATATGACATCAGACAACTGAAAATATTGTGTGCTGGTATTTCAGTTTCACATAGTGACTCAAGAATAGCCCTGGTGTAGATACTGTAGAATAACAAAAAAGTAGGGAGGGCAGTGGGAACACCTTTGTGGATTTCTGAATCTAACTTGAGAGGTTCTTTGGAGAATTCAGCGGCCTTTGTGTTTCTGCAGTGTAAAAAATGTAATTACAAGGGAAATGGGAAAAGGATGGGGCACAATTTAATTCTGCCCTGGATTTCATTTAAATTTTATGTGGTTCTGGTTGCTGTTGTAATGCTACGGCTGAACTACAGCTCACCATCTACTATTGTATGCATATCATATCGTATCATGATTGGTATAGCTGATTCTGGCTTTTCTAGAAATCCTCTCTGAGGAGAGAGGATTCTCTCTGAAGTAAAAGCTGGATTATTTCTGACAGAGGAGGATAAAGCCTAAAGGCTTGCTTCTCTGTCACTAATGAGTTGAGAAAAGTCATTTATCCCATGTTTGTCCCATCTTACTTATTTGGAGCATTCATGTAAAATATTTCTTATCCACTGAGCTCCTTGAATGAAAGTAACTTTACAAGTTAAACCAAGGAGTATCTGAAAAGAGTTGTTGAAAAATCACAAGAAAATAGTATAACTTTTTTTTTATTGAACAGGAACTTCTTTCCTTATAAGAGGACAATATTGCAATGATGTTGCAAGACAAATTCTGAGGTCTTTAGTCAGTAGTTACAGAGATTTTACAGAGAGGAAACTCCCTCTAGCTGCTGTGGAACTTGTAGTTGCAATACAACCAAGGGACCCAGGAAGCGGTCAAAAAAAAAAAAAAAAAAAAANAGAGCTTTTTACTTGAAAAAGGGAGGAATGTAGCTTTTGCATATTAGCATTTCTCAATATATACTTGATGTGCTGAGGGAAGACTTGATGCACAGCTTTGCCTCCTTGTTGCAGCCATATCTATTTCTAACGCACTAAACAATCTGCTTTTCTAAAAGTTTCTTTTTGCTTTACTCCTGCTGTTTCTTTTTTTAAAAGAATTCTACTTCTCCCTGCCAGTTTCCATATATCTTTCTCACTGTGAGCTACTCCCATTACCATTCCCTTTTCTCTGAGGCTCTGGCATATGATGCCAATTTATATGTTAGCAGCCCAGATATCCAGTTGACTGTGGAAAGCAAAGACCAACGGGTCAATCTACAGATCAACCAAATCTTCTAACTTTAGGCACCTGAAATGTTTATGTGTCAAATCTGAGCTGACTGAAAAGGTACCTTCGACAGTAAATGGGAAGATACAGATCTTTTCAGAGGTTGACTTGTCTTCTTCCACTGAGGAAGCTGAAAGAGCTGTCTCAGATTATATATGAGATAAACAAGAAAAGTAATATCATTTTGTGTGTGAAGGTTCTTTCCATCTGTGCAAGAAATGGTTGTCTGCTTTATCCTCTTTCAGAGGACTAGGTACATTAATAAGCATAGGAGTAAAGAGTAACTGCTGTGGGATTACACTTGTTTTTTATAGAAGGAGTCAAAGGTCAGGACATTTTGAATATTTACTATTATTCAACAAAAAAGCAATGCTTGTTTCTTTTCTTTATTCCTTTCTACCTCTTTTTTTTTTTCCTTAAACAAAAGTTGAAATTTACTGTGTGCTTTTGTTAAATAGTTATTTGCATATTGCTCCTAACAAACTCCTTCCACCCCTTCACTTCAATTAGGCCTGACTGCTGGACTTCACACAGCTAATGCTTTCAGATGTATATGTTCCCTACTTTGGTAGTATCAGATATGGCAGGATTATCCGGATGTATAGAGTGAGATTCTAACCTGCAGAGTTTATTCAAGGTTCATTTAATGTAACATAAATCAACTTTATTCAGTATATAATAAACCTTCAAACAATTTAGGGAGTCCAAAAATAGACAAGATTAGGTGATTACTATTAGATAAAATTATGTTGTCATTTACGTCATTCAAAGTTCAATTTAACTTCATTCATCTTACTCCTCACTTTTACAACTGAGACAGTGTGGCAAGTCTGTTCAGCTGCAATTTTTTTTCCTTATTTTTTTAATGAAAGCTTGTCATATTGTCCTTCTGAGTGAGAATATTAATTGCTACTGCACTGGCATTGTGCCTACTGTCTTACAAAGTCATGAGTGTGTAGAGACTTAGTGTCGCTCCGCAACTAAAGAACAAACTAGTTTCCAAAGCAAAGCACGTTTATAAAAGAGCCATTCCCCCCCCGTCCCTCAGTAGTCCTCCTTACTTAGCCCATACAGCAAGTTCTCAAAAGGGGTGAATATGTATTGATATATGGCATTGTGAGCTTATTATTCTAAGAAGATTTAGTGATTCGAGGCCTTCCCAACAATGAGAATTCTTACTGGGTCTGCCTTGGAAGTGCAGTAAGAGTAGAAAAATTTAGACAATTGTTTTACATGTCTGAAAATCAGTGCTTGTGAATTTGGCATAGACAAGTTTTAAAGATACGTATGCACTTACATATGTTTTAACATATGTCTATTACACAGGATCAGATCAAAAGGATACCTAAAATCGCAACTATGCTTCTAGGGTTGTTTGATTTAATACAAACTAGACATCATCAAACTAATTGCAGTACTGAAATATATATTTAGAAGCATATACTCATCCTTTTTCTTGAAAAATGGTGCCACTAGATATGTTTAAGAGATATTCCATTCTGGATTCCTGCTGCCTCTATTTTCCTCTATGTGTTGATGACATAAATAAAGCTTATAGTAGGCAGTGGTAGCTTACATTTACAGTTATTTGTTTAGGAAAATTACTAAAGGCAGTAAGAAGCCTTGACATACCTTGTAAAGGCTTCATTTAAATTGAAAGCTGTTTGAATCTATCCAGCATAAAAAGGTTCAGATGCTGTTAACAAAATGGCAGCTATTCTTAATCCATGTTCAATCTAACTGTAGCTATTTCAGCAATTTATTGCTGCTATTTGCATATCCCTGAAGTCTTATCTTTAAACCTCTTATATCTTAGAAATGTTTCATAGCTGTGTAATGTTGCAAATGGTTTGCTTTGGTTATTTTGTGTGTGTGTGTAAAACTGGTGTATTTAGAGCATTACAAGACCTCAGGCACTGCTCCCACAGTTCAGCCTACATGGGTTCACAAGGCCATGAGTGCATAGCCAATCATGCTGTTTGATCCTAAATGCTTTCTTCTGTCTGATTTCATGACAGTGACCTGCCTCCATTTAAAATAAAAGTATTTCACATGCCTTCCTTTTCTGCAGCTTTACCTGCCATTTTGGATAAGTTATTTCCATCCTGTGGTTTTTGTTCCCATATGGTATTGTAAAACAATTGTAAGGAAACAGATGTCTGAGATTTCAAACAGCAATTAACTGCCATACTTTACTGACATATATTTCCCATTGTGATAGTGAGAGTTTATTCTTATTGTTGCCAACTTCAGAACATCAGTATAATGAAAGTAGTGAAACATCCATCAGTGAAAGGCATGAAATGAAGGGCAAGAAAAAAATGGGAATGGAATGAAAATCTGTAAAGGGTGAATTTAAGAGAAATACATTAATTGACTTCAATGGAAAGAGGCTTTGTCAATACTATTTTAAGTTTATATGCCATCCAAAGACTTTGGTTGGACTCATGGTTTAGGTAGTTTCTGGATGGCTGGGAGTAAGTGCGTCTCCTGTGTGTGACTCGTTCTCCAGCTACAGCAAGGGCTTATGCAGGCTTTATTATCTGTGGCCAAGAGGAATGGCATTACCTTCAAAGCAGCCCCAGCAAAAGGGATATTCCTGGCTAACTCATAATGCTGTTGCCTGCTCTCTGTCACATGAGGCTGTAGCGTATTTGTATTCCTCTTGTATGTTGAAGCATAAGATGTAGGATTTATACCGCCTAATTCTCGATTTCTCTAGGTGTCTACATGCAAGGCTAATCAGCTATGGTTCCTTTAATTAAATGTAGTGTAATAATTCTTGTATACATCTCTAAACAGGTCTAATGGTCAGTACATTAGAGACTTCTGTTTCTCTCCACTGACTATGAAAGGTACTAAGACAATTTGCTTAAATACATGACTCTTCATTGTGGATCTGCACATCTTGAGTACTACAAGCCCTTAAGACTTTTGCATTACAGACATTATATTACTGATAGGTTCAGGATCATACATTTGAAAATGACTGTGGAGATAGCCAAAATATTTTAGGTGATTTAAATTTTTAAAAATCCAGTTCCTGAATGAGAAGCATAAAATCCACAGAGTACAACAGAAAAATACAAGGAGAAAGAAGTATGGAGATGAATATGTAAGTTAGAGTAGTAATGGAGGTGTGATAAACTCAGAAGTATGCATTTATTTCAAATGGTTTGGGGTGAATATTTTGTTACCTGACTTAGCTTCAGATTAATAGCTATTGCCCTATGGTAGTCTTTTGGACAGAGAAGAGAGGTCAGAGGAAATAAGTTACTTAGCCTTTCAGAAATAGCTTTTGTTAGGTGAGAAAGCAGTTATAGCTTTGTGACTTTCTGAAATGCAGTTCCACCAAACAATGCAGGGTGTATGCTTTTCTGTTACTTTTTTTTGCACAGTCTGCCTCCATTTGTTTGTCGTGGCATGTTTCTCAGCAGGGGTTTTCCACCTTATCTTTTCACTGACATTTTTGTTTTCTTTCTCTCCACCTTCATTCCCACACACAGTAGTATCTCAGTTGTATCTTGATGTGAGCAGAGGAAAAAGATACAGATTTCCATCCAGCATCTCAGCAGAGCTGTCAGTGACTACTGAGTAGAAGCAATTCATAGCTGTGGAGGTTCCCACAATCTAGACACTGCTTTTTAAGAAGTTGGTGGGGGGTTTTTTTGTTTGTTTGTTTGGGTTTTTGGTTGTTTTGGGTTTTTTTGTTTGGTTGGTTTTTTTGTTTGTTTTTTGATAAGCAGAATATGTTCAATATGACAGCTATCATGACCGCCTTTTAGTTCCGGTAAAAGTCTACTGCAAAATTTTAAATAAAAGATTCTGGTTTTATATCTCAGCAATATACCCTTCTCTCAGGTGTTTCGTGTACCCGCCTTGATATTAGGTTATTGTGAATTTAGTCAATGTGAACTAAAATCTTTTTTCTGAAATCAGCATATTAGGGACAGTCATAAGAAGAAGGTCTTAGGGGAAAGAAAATATTTTTAATAGATCAACTGATAATGTTGGAAAACACAAAAAATCTTGGGGCATACAAAAACCTTCATCAGTAAGGTCTCCATAGCTGCCTTAACACTATTACCACACAGTCACATCCCACATTTAAAATTCTTAAAATTAATAAGTCTGTTGAATTTTTTGTAACTGTGTACATAATATTAGCTAGATATTCAGCAATAGTCATATAACTGGACAGATTGAATGTTCCAGTTAATTGCAATTGTTTTGGGGCATGCATATTTCAAAAGCAAACATTATTTGTACACTTCAAGATTTTTCTGCTAATGAAGCAATAACATTATAACAAGAACGGATAATGAATTTTTAGTATAGAAATACACAGCAACATCATTTGAACTGCAGAATCACTTTCTCTGTTCTACTTGAACCGTTGCTTCATTTGCTTCAGTAGAAAGAAATATCACAATTACCTACTAATTATGTTAATGCTATAGGAGAGAAAGTGTCGTTTCAGCCCACCTTGAGAATTACCTGTCTTATTCTACCTACTCCTACTACCTACTTAAAGGATTCTGAACTCTCAAAGCCCAAAACCCCTCTGCTAATAGTATAATAAAAACCAAAACCAAACCAAAGTAAACCAAATCAAAACCAAACCAAACAAACAAAAAACCAAAACCCAGTAAAATATAATTTCATTATAATTCTGTGGAAACTCCTCAATATTTTATTGTGTGTCATCTGGGAAACAAATAATTGAGAATTTCAGCGGTGGTTAATTCACGATGAGACATCATGGAAACAAAGAGAAAAGTGGTCACTGGAAAACAAAGCAAATTTTACTCTTGTGATGAATAATTGTGATAATCTCTGTACCTCTTCAACTGGAAAACCTCACAGCTTTTTTTTTTTTTTTTTCATTGCTCCTACTGTTTCTAATAACAGTAACTAATAACCACCATGGCAAGCATGCCAGAAGATGGAAATCGCTTGTCACAGGCTGGACTCTTACAGCATATGTACAGTCAGGGCTGACAAGGAAGGAGACACAGACACTGAACCACAGACTATTTTCTATGTGCAGAAACCACCCAAAGCAAGGTAAGAAAATTTTTCTGATGTGATAGAGAAACTGGGCGTAATTAGGATCTCATTCCTTTAATATGCTGTGCAGTATATATTACAGAAATCTGCCTACAATAGAGATCTTTAAGTAGACTATCTGTATTTTCTCTGCAGTGATTATGAACAACTAGTCCAGATAACTGCTTCTGTGTATCTGATGAAATTAATCCCACCATCTGTGCTTTTATCCTAGCTACATTATTTTCAAGTTTATGGCAGGAAGAAGTATCAGCTCCAGTCCAGAAGTTTCTGAGTTTCACAGAGCTTTCCATTTCCTATTCCTCCCTCCCTGGACAGTGGAGAAATGTTAGAAGCAGCAGGTAGGAAGAAATGCACTGGCAGCAGTAGGAGTGCGAGATGAGTATGTGATGAAGGGGTGTGGCAGCAGTGTACTGGGAGAAAATCTGAGAAGTGGGAGTCCTTGTGAAAAAAAAGAGGTGAACAAAAACTAGAGCAGGGAAATGTATACTTTATTTAGAATGGTAGCTGAAAAATATGGGATGAAAGTGTAATAAGAGGTACTATGGTACATGAGTCATGGTAGGAAGAGAGGAGTTGAGCAGGAAGACTTACAGAAAGGATTTGGAGGGAAATTTTAAAAGAGAAGGAAAAGTTATCTAACATATTGACTAATTTCTGTATGAAAAATAAAGGAACAAACTAGTACTTGTAAAGCCCAGAAAAGAAGTGACACAGGGGAAATACTAAAGAAGTTTGCAAAATTATGGATGTTAAGGAGAAGGTAAGGTACTTTTTTCTCTCTTCCAAAAAGGAAGAATTAACTTTTGATGAAGTTAGCAGTCCCTGGACTCAAAAAGAAGAAAAAACAGGAGACTCGTAAAATTTGTTGTCAAATGGTGTTCTTGAAGTAAAAAGTAAAAGCTTATATAGACTTGAGATGAAAAAAGTTTGAGGAAGTAATTTAAAGTTACTAATTATATAGAAACCAGAGGCAGTTTAACAAATTCACTGAACTGAAAATGTTGGGACGCTGAGAGAATTCTGGAAGCATCATGTACACTTGTTTTGTTCGTATTTTACCTTAGGTATTTGCTTACAGCCATTGCTAGAGAAAGCATACTGATTTAGATGATCCTTGGCCTGACACAGCATGGTTGCATTTATATTCTAAGCAGGGGAGAGAAGGAGGTAAAAAAAGTGTGCTATTACTACTCAGGAAGTATTATGAAGGCAGTATTTAGGAATTATCCGTTTTTCAGGACATACATTTAAGAAATATATGCTTAGGAATTATTGTTTTTAAATCAGTCTGGCTAAGTGCATCTATGTAGAAAGAATTTCCAAATCTATTTCTAGTCTCCAACTAATAGTACAATCTGAATCTGTTTGACATGCCTTGTTTTGATTACTCTCTCTCTCTCTTTCTCTCTCTCTCTCTGTATATATATATATACAATGAACTTAAACATACTATATAGAAAATAAACTATATATAGAACCCAACTAAACAAAAAAACAAACCCCAAACCATCTTCTTAATAATATTCTATTTCATTTAACCCAACTGGAAGAGATTTATCTGAAGTCTGTATTGATGCCAGGGAAATGAGACTTGTACAAGTTAACTCAACAGACTGTCATACAATGGCTTATCTCAGACAAAGCCTTCCGTAACCACCACGTCATAAAAGGGCCAAAGGCCATGCCGCTCTTTTGTATGGCTTTCCATCAAACCATGTTTATTGACACCCAAAAGCTGGCCTCCTAGAGAAAGCAGTAGGGGTCTTGGCACTGTGTCACGCCTGTCAGTGCAATGAGAGACACATCAAACATCTGCTTCCTTTCATTTATTGATACTGATAGGTGCATTTTAAATGAATTTGTACTTAGAAAAAGTGATGAATAGCTTAAGAAGTGTGATATGCACACAATGGAAGTACCATGCTCAGGTAGCCATACAAATAGCTGTACAGGAAGCAGCTTAATCTTCCTTACTAATGCCTGAAAGGATGGGAACATCCATCAAATAAGGTATAATTGTCTTTTTCTAATATAAGTGAGTATTACAATTATCTTAATATAATGGAGTCAGAAATATCTTAAATCTACCAGATTAATAAACAAACAAGCTCAGCATAGTGGCCAGCCAAGAGGTCAGATCAGGTTGCCCTGAGGTTAATTGGAGTTTTTCTACTGAATTAAATTAGGTAAGTGTTCAGCACAAAATGCTTGAACTTTCCTGAATGGCTTCCTTTGAGTGAAGGGAAGGCGAACATAAGCAAGCTTTGGTTACATATTATGTCCAAAGCACATTTTTTTCTTGTGGCTTTAATCCGTAAACCAAACCTCACTCTTTTGCTTTTCTCATCTTTATAACCATTCTTATCTACTATCTATCAGTAATATACTTTAAACAGCCAGTACTGAAAAGAAACTGGACTTTCATACTGGTTTTATTCTGTCGTGTTGCTAATTGTTGTGCAGACAGAAGGCTTAAAATGGCAGCCTACAGGCTCTGTCTTGCAAACTGTTTTTCAAAGACTACACTGTTTTTATTGAGAAATTCTCTCTTGCTGATTGATCTGTGACTTCCTCTGCATCATTCAGAGAGTGAGCAGGCTGCTGGGCTGCTGTTGTTAAAAACTTTATTATTCATTCAGTAAGATAGATAGATAGGAAAGGACCAGAGTGTTAGGAATTAATATCAATGATAACTAAAATTTATTTTGTTGTCCATCTAGTGCAATATTTATTCTATCATCTGCTAATTTGACTGTCATTCTTGTGATAGCCAAATCTACCTATCCTAGATGAAATTCACAGTATTGGACAGTGCTGGGTCACACTGGAGCTGTTCCTTAGCTTTTAAAGTCTCATATATAAATATGAATGCATATTCACATCTGTGTGTGTGTGTGTGTGTGTGTGTTTGGGAAGAGAAGCAGAAAGATAGAAAAAGAGGAAATTAAGAAAATGGAAAAGAGCAAAACAGTAACAATTTCTTTAAAATTTTGTTCCTAACCCCTTATTTAACCATGTCAATAGAAGTGATTCAAATTCTAAAAATTAGGTAAGTGGAGGATTGCAGGTGCTTAACACTTCAAGCAACTGGTCTTGAATTTAGAAACCTAACTTCTAGCAATCAAATCAGAAAGTTTTTGTAAACTCTGCTTATACCAATAGGGGTTATTTTTATCTCATATTACCCTTCATTCCTTTCATATATTTTTGTCTAAAACAAAGAGAGGGAGCTCAAAAGCTTAAGCAAGAACAGGCAGTGTGGTTAGAAATTGAAACATAAAATATCAGAGTTAGCATGAGTTTTATTTTTGGTATTGGTTATATCGAACTATGCCTTAAATATACTTCTACAGGGGAATTTTTGCAATGTTGCTGTGTCCTGGGTTTCTGCAGCTGAATTTTTTTTTTTTGGTAGTGGGGGGTGCTGCAGAGGTTGTTTCTGTTAGAAGCTGCTAGAAGCTTCCCCTGGTCCCATGGGAGCCAATGACACTTGGCCCCAGGAGGCACATCTGGCTCCTGGCCAAGGCCAAGCCAATTAGAGATCATAGTAACGCCTCTGTGCTAATATATTTAAGAATTGGAAGTTGTTGCACAGAGGAAATTTCCAGGGTGTGAGAACATGGGATAACAAGGCAGACATCAAGGGCGCTGCAGAAGTAGGCGGGGAGGAGGCATCTCATGGAGCAGGAGAAGGACTCAGAGCTAAAACACCTGCAGCCCATGGAGGAGCCCATGCTGGAGCTGTGGATGCTTGAAAGGAGACCTGTGGACCCGTGGAAAGGCAAACCCATGCTGGAGCAGGAGACCTGTGGACCTGTGTTGAGGCAGACCCATGTTGGAGCAGGTTTTACCTGAGTGAGAGCTGTGGCCCTTGGGACAGCAGATATGGAAGAGATGCTGCCCGAGGGTTGGATTCACGTTGGAGAAGTGTGTTAAAGACTGTCTCCTGTGGGAAGGACCCCACAGAGCAGGGGATGGACTAAGTTGTGGTCCCCTGTAAACCGTGGTGAAGCAGGATGTCCCCATGGAGGCGCATTGGGGTGCAGGGACTCAACCTTTACTGCACCCCATGGAGGAGTGACCCCAAGGGGTGGGGGAACTCACATCGCCACTGGCAGCAACTGCAACCTACTGCAACCCCCCATGGACAGAAGGAGGGGTGGGGGAAAATTGTGTGTAGTGTGTGTTTTAAGATTGGGGTTTTTTCCTAGCTATTTAGCTTAGCTTTTATCCTGTTAGTAATAAATTTTAGGTATTATCTCACTTTGAGTCTGTTTTTTGCCCATAAAGGTGGTGGGTGGATGACCCCTCTCCCTTCTGCCTAGTTGCAGAAAGGGATTTAATGAGTCCATGGAATCCGGCCAGGGTCAACCCACTACATGGTGGTTTTAATTTACATTTTTTTGGAAAGTATTCTCCTTTGCTATCAAAACTAATGCAAGACACAGATAAAAGAACTTTTAGTTTAGGGAGAAAAGTACCCTATGAGAATCCAGTTGTGTTTTTCTTAATAATTTTTTTGTTTCTTTTTTTTTTTTTTTTAAACTAGTGGCAGTCTTTTAGTTACTAAAAATTATGTCTCAAAAGGCTAAGTGGTTCAGTTAAGTGCCAAAATAATGAGATGCTCCTTCAAATTATATTTGATTTGCTTTCTTGTAGGCCCACATTGATTGGAAGTTTCCTTTTTTTTTCACTTTCCTTTCAGAACTGATAATTTAGTTGCAACAAATTTTCATGCAAACATATTAGCTTTGGTAAAACCAAACAGACAATCAAACAAAAACTGTTGTTAAGAAATCTTTTGACAAGGTGGTAGCACTTTCTGTCAAGTTGCATCTTGGAAGTGACACCCTTTTCCCCTTTAAGTAGAGTAGAATTTAAGGCTTTTTTATTTTTTTCCCTTTTTTTTTCTCTTGTCTTGAAATAGATGGTCCAGGTCCATTTTGTTTTCTAATTTACAAAGTTAAGACTTGACTCTAAGTAAGACAAACACGAGGGTCTTTGGGGACTGGAATGTTTTCGTTTAATTATTTTCATATATGATAAATAAGCTAAAAAAAATTTCAAATTAATGGGTCTTGAGTTCATCAAAACATTGAAGAGAAAACAATCAAACACACTTCCATCCCTGCCAAGTTTTGAATTTTCCTGGGAAAGGAAATCCATTTTCTTATCATCACAAATCTAGACTTTTCTGCTCCAAACTGAATAAAAATGTGTACCCACTACTGTTTATATATTTTCACTAACTTATAAGCTCCTAGAAGATTTGGATTAACTCACCATATCAGACATAAGAAAGCATAAAGCACCACTCTACTTGTTCACTTGTTTAAAATATTTGTCTTCTGCCTCCATCTGAATTGAGGGGAAAACTAAAAGGGAGAAAAAGAAACCGGTAAGAATAATTCAAGAGAACAAGTAGCTGTTCATATCCATAGTTATATAACTGCGTGTGTGTGTGTGTGTGTGTGTGTGTGCGTGCGCGTGTGTGTGTACATATATATATAATCTATCTTTCATATGTACGTATTTAAATATCTCATAGTAGTATGTATACACTTCAAATGTGTATACACTTCTCTCATTTAAGGCCTGTGAAACAGCAGTTAGGAAAAAAAAAAAGAAAGCTTGTATCCATACTGAGAATGGAGAACTATAGTGAGCCATTTTGGGCACTTTGATTGCTGACTTGCTGCCCTTTCCCCCTTCCCTTCCATCGACTTCCCTCCCTCCCCTCACATCACCGGTAACTTGCACTTACTGCTGAAACAGCCTGCAGCCTCTCGAGCCAGAGAGCTTCAGTACTTGGACAGTTATTTGCCAAGGTTTTACCGCACCCTTACCGTGGCCCTGTGTGGTACTCTTCCACTGAAGAATTCATGAAGAAGATCCATCGAGCCCTTGGTTGTGGGGAATTCTAGGTGGAATGGGAGAAAGAGGAGAATGACAAGTGGTTATTAAGTCCTTGGGAATTCACAGAGAGGAAATCCAATATTTTTCATACTGTGAGCAGTTCTCTATTTTTCAGTCAAGAACTGTGCCACCAGCAAAATAATTAAAGGGAGGAGCTCGCTTGCAATCATGTTTTTCGTTCCTTATCTAAGCAGCACCAAGAGCACCACAGATCTAATATAAGATGTGACTTAGAAAGTAAAAAGAAAGGAAGTAAAGTTTCCCTGGTTCCAAATATACTTACAGTGCCCTATTCACAGCATGAAAAAGAGAGCTAATAAGATAACAAAGTGTGTGATGAAGTGCAGCAAGCTTGCACTTCTGCGTACAACGTGTGAGTGGAGACAGCCATTAATAACTCTTTCAGACTCTTAAGGGCTGCAACACAAACACTATTAATATACTTCTCCTAATAACCACTAAGGGAGGTGATACAGCATCTTCAAAGGAGGCCAGCTTCACTCTGCAACCCTGAAGAGCCTGATGCTTGGGAGGAGGTGTTTAGATATGGGGGGACCAAGGAGTCTTATGTACCAGATGGAAGTAGAGAGGTCCAACACATATTTTTTTTACTGTACTATACAACGAGATACCTTATTTCAAGTTGTATAATGAACTACTTGAGATCCATGCTGTTAGATAGCACGGCTTGGTGCTTCCCAGTCTCCACCCCTTGGATACAGTATAAATAGCTGTTATTTCTCTGTTTGCTAGGTCTTCACACTCCAGTGCTTCTCAAACCCTTTTAATTGTTCTACACGTGCCAGTATTTCACTAAGTTCCCTATTTACCTGGCTGCTGCGCTTCTGCTTGCCCCACTCACCTCTCACACAGCTGTTACTCTCAGCAGACCACCCATGCTGCTCTACAGCTGACACACTTGCACCCTTCACATAAAAGGGATTCATTGCTCAATTGGTGATCAGCTGATAGCTCAGCTCAGAAAATAATTTCCAAGCATTTATCTGATACAAAGGGGCAGCTCAACTTTCTGTTCCAAAGACATCAGGCATCAGCCCCTTCATGACAGGTCTTAGTTTTAATCTACGTCTTCTGTCTAATGAAATTTTTCTATATTTGATGGAAGGATGGGAGAGCTAGGCATCCCTTTCTATAGCATTCCTTTTGTTGTGGGGAGTCTTCACTCCTCTGTCTAGTGCTATGCCCATCTGCAGCATGGAAACTAAGAGCTTGGTCATTTTCCAGCAAAAACTCCATGATTCCTAAACATCTTTTTATCCAGTTTGATTTTCACAAATATGTGGCAAAGGGTGATATTCCTGCTTTATTTCAGTAATATCTGGTGGAAATAAAAAGAACAAAATTGTCATTACTAATGATGTAACTATACTGTTTCTGACACTGAGTGTGTTCCCTTTTGATCTCATCTGACAGTGAGAAGCACAAGCCACCCTTACTGGAAAAGACGGGATGCTGAGGACATCTGCATTCCTTCACATCACTCCTCCCAGCTACAGAAATACATGAGCAGTAGCTGTACACTTCAAAGAAGCATTATGAAGTCAAGGGCCTTGCTTTCAGTCTGCTCTGCTAAAGTCTTTAGCAGCTTATACTAGATGAGAGATAGTGGCGACATGCTGCAGCTCTGTGTGACTCATCACTGACACCTTGGGAAAACATTTTGAAAACAACATTGAATTTGCTGTCAGTCATAATCTACACAGACCATGTGCACTAACCTGGAAAGTGGAAAATTTCAGGATTGGTCATTTGGTCTCCTTCTATTCCAAGTGTTACTGTGACAAAATAGTCTGAATTTAGATGTTCGTTTCACTAGCTTAATTTACCTTAATATTAAGTAAAGATAAGATGAAAAGTTGCCCCTCTACAACGGGTTATCTCTTTCCTGTGATATATTATTGATCTACCGCATGTATACTTAATTATCTAAGAGAAGAGTAAGACAAATTGTTCTGCACTTAAACCATTGAAAAAAAAAAGAGTGCAAAAGAGAGTCTGTATAATTTTGAATATAATATTTCTTGAATTCTACGTGTGCACTTAATTGTTCTAAACATTAATTGATAATATAAATTTATATCTAAAATTTTAATGGTAATTCACAATGCAAGGAAGACATATAGCAAAGTGTTACAGTGTAATTTGATTCTTTAACTATATTAATATAACATTTTTATGGTTTATTGTACTTCTGTGCTAATATTTAGAAACCTAAGTGTATAAAATTATTTATGTGGTAATGAGATAAGCAGCATAATTGCATATAATTTGCAAATAATTTGCAAAGTTGTAAATTTACATTTCACTTATTAAACTGTTATTTGGACTTCAGTAACACTCTAATAATAAGAAAATATTGGACTGGATTTTTCTTGCAAAGGAGGTAATATGATTTTTCAGGACTATATATAATATCCTCCAGTTAGGGTCTTTTTTGGTTTTGAAAGCCCATTCTGTTGGTGACATACACAGTTTCAAAGAGTTGGAAAAAAATGGGAATTCTTCATCCATTATTTCTTCCTTTTAAATAATAAAGTATTAAAATGTACATAAGAATAAAATGTTACATTTTTAAAAAACAGATACGAACAGATTCTTATAATTTTACTTAGTCAATCCATCATAATTATAAATACCAGTTTCCAATTTTCTTTCCAGACTATGTCAAGACATCTGAAAATACAACATGGAGTCAAATTCACATCCTTATAGCTGAAGAAGACAAACTCCAAAATATGAGTTAAAAATATAATTTGTGTTTATATCAACAGAGAAAAATATATACCTAATGAAAGGGGTTCAGATGATTGACATTAAAGGCCTGTCTCAAGATAAGTCCTTGTTCGGAGCTGCCTATCTCCAGTTATTGGCTGTAGACAGAAAAAATTGCCTAAGGTTCACAACCTTAAGTTTGTACATTTGAGTGCAACTCGTGCAACATCTGTATCTTTTCCAGAGAAAGTGGGTGGCTTGCTATTTACTGCCAAGTTCTGTGAGGAGTCTGCTAGTTAAATAGGTATGATCCTGATAACTATTTTTTTTCTCTTTTTTAAAATGCACCTTTTATGCACTGGGGAATTTTCACAACAGCTAAGTCTGAAGTTCAAGATCCTCTCTCTTTTAAGAAATAGGCCATTAGGGAACTACCAGTGTGGTTGCAGCCCTGTTGTAAAACTATTTCCTCTACCCCACCTTCTCTGGAAGTATTGAGTGGGTTTCTGGCATTATTCATTCTTTACCTGTTCATTTATAATTTACTGAAGGAGACTGGCAGATACCAGGAACAATGCCAGAGCCAGGTTTATGTGCACTTCCACATTTTTCTATGAAACTTGTTCTTAGGTTGGTATCTGCTTAGCTACTTAGTTGGTACTGTTGGGAGTGTCTGCTGATTTTCATACGTATTCAATGTTGAGAGAAAAGCACATCAAACAACAGGGTGGGAGGAAGACAAGGAATACACCAAAACTGTAGCCACAAGTAAACAGTCATCAAGTGTCTGTCGACCAAACAAATACTGCTGTGAACTTATGGTACATTTCTGTTTTCAAAATACAAGCTGAAGAAATGCATGCTGAGGTATTGGCAGACCTGAGCCTTTGTTATGGCTGCCCTTCTCAGGGGAATTTAACGCAGGTCAGTGTCTTAGTCTAGAGTAAACTAAAACAATTTAGAATCCCTTTCTCAAATTGACTGGCTCGGGATGGGCAGAGGTGGGGGTGGGCTGGGGGCTCCCCCCGTTGGTGCTGTCAGTGCCCCAAGGAAAAAAACCCGCAGCAACTGCAAGGCGATGGTAAATGTCCATCCGAAGCACAGGGGCACACTGGGCCAGGAACGGGTGGCAGGGAAGAGGCCAAACCCACCAGAGTCCCTCCGCGGTGCCTCCTTCCCCGAAGCTGCCCCCGAAGAAGAGTAAAAAACCCCAAACAACTCCCAAAACAAACGAAGGAACTCTCTGCCCAGCCATCAGGTTGGAATTCAGATCATTAGCCAGGTTTTTTGTTGAGGAAGGTGTCAGCTCCCAAAGGCTATGTTGGTAGGGAAAGAAAAATTCTGACAAATTCTAAAACTATAACAGTCAGTTTCTGTAAGACTTCTTGAAGGAAAACAATAGGTTTCTGAGAGAGGTTGCAAAAGGTGCATCTTTCACTAGTGTTATGGAATGATATGGTGCATGGAAAAGTGAGAACACTGTTTTCAGCTTTTTCAAGTTATTTTTTTTAGTGGGCTTTTCTTTATTTAATGACAATAATTTAATAATACTTAACAATTAAGATTGTCTTTTCTGATTTTAGTTCTGAGGAATTTAAGAACAGTTTGCAAATTGGTTTGTCATGTCTAAGGAATTGTCAGAAGCCCCTCCAATGGGAGGAGTTGGGAAGGATAAAAACACTTTCATTTTTTCTAAGTTCAACAGAATATTCCTATTAAGCGTTATCTGATTTAAAAATTCTGTTCCTTGTTCAGAGTAGAGGTGTCTATTGAAGGCAGGCTAAAGAGATGTGCACTTCAGCTAAGAGAAAAAAAGGTAATACGATGATTATATGTGGCCAGCTGTAGGAAATGTCTTTCTTTGCATATAATTTGGTTCAATTGTGCAAAGTACTCCCCTGGTAGTTTCTTTAGTCTGTGAATCTGTACAGTCCTCTGTGAAGACTGCTTTTTGTCAGTCATTCGCTGATAAAGGTATGTCTGATATTGCTGAAAAACAGTTTTAGGCTCTTTATCTTACAGAACAATAATTATATATATCATTCATTGAGAGGTGTTCTCTCTTTTGTTTACTTCCCCAAGGAGCTGACCACAGAAACCTCCTGTATTACTGATGACACTTCCAGTTACTAGGTATTCTTTTAAAGGTTTCTTGTTCTTTCATCATTCATCGAAGATGTTGAACCTCATATTTTGCCACATTAAAAAAAATTCCATTATTCCTTCCTAGTTTTTCTGTTTCTAAGTATCACTGTTCACAGATTTTGTTCAGCAGCTTCTCCCACAGTTGTATTCCTGTTTTCTGATAAAATTTATTTAGTGCTAGTATTTATGTTACAAACAATTCCTCTAAAAATTATTAAGCATTTTCTAGTATGAGATTTGGGTGTTCTAGCATAAAAATGGACTTAACAGTGATGATGATTTTTTTACTTTTCCTTATTTTAGCATTACACAATTACTGTTCTCATCAACAGTAACAGAAGGTTCCTTGTTCCTGGCATCATCTATCATATTGCATTCATACACAATGTTTCGTTCAAGAAAGAACAAGATTTTTTTTTTTTATGTTGCTGTCCTCTCCATCTAAGAGAGCTGGCAGCATAATCTATATAACAAATGGCAAATATAGACATCTGTAGCTGCTGGTGGTGTGCTTTCCTAAAAAGAAATCATCCTGGCTTTGTTGCCATGTATAAATGGGGTAAAATTCAAGAACAATTTCTTCAATTACTGAATGTCCAACTCTGAGGCAAATGATCATTTTCTTTCAAAACTTCCACTCGAACAAGAAGATGGAAACAGGTTTGGTTGTTTTTTTTTTTTTTTTTTTTTTTCTTAGTGGCTTGCTCCCTTATATTAAAGGAAATTCATTAACTCAGGAAACATGAACAAAAGGACATGATATGTTTTAGCCACTGAGACAGGCCTTGTCTGTTTGCACATTGAGCAACTCAGACTTTGTGATGTAAAGTGTCATTATTAGGGAAGGTTCTGAAAAGTCATTTAAAAAGTTGATGTGTACATTTTATTGAAGTGATTTTTTTCTCCAATTTCTGTTTTTACAATAGCGTACAATACAGCTTACAATAGCTTTGCAGACAGATACCAAGCACAATTTAATGCTTAAGGACGCACAAACTCCCACATATATGTCATAGTGTCTTACTATTTGTTCACTTATAAGCATTAAAGAAAATAATCAGAAAATGTAATTTTATATCATCATCCTAAGCTGCTCTCTACTTCACATACAGTAGTATAAAAATTGGCTATTATTAATTTTTTTTGGTTATTATTAATTTTTAAAAAGGTTTTAAGAGAAGAGCGAAATGATTTTTGAGATGAGACTCAGGGAATTACTCACAAAGGCTGACTACTATGCTTTCTTATGACTCTACTTCAGCAGTTGCCTCAAGTCCTTCAGGCTAGGCTGCAATCATTAACCATTAACATCTGAGGCACCTTCTATCCTACTATTTATTGGCTCCTCTACACTAAACACAGCATTTGAGAACAATTTTTTCATATGATAGTCTATACCTATGGGCTGTATTGAAGTATTCCACAGGCAGGTGAAAAAGTGATTTGAGATAAATGTGAGCAGCAATCTCTTTTTCCTTTATACATTCAATTTATTGAACATTTAATGTTGTATTACTTCTGCTTTGTATCAATAGTTTCAGAAAAATATCAGATAAATGTATGTGCAAATTGGAAAGAATGCAGAACTTATCTCTGAGCATAAGAAATATTTATTAATAAGAAGTGAGAATTTTGGAGAATTATCTAGCTTCTTTTAGATATAGTTATCATTTTGCTATCTTACAGAATGGGAAAGTTCCAGTTATTGTTATCTGTATTTTCCAAAGGGCGGATGCATAAACAATAGATAATGTCTAGAATTTAAAAAGGTTCAGCTATGTTTACATTCAAGAATAGCAGTAGATTACAAAAGAAGATAGGAAGTAGTTTTCATTTAATGATGCCTTAACAGTGAAAAAACTCACAGTTCTTGAATATCAATGTATCTATGTATTTATTGTAAGTAAAATAACTCTGAAGAACATAGAGCTAAAAACGATAAACCACTATGTGAATATATCCGTCATTCCTTGATGTATGTTTCACAGTAAATCTGACATGGAATCAGTTTCTCCACAGAAGCTCTGCTCTCACAGACAAGCTTTGTCAATGGCATGTTGAATCAATGACACTACTTTCATGCAATTTTAAGAAGAAATTATTTTAATGCTTTCTCAGTTTTCTTCCTTGATCTTTAACATACATAACTACTGATGTCACTGGTAATTTCTAAGGGAGCAGATAAACAGACAGCAATTTCTAAAGTGCTTCAACTACAATTCAAATAACTAATGGCCTGCTCTGTTACACAGAGTTTATGAAACCATCTCAGGCTGATTATCAGGAAGAAAGAGAGGACCCCTACCTGTGTGGCTTATTAAAGGCTATGTTGAATGCTTTTCATAACACTGTGAGTCAAACAAGGAAGCAAGTGTAAAAACCTGCAAACACAGACACGTACAATTGTTTTCATTCCTATGAATGTAGCGCCCAAAACAGAGGAGTGTATTCCTGCAGTACCAAAGTTAAACTGCACAGGCTTATTCTGAGCAGGGCTTTCCCTGTTCACCAAGGAAATTGCACCCTTTCATGCATTATTACATGCATCAAATATTACAGTTAAATATACTTTTTCCTTTGCAACCCTCAGAATTTTAATTTAAAAAAAAATACGAATTTTCAAATAAAATTGTAAATATTTTCTTTTACTTTTAAATTATTCCTCTAAAATGAACTTCAGTACACATTTAAGCTTAGTGTGGACCTTATTCACAGTTAATCTTTCATTTCTTTGGAATATTATTTGAACTCTTCACACTATCTGAGGTGTGAAGTCACTTTTAAAACAGGAAGAACCAAGAAAAAAAAAAAAAAAGTAGTTAAATTCCATCAAAATTAAGAAATACCTCCAAAACTTTTGAAGACTGCATTTCTTTTACAAAGAGTACATTATATGGAATTGTTATACTCGCCTTGATTACAAAAAATATATATATATTATGTCAAATGTTCATCCTAGTAGACTACTATTCTAACAGAAAATAGTTTGAGATAACTTTTTCACAGATGGGAAAAATGAAAGCTTTTTATCATTGGAGTGTTAACAATATTTTTTTTTGAGAATCTGACCTCCTCTCTTTGATCCCCAACTACTTTTAATAATTTTGTCCCTGTTCACTACTGCACCATCTCAAAGGCATCATTTTAGGGCAGCTGAATTAATTCTATAACAAAATTTAATGGCACTAGTAATCTACTAGTTTCTGATAGTTTCTTTCCTTAATTGACAATTAATTGTCTCCTTGGAGACACTGTTCTGCTCCTTGAGAAGTATGTACATCATCTGTTGGATATTTTAATATTTAGACTTACTATTCTTCTCTTACTTATCTGAAGAGGCAGACAAAGTATTCCTTAAGTAGCTGGGAGAAGCCTCAGCCAGAGTATGAGGAAAGGACTGAGGTGTATATTGTCTTCTCTGTAGTAACTAGACCAGTCATTCTCAGGGCACCCAGCCCACTAAGCCAGAAGACAGAGATGGGGAGCAAAATGAGGTCCCTGTAATCCAGGGGAAAATTGTCAATGACCTGCTATATCACTTTGACCTACACAAGTCGATTGGGCCAGATGGGATCCACCCAAGGGTCCCGAGGGAGTTGATAGGAGTGCTCACTGAGCCACTTTACATGATTCATCTTCAGTCCTGGATGACCAGGAAGGTCCCAGTGTGCTGGAAGACAGCAAATGTGATGCCTATATATGAGAAGGGGCAGATGGAGGACCTATGAAAATACAGGCCTGTCAGTGTGACCTCAGTGCCAGAGAAGGTCACGGAGCAGATTTTCTCAAGTACCACCATGGGCGCTTGCAGGACAACCAGGGCACCTGTCCCAGCCAGGGTTTATGAAGGTCAGGTCCTACTTGACCAACCTGATCTCCTTTTATGCCTGAGAAAGCCAAGGGCATTCTGTATCAAAACCAACATGGCCGTCAGGGCCAGGGCAGTGATTGGTCCCCAGTATTGGCACTGGTGAGGCCACACCTCAATTGCTGTGTCCAGTTCTGGGCCCCTCAGTTCAGGAAGGCCACTGAGGTGCTGAAGCATGTCCAGAGAAGGGTAGTGAAGCTGATGAAGGGTCTGGAGCACAAATCCCATGAGGAGTAGCTGAGGGAATTGGGGTTTTTTATTCTGGAGAAAAGGAGGCTCAAGGGGGATCTTATTGCTCTCTACAAGCACCTGAAAGGAGGATGCGCTGAGGTGGAGGCTAACCTCTTCTCCCAGATAACAAGTTACAGGACAGGAGGAAATACCTTCAAGTTGCACTGGGGGGAGGTTTAGACTGGATATTAGGAAAAATTTTTTCATGGAACAGCTTTTCAGGCCTTGGAACAAGCTGCCCAGGGAAGTGATGGAGTCACCATCCTTGGAGGTATTTAAAAGACATGTATATATAGCACCTGGGGACATGGTTTAGTGAGGGACTTGGTAGTTCTTGGTTTATGTTTGAACTTCATGATCTTAAAGCGCTTTTCCAACCTAAACAATTCTAAGATTCTATAAAGTCTTGCATTAGTTCACGAAATGTTGTATCAGGAAGATATTATCAATGTTCCAGTTACTACCTCTTGATAAAAAATTTAGATATTGAAAATATTCTCTTATGTATGTTACTCTCAGTATGTATGTTTGATCAACACTACAAAAAGTTACAATATGAGATGGACATTTAGTCTAAACAGAAAAGATTAATATCTGTTTCGAAAGTAGGTATGTACATCTAATGGAACAGGGAGGAAAAAGGTAACACTAAGTTAAAGATCAGTTTTTGTATTGGTCAAACATTTAAAACAAATGACTAAAACATGTCAGTATTACCTCTATGTGCAGCCCTTTTTTTTTCTATAGGTTTCTCTTCAAAGATAATTACTGAAGATAAATGTATATAAACAGGAAATTTCTTTCTGAAATTTTTCTTTACACCTGAATTATTTATAATAGGAAACGTAATTCCCTGCTTGTGATGTAACATCTGTGGCCATGAGAAAAAAATTATTCTCTTAGAAACTTCATAAACTAACAAACTGAAGGAAACCATCAATCACAGGTGCAAAAGAGCAACCCTTGGCATATTCTGAGTGTACACATATACCCATTAAAACTGTTTTGTTTATACACATAATAAAATTATTGAAAGGAAAAAATGCGCAATTTTCAGTTACAAGACATAAGTGTCCTATGTGACTTACATGAGTATATTAATATAGCACATGGCCTTAAAAGTCTTCAGTGTTTCACTTTTGTTATCACATGAAGATTCAGAATACTTTTCCAAATCATATCAGTTTGCCTCTACTAACATCATTGTATTGATAAGGAAAGTTGTAGTACCCGTTTGAAGCCAGCTAAGAGTTTACCATTTCTATCAGTCAAGTGTATGTTACTATTCTATAAATTGCATTTTGGCACATGCCACTGAATGAATTTTAACTAACACTAATGCTCTTCATCCATTCTATTCACTATTAGAATTGTCATCTCCTTTCAGTTCCAAGGTAGCTATCATAACTGATTTTGTATTTAAAACCTGGATAAATACTGCTCTGAAGTGGGGCCTCAATTAACCATACTGTTAAATGAACCTTAGTGTGATTTTGAATTAAAAGTTTTTCTTGTTGTTTGTGCTCTGTGAAAATGTCTCATTTCAGTGTGTTTCACTAAAGTCCACCAAAGCCTTTCCATTTGATAAAATTGTCATTTACTCAGCTGTGTTAAATGAGCATAAGTTTCTGGAAGTCACTAGCATTGATCACATCAGATGAAATGCTGAGATGAGATTTTATTCATTTTTTAAAATCTTCCTGGTTTTGAAGAATGAGAATAAAAGACTCAATGTACAATCCTTGCTAGGTGAAGGAGCAGTATGTGTTTATTGAATAATACCCCTCAAAAATCGCCAGGTAGCCTCATGTAGTAAAATAATCACCCCTACCTTGTAGTCTTTCTAGCAGGGCGCTTAACCACAACTTTATTTTCCAGAAATTCCAAGAAATTTTTGTCTATTAGTTTCATATTGGTTTCAGGGGTGAAGCTGGAGAATATTGATTTGGTCAGTGTAGAGAGCACTCCTAACCATTTATAGCTATGGCCATTTGATATTAGATCATGCAGTGCTATAAGTTCAATAAAATCTCCTGGATATAAAGTATTAGCCATCAGAAAGGGGTGCTGCCACTGTCATTTCTTGATAGTTCTTGTGAACTCATCCTGGGGAACTGGGAAAATATATTTTTATTTCCAGAGGAAAGTTTCACCTCATTTTACCTCATTTGCCAGAAAAGAATTTCAAATGAAATGGAAATAATGGAATTAAGGGGAAAGAAGGAAGGAGGAAAGATAGGCTCCCTCATTAAGTTCTGCAGATCAGTTTTTTCTTCTTCCTTTTTTTTTTTTTTTTTTTTTTTTTTTTTTTTTTTTTTTTTTTTATTTAAATTTTTT
>VWZG01004754.1:181188-206486 GCA_013396735.1 Grallaria varia
AAAAAAGGCATCAGAATTCCTGTATTTACATGTTCTAATTTTGTAAATATTCACATTAGATAATTAATGTTCTTTCCCTTCATATAAAGTCTCAGGGATTGAGAACTTTCATTGTCATTGCCAGGTGATTTGTGGCATTCACCTTAGGGAAATGAAGTACTAGTGTGATTCATCTTTGCTGAGCTAGATTTTTCAAGTCTATTCTTACACTACTTTTCAATTCATTAGCATCCTGTGTATTTTTGTGTTCTTTCCAATCTCTGTACCCCTCCTTGCTTTTACTCTTTCCTTTTACTGTCTTCGTTTTCTTTCAGACCCCTGTCTTTCCCTTCTCCTCTGACATGCATACTGCTCTATGTGCCATCATCAGTAAAGAGGGAAAGAGTTGTCAGCTTGCATCTTTTATTTATGAAGCAGCAGAATCATTAATCCTACATTTACTTTGTTTCATTTTTTTCATCCATTACATTAATAATAGATATATTTATTAGGTACCCATCATTTTAATAGAAGTTGGTCCATTGTGACAGCAATTCTAAATGGGTAATTTTTCATAAGTTAAAAGTCCTTGCAGCAAGTATAACTTTGTTTCAGCAAATTGCAATCCGCAGACTTCCATAACAAAGTGCTAATTGTAACTTGGCTTTAAATGTTACATTTTGTATGCAAATTGGCCTGTGGGGAGTTATTATTTAGTATAACATTGCTAAGAACACTAACATTAGTTTGTAATTTGTTTGAAGTGGAATACTATTATTACTAATACATTACATATGGCTTAGAGAAACAACATTGCTTTCCCATGTAAGATAAAAATCTTTTATCAGTCAAATTTGTTGAATGCTTTTTCGTGTTCCGTGGGAAAACAAAAGGTGACCTGAGTCATAAAAAATGCATTGTGTTTTACGTTATTTGAACAGAAGGAAAGTCAAAAGGACATGACGTAATCCTCAGGCACTGAAAGCACTGCACAGGGCCTGATCTTGCGAATGTTTGAACAAATCAGATACTGTTTGCAGGTGAAGTCACACTGACATAGTGGGATTCCTCTTTTTTTTCTTCTTTTCTTTTTTTTTTTTCTGAAACTCTAGAATAACTTACCCTTCCTTCAAAAATCAAATGAGAATTTGTGGTAGGGTTTATTCCAAATGTGTGAAGTGTCTTGGTGAATTCCTTGCTGAATATTTTATTTCCTGCTTCAGTTGTTCAAAAATTAGCACTTTGATCTGACATAAAAAAGGTGCAGTGTCCTGAACATCAAAGCTCCAGAGTTCTAAAAACATTTTCATGAATATTGCCATCAGGTCTTACGCATGCTTTGATATGGTATCATTTTTGTGTGTAATTACAAGGCGACCCTTGAGGATGAAACAATACCTTCCTAGGGGGACAGAAAGAAAAAAAAATAGCAGAATTGAGCCCCCAACACTGGTTTTCAATGGGAGTCCAGTGAGGGTGACTTCACATTTGTCACTGAGCTCTGCCTAACATACCCTTATAGCAGAACAGAGACCCTCAAAGCATTGCTTTCAGTAAGGCATGTTTACACAAACAGGACTCTATCCCTGACTGCCAGCAGTACAGAAACCAAATAATACTGAATCCCAACAGAAAACCTAAATGTTTACATGAATTAAAAAAGAGTAACCACATCATGACAGAACTCTGACAAACATCTGCATCTTTCTACAGTAGAGGTCATTGCTTTAGAAAACTGAATTTATTAACATTGGTGAAAGCTATTCATACCTGTCATGGCAGGTCCTGGGATCCTTTCTGCCAAAGAGAGGAGACATGAGAGTTCAGAAGGGTAATTGATTTAAAAAATAAATCAGAAAATTCACACCAGCGTTAGGAATAAAACCTCCTTCTACATATCAGAAGATAGGAGTTCCATTAATTTTACTGAAAATTACAAACACACTCATAACTTTTCAACAGCTGTTGATTAATTGTTGAAAGAAAATAATGGGAGCCTGAGAGAATTTTGTTGATAGGAAGTTCACTTAGGTCAGCAAATTTATTTGGAACACAGCTGGCCCTGGTAACTCCCTGCTAAACTTCAAGAACAGATCTGTCCAATGAACTGACTCTTCTGTGCTAAACCATTCAAATAGTGCCTCTTTCACTTTTGTAGTGTAAGTGGATGGTTTATATATGTGTTTAAAGCTTGAGGTTGCTTTTTAAAGTAATGTAATTCAATATTTACAGAGCAAAAAATGCAGGTGAGACTTAGGAATGTAGATGAAAATAGTCAAGGAATTTCTGTCTATGACGGTCATAATCTAAACATTTAGATTACTGGATGGTTCTTATAGAAATATTTTCAAGTTTATTTTTTATTGATATACAGCACCCGACCCTCACACTGTGTTAAAATCAAAAAAATTTATTTATGGGAACCATTCAGGCTACTGGAACTGGATGAATTGGCAGTTTTACCCTATGGTTGCCTCTGGCAGATATCACCCATGTGAAAGGCAGTGTTCTTTGGCTCACACTGAGCTGTCAGTGTAGGGAGAGTGGGAAGTCAGCAGTCACACTTTTCTCTCATGTTTTTCATCACTTGGCTGGATGGATCACCCCAAGCTTTTTGAGTAGACACTAGGAGCCCTTCTCAGTTAGGTGTCATTGTCTTCTGCCTGGATTCACCACAGGACACAAACTCAGCCATTCCCTATGACATGGTGAGAGCACATGTTGATGTACCCAGTGCAGGCTGATCACAAAGATATGTGTGTTGATAAGCATCCTTCTAAAATAAAACTGAAGCTATTCTCTCATCATGTGACATATGAACCAAGTGAAGGCACAGAGTGATCTCAGATTACATCAGCCCGACACCTGCACATGTATGCATACGTTTGTGCTGTCATACGAAAAGGGATGCTTAGAAATAGTTCAGATGATAGGTTGTATTCACCTTCTCAGAAACAGACATTACACTTTACAATATTACTAAGTTAATCCTTGGGTTTTTTTGCTCCTTGTTTTTATCTGAAGAAAAAAAACTTAAAGAAGCTGGACCATAGTTTACATGAATTGTCCTGACAGTTAAGTCTAGTTCCTGGGCTGCCACTCAGCATCCCTGCTCCATGAGATCAGAATGTCAGTTAATTCTGTCACCTGGAAACTGATGTGTGTTGAAAGACAGCAAAACTCCAGGCCAGAACAGGGAAGGATCTTAATTTTTACTGTCCATACACATGTTCTCTGAAACAATAGGAGTTTACTGTCCCTCTTCTGTGTTTCTTAGCAACACCAAGTGGGGCTCAGACTGGAGGACTACTCACATTCAGTGTGAGTTGGAGTGCTTCTCACATTCAGCACACTGTTTTGAAGGATTTGAAGGTATAAGTTGAGTTTCTGATTTTTTTTTTCCCTCCTTCCATTGTTCTTGGTTCAACCTTGTAAAAATAGATGGCCAGTCCCACATGAGCTATCAAATGACCATCACCTAAGGTATCCTGACAAGCTATGCTGAACCTTTCCTAAGTGGTAAAACAGCAGGGAAAATCATTGACATAGGATAGCTTTATCTCAGGACTCAAGAAGCGATACAGTAACAGGATGAAGATTAACACTACAAAGGAAAGCAATTGTACATTAGAACAGGGAAGGGCCGAAGAAAACAATATAAACTGTCTCTAGAAGTGAAAAACAAAATAACAAGGAAAAGAAGAAACAAATTGCCATGCAGTAAATTGGCAGGATCTATCTGTAGAGTGTTCTCCAATAAAAGTACTTTGAAAATCAGTAGATAAAAGGCCAAGAATTATCTACATGCTGCATGGGCAATCTCGAGTCAGAACTCCTCATCGCTGCTAGAGCCATCAGCCCCTCATCGCTGTTAATCAGAGCTATCATCTTTCAATCGATGTGGGAATCTAGTAAGAGACACAGCTTTCCAGGACATAATTTTTTTCCATTGAAAGGAAGGATCAGTTTTTTTATTATCTCTTTCCTATTCCCTCTAGTGGACTCTGAACGCAGGAAAATGGAAGCTATGTTTAAGTATACGTGTATGTGCATGGGAAAAAAGTTTGTTGACAAAAACTAGACTTCATTTTACAGGATGAAGGAGGAAATGTTTGCAAGATATCACTGATTTATAATAGATCAGAATATAATCTTTGATATTTGACTGACATAGTTATATATACAAATCGTGTGTATAGATTTTCTAGTCTTGACCATCAAAAATATGCAGTTTTTGGACTTCAGAGTCAACACACATGGTGAACATACTTGATTTTTCTCTTATTTAAACCATTTATTTTTTTCAAATTGCTGACTTGGGCAGGCAACACAACTCTGGTTAATTTGCCTCCTACACCCCTTATCTGGACTACAGAGTGCCTTTTTAGCTTTTCAGAGAAAATCCTGAATTCTAGAGACTAATGGGTCTTTGCTAAAATGCTGGAAAAGCATTTTCTTGCACACTAGCCCAATCTGTCTCCTGCAGAACACATCATAATAGGATGAAAATTGCCTCTTACCTGTTGACCAGCTGAAAATTGCATCTTTAGCTTCTTTCTCATGGAAGCTTCAGCAGCTTCTTCTTCTTTAACAGCTAATTGAAATTCTTAGAAGAAATAAACCCCTCTTCAGTAGTCTGCAGAATGCCTAATAAGGTATTACATGCCCTCCCCTTTTATCATTCAATCATCAGCTCTGCTTCTTTGATTTTTGCAGCAATCAGACTCAAGAGAATGAAGTTGCAGGACACAAGTGAGTATGCTGAGGGAGTCTTGGTAATTTTGGAGAAATTGTTCTGTTTATTCCTGTAAGATGGTTGTGCTGTACTGGACATTTAGTGAGTAAGCTTCTATTGAGGGAAAGGCCTATTATTGCCATTCATCTGTCAAAAACTGGGGAAAGTCTCTTTCCACATATTTTAACATAATATATAAAAATGCTTTGATATTGTTTATAGTTTTAGTCAAAAATGAATAATTTTAGCAGCCAAGGGAAAGAATAAAACACAGATGGTAATTTTTTTTTTTTAAATAATTTGAAATACTCAGATTGCCCTTTGTTTCCCAGTGCAAGATTACAGAGTGGAGGTACATTTAACTGCAAGCTACCAGTGGCCTCTGTCTCAAGTGTCACATGAGTTCTTTCGTACTCATGCATTCTGACAATGACTATGGTGGTCCAGACTGGCCCATTGTATTTCTGCATTACACTGTTCCACCCTTTTTCTTTAACTGCACAATATGGACTCAGTGGGAGAAGGAGACAGAAAAAGGGAGAGGTACAAGACTACAATTTTAGTTATACTTTTTCAGATCATTCTTAGTTGCTATCTAAAGATATGAACCTCTATGATGACAGCTAGAACCAAACCAACTTTCCAATCAACAGAGTATCAGGAAATTCTGCAAGATCCTGTTATCTTCAAAGAGAAGCAAGGAAAGTATGTATGTAACTGCAAATTTCCATGAACACATCAATAATAGTTTCTGCAACATTTTTGAATGTAACCTCCTCTGGTCCTCTTCCTTATGATTTACTCAACTTCTGTATAAATAGTGATCTAGCAACAGCATTGAAAATAAAAGTCTTTATGCATAAAAATAGAAACGTTCCATGATGTTAGTCTTTGAATAGCAATGTTATCTCATTGTGTAATCTCTTCTTTTTCCCTCATTGTTAGAGCCTGAGAGTCATTATCCTGTAATGCACATAGCATACTTGGGTGATCACAAAATAATTACAGTCCACCCTCATCAAAAGCTTCTTAGGTTCCTTGCTCTTTATCCTCCTGCTGTGCAGCTTGTTTATGCTGAAATACATACAACTTGCCTGAGTGGTCAGAAAATAATCACAGGATGATAGAATCATAGCATGGCTCATGCTGGAAGAGTCCTTAAATATCACCAATCCCTCTGCCATCTGAAGAGACACCTTTCGATAAACCAGGTTGCTCAGAGCCCCTTCCAACATGTCCTTGAACACTACCAGGGATGGGACATCCACAAGTTCTCTGGACAACCTGCTCCAGTGTCTTGCCACCTTCACAGTAAAGAATTTCTTCCTAACATCTAGATGAAGCCTACCTTCTTTCATTTTGAAGCCATTCCCCCTTGTCCTGTCACTACATGCCCCTGTAAAAACTTCCTCTCCATCTTCATTTTAGTCTCCCTTCAGGTAACTGGAAGGAATCTCTATGATGAATCTCCAAAACCTTTAATTACATCTATGAATAAAGGTGATTAATTATACCATGAAGCATACAAACATTCTTATTTCAGGGATAGAACAGTATGTCTATATCTGACTGGCATTTGCTTCATGGTAGATGTTTGCTGTTAAATTATTTTTGATATAATACGTTGTCAAATAACTGAATATTCAGGAATATTAAAAAGGTTTGACATAGAAAACAACTGCATTGCTAAGGGAAGTGCTTGTAATTCTCTGTGCACTTATGTTGGACAAGAGCGCATGTATACTGTGGTAGTGAGAACTGAGTAAGACCAATGTATGTTTTTGCTGCTGTATCCCAAATATCTCAGGAATCCTGATACAAGTACTAAGCAGAACTGACAGTCACTTTTGAGCTATCAGCACTGCTCTGGTGACTAACTTTGAGGGTAACAAAAATATGTAAGAAATATGCACTCTTCTTATTACTAAACACTTGAAAGTAGTACCTCCAAAGACCTCCAGTGTTGGTACTGTGTGACCTGGCAGGATTTACATGTTTCTTTTTCTCATATCTTCAAAGATGACTGTTTCATTTCCAGTACAAAGTAGTATTCATGCCATAGCTCAGCAATTTTCAATAATCAACACATTTTGAATTTTTCACATTTGTCACAAAAAAGCCCACTGATTCTTTTCCCAGACAATGACCTTATTTTATCAGGCAAATATATGAGAGTTCGTAAGAACACTACTGTTACATGGAATATTAGGCAAAATTAGATTAAAACACCTTAAGTATAATCTCCGAAGATGAGGCAAAGCTTCCTGATGGTACTCTTCATGGTTTGCGAAATGAATACCACTTCCCTAAGGAAATGTAGGAGACATAAAAGAGAGTTTCCTGGCACCGTGTGCTTCTGGCTATTTGTCATATTGCCACATACAGGTTAACAACTCCAATACTCACTATTCTCTGGGTGCCATATGCACTGCTCTGCAGAGAGTGCAGGATGACATGTGATGGTTTCACTTGACACCCAGTGGTCTTGGTCTTAGATAAATGTTCACCATGATGTACACTTACATGTAGAAGTACCATGAAAAGGTGTCAAAATGAGTCCTCTAGAGAGGTCACATCAAACCGATTTCTAGGCAAAAAAAGAAAACACTTTGCCCTCTGCAAATTATTATTATTTTGTCAAATCAAAGTTCTTTACTCAGGTAATTTCAGCTATGCAATTGTTCAGAGGTCTCTCCCCTGTATTTTACTAATTGGAAAATTATACTTTTTTTTTTTTTTTTTCCCTTTATAGTCAGGTAAGAGCAAAAGTTTTTTCATTCACTTTTTTTTTTCTTTTTTTTTTTTTTTTTTTTTTTAAGATAAGCAAAACAAAGAAACGTTNTATTTTTTTTATTTTTTTTTTATTTTTTTCCTTTCAGCTTTTTTGTTTGTTTTAAATCCCTGAGTGAATTAAGGAGGGTTTGTTTACCCTTTACATAATTAAGCTTGTGTACGGGGGCAAAAGGGAACCATCAGTTTCCTTGTTCCTCCTTCTTCAGGCTGTAGTTGCTGATTCATCATTTCAGGGGGCTGATGACACTTCAGTCTGGTGACACTTGTCCTCACCAGCCTTGCTCTGAGATTTGTTTCAAAGAAGGTCAGTCAGTGCAGAGGGTAAGAGCAAGTTGCTCACGAGAAACACTGTCAGGAACTGGAATGCATTTGTGGGAGGCTCCCACCAAACCAACCATNTACCAATAACCCGCCATGCCCCGTAAATCTCTCTGTGTCTCTGTTTTGCATTGTCCTTCTAGCTATGCACAACATCCTCTTTTTCTGGTCTGCTTATGAGTGTGTGGGAGAAGTTGTTTAACCCCACTTTCCCAGGAATCCATGAATTATCTGTGAAAAAGAAAGGTTTTTGAGGTTTGAAGCATTTTTTCTTGTTTGTTTTTTTTATTATTTTTATTTTTTTATTTTTTTTATTTTTTTTTTATTTTTTTCCTTTCAGCTTTTTTGTTTGTTTTAAATCCCTGAGTGAATTAAGGAGGGTTTGTTTACCCTTTACATAATTAAGCTTGTGTACGGGGGGCAAAAGGGAACCATCAGTTTCCTTGTTCCTCCTTCTTCAGGCTGTAGTTGCTGATTCATCATTTCAGGGGGCTGATGACACTTCAGTCTGGTGACACTTGTCCTCACCAGCCTTGCTCTGAGATTTGTTTCAAAGAAGGTCAGTCAGTGCAGAGGGTAAGAGCAAGTTGCTCACGAGAAACACTGTCAGGAACTGGAATGCATTTGTGGGAGGCTCCCACCAAACTAACCATGAAGGGAAGGAAATTCTATTTGGTAATTCTTGCATTTATCTAACTGGTACTTTTTGATGTAAGAACATAAAAACATATCTCTAAATTAGTGTCGTCCACATTCGGAGGAGAGTAAGGCAGTCTGCAAATTGCTGTACTATCTTTCTCTTGGAGGTTTATATCTACCTCATTACCTCCCTTTCCCCTTCTAATTAAAACATGTGAGACATTTTAAAACAGTCTATTTATAATATGACAAATTTACTTTCAAAGTAATTTTCTTTTATTTAGTGTTTGATCCCTGATTTCATGCACTTTTCCTCCATCTGGCAGTTGTCACTAAGGCAGATGGCCACCAGCTGGGAGGGCAATGTGAATATCTCCCTTTAGATCTGCTGCCAGAGCTGCTCAGTAAATGCAATGTGAAGGAAAACTGTGTCAGTCTATTACCCATGCAATGAGCTCACTTACTGACTTGTCACCACTTCAGGTTCTGACAAGGAAACTCCACTCTTAAGCTGGAAGCTAGGAGAGGGCTTTATTTGTTAGGGCAGAGGAGATTTTTCTTCTCTGTTGGTGTTTTTTTTTCCTTGTTCTTTTTTTCTTTCCCTTAAATTTCCTTCCCTTCTGCTTCTCCTGTGTCTTTAGCCCCCCCTCAAGGCCCACCACCTCTGCTGCTACTGGGTTTGTAAATAAACATTTGGGCAGATTTCCTACATCTTTGTGCTTAGCTCCAGCCATTGACTTGTCTATAAATAGGCCTAAATAAAAAGAAGCCTAAATTTCTAGTGTCCTTAACAAAGTCAATGACATCTGAGTGAGTTTGCTGCCTTGGTAAGCTCAGTCTACTCTAATCAGCACACAGTTTACAAGTAAAAGGTGATATCACTTATAATTTGTAACGAAAAAATAATGAAGGAGTCATCATGGTAAGCAGAAGGAGATGAAAATAAAGAAGGTAGAAATCTCACATGTCAGGACTTCCCTTTAATTTTACATTTGACTTCAGTACAGAAGAAATCTGCATTTTTCTAATTTTATAACATTGGTGTCACTAATAACAGCAGGGAATGGGAACACACAGTAACTTCTAACCTTTGGAAGATAAATGAGGAAGACCTACTTAAAAAAGCAGTGACAACTGCAGGTTTCAGAGGTTCCTGAAGAACTTAAGAGCTGGAATTTCTCCTGTTTTTACAGATGCTTGGAATAGGCATAAAACTTAAAGATAGAGCTGAAAACAAGGGATTTTTTCTGTTTAACAAAATTTTTTCAAGTTGTCAACAATATCTGCCATGTTGAAGACATCCATATTTTATGTGTAAAACAAAACTGTGAGGCTTTGAAATTATAGATTTTCTTAATACCATAGGTTTTGGTATGTTGTTTTTGTGGGGGATTTTGTTTGTTTGGTTGGTTCAGTTATTTTTTTCTTTTTTTCTTTTTTATGTAATATAGTTTACCTTCATTTGATTGCAAAAATAAGCTTAGACAAGAAGAACATGAGAGATTTATTTTTATTTCATTTAGGAAGCATTTATAGAAAACTCATGAACGTTTTAAATGGCTTATTTAAAAACAAAATGAAAACTGAAAAGTAAAAACCCAACTGTTTCCAGGAAATATTTATTTTTTAAAATCAACATTTTCAAATAATCAATTTTAGTTAAAAGTTTTGCTAACACAGTAAATATTGTTCAGAGTACTGCTGTAAATGGCATTCAAAATTGGCACTTCTGCCAGCATATGTAAGGACGACACCTGAGAGAACATTTGAACATTTTTCCCATGTGTAATCAAAACCTAACACTGATAGGCAAAGAGCCTTAGGAATCAAATTCACTTGAACACTTGTGAATAATAATATCCAAATATTTTGCAATTTCAGTGAAAAATTTCCCTAACCTATCATTATAGTGAAATAAGTAAATGTGGTTTTAAGTTACCTACCACTCATTAGCCATTAGAGTAAAGATCATTTGGTTAAGTGCCTGAGGATGTAAAGGAATATTTAAGGTTTCAGGTAACTTTACATAAGTTAATTACTGAAATGTGTTTGAATCTGAGAGCAACTAAATACACAGTTTACAATATTTTTCTTTTTCCAGGAGTGTGTATGCTTTGGTCTGGGTTTATTTTGGCTTGCACTAAAGCAAAAAACTCCACAGCCAGTTTTCTCTGAACTCATCTATAAGAAAAAAGTGCTTTTCTTCCTTGTATGAGTACACTCTTGATATTAAAGCTTGTTATAAATTTTAAAAAAGAGATATTTTCTATTCTTTAGTGTCAGCAGACTGCAGAACAAACAGCTGCCTCAGTTTTGCTTTGCCTATAAAATTACTGTTAAGAAGAAAGTAAATGTGGAGCTCCAAGATTGCTCAGCTGACTTGCACAGTAGAAGGGTTAAGCTAATAAATATTTAATCTATGGAGTAATTAATGATTTCAAGATAAATCGGTCTCTAACTAAGGTACATTGTCTTAAAATACAGCAAAGGCTCCCAATTCGCTGCACACTATTTTAGTACTGGAAATAAATGTCCACATTTCTCATTATATCTCATATTTCCAGCATTCCAATGACCGTTTCTGGACTGCAGTTTTGGTTAGATTTAATTCCAATTATAGTGAAGCACATTTTTTTAGAATTTCACTTTGTTTTTTCAAATCTCATCATTACTTTTTGGACCAGAATTCTTAAAATGAAACATTTTGCAAGTGTATTTGGCCAGCTGCCTTTCCTTTTCATATGTAAACACAAAGCTGTGAGCGTGAGATACCTTTTCTTACGCGTTTTGTTCCTCAGAACAAAGCGCAAGGGCTCTTACATTAAGGAACCTATGACTCTACATTGTAGAATTACACTATTGATTAAAGGAGCCAGGATAAATTTACAGTGGAGGAAGCAGCAATGTAATTTACAAAGGAAAGTGGATTAATTCCAGCTAAGCGGTCTACACACTGTAACTGAGAATGTTTGAAGATGGTTAAAACATCAAAAGACAGTGGTATAATGACATTCTGCCTGTCAGCCAAAAGCTGGTTATGCTGATGTTTTACCACAAGTTGCCAAAATAAATATCAAGCTGCGTAGTTTGTGGGCTTTGGTATTTCTAGAACAAAGAAATTTCAACCCTTGTGGACAGATTATGGTACAAGGAGTAAAAAGAGATGGTTGTTTAAGTGCCTAATTTGCTAGTGTTTTTTGGAAATCATAGTGTTGTGGGTTTGTTTTTTTTTTGTTTTGTTTTGTTTGGTTTGGGTTTTTTTGAGAAAGAAGACATACATAAACACTTAGAAACGTAAATTGGTGATAACTGACAGTAGGATTTCCAAATCTCTCAGTGTGATACCCCTCTACCTACCAACGACATACAAATATGGATGCACCACAGGGAAAGCAAGAGTGGCTAGAATTGTTCTTCCAGTTTTCAAATTCATGTCATAAACTATGGGAGAACTACAGAGTAAATGGAAAAAGGTGAATGTCAGCCAGCCTAAATGCAACAAGGCATGCATGATCTATGTTATCAGTTAGCTGAGAAAATTGTTGGTTGTTCGGGAACTTACAACTTATATTCATCATTTTTTGATTCAGAATACTCAGGACTGCAAAGTGAATAAACTTGTATTTTCTACTCATTGAAGATAGCAGGATGTACCAGCAATACCTGGAGGTAGTAGTTCTTAGGGCTCTACTTTTTATCCTCAAAGTGGTTATTAAAATTTCTTTACATTATGTTGCAGTAGAAGGTATTACAGGAAGCATTACAAAAGCCTATAAAATTAAGAGCACTTAAAAAATGCAAAATTCAAATCTACTTTTAAAAGTTATCTGAAATGTTTCATCAGGTAATACTGTCCACTTACATCAACTGATCACATTCGTGTAAGGTATCATTTGCAGCTTCTGAAAGTTCACAAATAACGTAAAACATCATCATTTAAAAATTTATCAGCAGGAAATGTATTGTAGTATTTCTCCCCTTGCTGTAAAGTGGGTTACAGGTTTCCATGTAATATCTCTTTGGCAGTTGTGAGGAAACTAATAAGGTTAGTCCAACCACCTGCTCTAGCTGGGATGGGATAAGCCTCATTTTAGAATTATGGGAAAGGTACAAGGGAGAAAAAAATGTCAGAGTATTTCAAAGAGCATAAAACAGCTTCTGCAACATCTATTGCCAGCTGAACCTCAGTAAATATAGGAAGCTATACCCATCTAAACTTTTGACACTGTGAGTTGAAGATTTTTAATGTTCAAAAAAACCCCCAAAAAATGTTAGTTTTGTTGATTTTTTTCTGCTGTGGAGATTAAGATATATATATTTTTAAGACTGTGGTTTTGGAGAATTGAGCTCACCCTTTATTCAAATCTATAGAAACAACAGTCCTTAAACTCTTGTAGACTATAGATGTCGGAAGTTTTGTGCAGGACCTGCTTCTGGTTGACAGCATTTGAGTGTCTCCACTCAACATGTAAGGCACTTGTCACTTAGAAGGATAACTCAGGGAATTCAAGAAAGGGTTGGATAACCTGATTTAGCTTGTCCTGTGACTGAAATTGCTGGTAGTTAATGTATGTAGAAGTTATATCATCAGGAAATGATCATATCAAAATGTAGACTCTATCAAGATGAAAAATTTCTCCTGCCCACTCCGGTATTGCTGTTCTGCAGCCTGGTTTTAGAATGGTGTTTCAGGAGGTGGAAGGAAAACACATTTGTAAAATCAAATCTATTACTGTGGGCAGTAAACAATTTTATTTAAATGTCCTTTCACAGAACTTATTGTTCCCTGGTTATGTTCAGTGAGGCCTTGCTCTAGGCACAAAAATTCCTGAACTGAGATGGAAATGTTCTTTCTATTCACTGTTTTCTGTTTTTATTTTCGGTTTAACTCAGAATTAGTCTTCAGACACCAAAACATATTGAAGATTTTTCACTGACTTATGTGGACATATTTCATGGTTAGGGATGTTAAACAGGAGAAAGTTTTGGGAATATCAAGACTTTAAGCTGTTTCCCCTTTAATACTTAGGAAAAATGGTTAAGTTTCCTATTCTTTCTAATGAAGATGAAGGTGTACAAACCTGAATATATAGCAGAATGGGAAAATAGTCTTCCAGTTTCATAATAGTTTAGAGATTGATTTTAACTTCTTGTCATGGATTTTCTGCACAATTTTGCACCTGTCATCTACTTATGGACTTTGTTCCTGACTCTGAACTTCACCCCTAAGCCAGACACAGCTCTGAACTAAAGAGTTCCATCAACCATAGTGGCATCAAAAAACACATAGTACAAGATCAGGGGTTGCAGCACTCTTAACTTCCCATATCGTTTCTTAAATCAGTGACTTAGTGGTTAAAAAGATGTTGCTACAGTGCACACATAGGGGTGTATACATACAGTTTCAAGCACACTAATTTGCTGACCACATCACAAATGCTCTGTTCCTGTCTGGATAGAAGCATATGCAATTATTTGGAGAAGTGATATTAAAATCCACTGTAAGATGCTAATTACAGAGGTGATGTAACCTTTGCATACAGTTCCATGTTAAATGCTTGTGTGAAATTACCTTCCTCTTTATTTTTGAAGATTTTACAATATTCAAGACTTCAAAATGAACAAATGCTTTAATTTGTTGGTTTAGGCTTTTGTTCTTTTTTTCTTTAATTAACTTTTATGATTATTTTGTAGACTTAATTATCATTGCAAGTAGGTGTGTCTGCCTATTTTGGCAGAAGACAACACTGTTTCTGTGCAGAACCTCAGGATCAAGTTGAATTGCTGAATTGTTTTGTGTGTTTCAGTGTTTCTGATCTTTTCTTTCATGACCCTTTCTTGCAAATGAAGTCATGCCATGTTTTCTTTTGAGCTATACCAAAAGCCATATATTTGGTCAATTCTCATATTTACTAAGTGGAAGCTCAGCTGTAAGGCAGAAGGTAACAACCCATTGAACAAGGAGTATGCAATTTCATAATTTATTGTATTGGTTTGTTTATCTTGTATTTCACCACATAGACTGAATTAGTATTTACAGTTATATAATGACAGGAATATGCAACTTACATAAAAAGGATTTGATTCTTGCTTCACAGTCTGTCTAAAATTCCTTTTAGGTAAGGATGCCCAATAATGCACAAAGTGCTTGTGAACACTGTAAGGATTACTTGGAAAGTAAATATGCCGTTTCCAAAAAAATTCATCCTCACGTCTTGTCAGGGAGCAGTGAGAACCAGCTGCCCCCTGGGGCTGGGAACCTGGATGCCAGGAGGACACAAGGGCTGGTCAAGCCCATCCTGACAGCCACCAACATGCAGGGCCTGAGCAGAGTGGACAGAGGTAAGGGCCAGCAGCAGCATTCATCAGCAGCCCTGGCACTTTTGGTCAGCAACAAGCCAGGGCTAGGTCCATGCAGCAAGGACCTTTCAGGGAGAGACAGACATGAAACTGGAACCGGCACTACTATGGTATTGCTGAAGCAGTGTTTGATGGCCCCAGTCTCAGTGGGAGCCTTGGACTGTGATCAGGGTGGGGAAGGACCCTGGGGTACCTAGGCAGGGACAGGAAGATCCTTAGGCTCCTCAGGGTACTAACATGTCTTTATCCAGAAGAAAACAAAAAAATATTAGAATCCTTTTCTCACTGTTTTTACTGAAAAGAGGGAGAAAGCACATTCTGCAGTATGTTTGGGGAAAGATTTTTTACTGCAAAATTAAAGGCAGCTTTTTCAGATGTGTGTCTGATGTTCTGTCATCCAGGTGTATGTTTCAATGATTCTTGGATCATTACAAAAATAATCCATTTGCCCTACCTTGGGCTCGGGGTACATTCCAGAGAGAGATTTACTTTCCTCGTGGTGGAAAAGAACTTTTCACTCTAAATTGAGCTTAGTTTGAAAATAGGTTTCCTTGGGAAAGTTAATGGAAATTTTTCTAAGGAAAAGTTCCTTCTCTGCCAAGGTTGAAGCAGTCCCGGTTTTGTCTGAACCCATAAGCAATTGAAAAGATCATTTAAAAGAATGGATTAGACTGCTGATTTGGGTCATGGCTGCAGGTCTTAAGCTCAGTCCCAGTCTGCAGTAGGAATTACAGTTCAGGTTAGACACAGGGGAGAGACAAAGCATGAACATGCAGTTGAAAAGGGAGAACCGAAGGAGGGGGTGATCTGCAAGACTTTTTTCCTGGGCCACGCTGTAGTCTGGGTCATGTCTGCAGGTCCGTGGCAAAGACTGAATTGGAATACATATTAATGTCTGTGGTGTCCTCCAGCTTTATTTGTGCTGTGAAGAAGCTGCTAAAGCAAGGGAAGGTGACAAAAAGATTTATCCACTGAAGACTGTGACATAGCATGGAGGCCTTGGCTCTAACTCAGCCCAAGGCCAGGATTAAAACCAGGAATATGGTTAAAGACAGAAACTTTGACCTTCAGTGAAAGATAGCTGCCAAAGAAGCAGACAAAGATTGTTACACTGAAGATACATTTCTTCCCTAAGGACTTTTTTATCTGGACCATGGCTGGGAGTCCTTGAGCCATGATAATCTTGAGGACAAAGGACGTTTGGGCGCAGGGTTGGAAAAGAAACAGACTGAAGCTCCTGCTGATGTAGGGCTGCAAAAGGGAAAGTTAGTACTGCAGAGAGGTTTCTCTCATGAAAACTATTTTCTCTGTGTCATATGTGAGGATACTTGCCTAAGCCTCCACCAAGACCAACAGTTCATCATTTAGAACTGATTTTGAAAGACATAGAAACCCTGGAACATCACTTGAAGGGCTACAAAGTCCCACTCATGTGGGACTGCAAAGGGTCTTCCAAAGGAAGGAGTACATCAAAGGAAAAGTTTCCCCTTGAGATCTTTTTCTTCTGGTATACAGTTGGAAGTCCTTGGATAAGTATCATCTGAGTCCAACATTTGTGAATAAGGCTACGGTGGGTATGGGAGAGGGACAATCAGTAGAGCTGAAGTTGGGATCAGAGCATCCAACGGAAAAGCTGGGCTGCAGAAGAGAAATAAAATAAAAATTCTCCCCTAGAAAGTTTTTCATCTGGGTCATGGTGGGTATTTAGTCTAGATTTTGTGTTGGAAGTGTTGCAAAGCCTTTTAATATGGATAATAATTGATTAAATCATATGCTTGGAAATATAACCTTGCTTTCCAACAGCTATTCTTTTAATATGTCAGCTCCCTGAATTTCCTTAGTTTACATAGGACATGTTTTTCCTTAGTTTAATCTTGGAGTCTTAAACAAATGAAAATGCTGACAACTGCTATGGTAGTAGAATCTCAATGATTAGCTTTTTTTTTTAGTACCAGTAGAAATAACTTCTCTTCATCTGCCTTTGAAACCTTCTTTGAAATCCCTTCTAACTGTTGATGATCTTAAAGATCTCAACACTATCTCTGTATCTATGAATACCTGTCCAAAAGAAAGGTTTATGACTGAAATATTGGAGTATACAATAGTATCCTCGCATGGGATCAAAGTTTCATAAAGAAAAGTCCACAAGGAAAATTAGCAGATTTAGATAATACAGCCTAATATCCTCAAAGCACCTTCTCTCTAGTGGAGTATCCATGCCATAGTGAAAGATCAGATGTTACTTGATATTGTACAATTAGTTGTTTGTCAGTAGTTCATCATGCTAGACATAGATGAATTGATAATTTTTCCTCGTTTTTATTTAATAAATGTGCCTATTTGAACCCTCAATGTTACATGTTTTTATAGAGCCACACTCAGAAGCCAGAGAGAATATAGACACTTAGAAAGGAGTGAAACACCATCCATTTTTATTACAACTGTACTGGCTAATGAGAAGACATAATGGTCTATATTAGAAAGGAAATAATAGAATTATACAAGCAATTCAGGATATTAGCCACCTCAGCTAAAATAAGCCTTAGCTATAGATAATGTTTTGATTAGAAGAACATTTTCCTGCCTTTGTGTTGCTTTGACTCAAATGGATGACTAGGTCAACATCTTGTTAACTATCTCCACCTTAATTAAATCTGGAGTTGTTTTCTTTAACAAGGGAGTTCATTACAGAAGCAAAAATAGAAGAGGACCAGGCATAGCTATGAATGCTAGCCATAAAAGCATGTGCAAATTAAAAGCTTTCGCAGTACTTAGATTTTGATAACAAGAATGCTTACTGTGCCATGGCACCTCAGTATCATACAGGTACATTATCATGATTCTGTTGGACATTGCTTAGCAGAGGTGCCCAAGTTGAGCTCTCGCTGATAAAGAAAAAAGGCACAATGGGAGGACATTCACCATGAGGGCTCTGTGGTGCATTTTACGTAATGCCTGTCACACAGCTTTTCAGTCAAATGCAGGTATTGAAACCAATACAGCAAAACACTGAATCTGTATTGGTGAATTTGAATGAGCACACACGAAGGCCTTGTTAATAAACACAGTACATGATATCCTCAACTGCAGTAAATCAAGAACAAACTCTTTGGTGATTGAAACTCTACTGGATTAGGGATAAATCTACCTACTAATTTCGTACATTTTTTTCCTCTCAAAACTGAGTTTGTCCAATCTATTCATCTTGTCATATGACATGTAGGTTAGCCTGCCCCCAGATTGCATGATCCCCCAAACAGAGTATATTTTTTAACAGTTTTGTGCATTGTAATTCATGCAATTCAAAGCATTCTTCTGAAATTGCACCAGCACATTTTGGATTTTCTTATTGTCTTGGGGTTTTTTTAATGTTTTCGTTTCTCCTCTTTCATTTCAGAAAATAGTATTTTGGACTTTAAAAATACCTTCAAGCTCAGGAAGTCCAAACAAATAAAACTTCTAGAATGCTGAACAGATTTTGGTGGACATAAAGTTGATCCTTTTTTAACTTCCAAGTTCAACATGGTTTGGTTTTAAGTGTCATGGTGGAACACGAGGTGAATGTAAATGTACTCTTTGCAGTGAAACCACCCTTCACCCAGCTGTAAGAAGAAATCTGTCGCTTGTTGATTCAGCCATTACTGATACATGAACTGCTCTTTATGTGTGAGTGTTGTCTGGAACTCTGCCAGCAAGTGCTGGACTTATTCATGTTTGTGTATCTGCCTTCATTTTATAGTGTGAGCTGTGCAAAACAGACCACTTCATGAATTTACGTAATTTTTCCCTTCATGTCACATGATTAACACTCCTACATGTTCTCTGTAGCTTTGCTTTGGGAATCACAAATATTTTTGCAATGTTTCTCAGAACTCAGCATATATAATTGTATAATAAGCATTAGAGAGAGACTTATATACAAAGCACAGACAACATCAGATTAATTTGAAATTCTGTTTCATTTGAATCTATTAGTTACTCATGAATTGAGTGAGAAATATAAATAGAGGATTAATATTGCTAGGATTAATAACCAGGTATTTTTAGAATGGTGACATGAAATGTGTCTAGGTTCCTTATGGTAGTTGTTTGAGTAACATGTACTCTGCTTGCAGTTGTTTCCAAATGTTGCATATGAAGAGCAGGGATTTTGTCAATCTGAAGATGGCTTTCATATCACAGCAAAAAGAATGTGTTGTTCTGATGTAGTATATTTAGAAAACATAAAGGATGTAATTTTATTAACAGATCGTATAATGTAAAGTGGCTTTCAAGAGATCTAGTCTTTCAGTTATTTAGAGGTTTCTTACTGAAAAGCAGACAGGATTATATAGGAAGGTCTTGGTTTGTACTGAACTTGCTCATGACTCAATTTGCCTCCCAGTAAATGGGTCAGTAATTATGAAATACTTTGGTAACTTGAAGTAACGAAGAAAAAATGAGTAAATCATTGTTGTGGCATACTGAGAGGTCATGGGAGCTTTGAGCATGCAAATGATGCAGGCTCAGACCTTTAACATTTAAAATCTACACCTCTCAAATGCAGAAACTCCTTCATTTTGGATAAATTTTAAAGCAAGCTCTTCATCTCTTACTCTTTGAAGGATGTATTTTAACATGTGTTGCAGCAAGATATATGAAATCTCACATATTTATTTTAAGCCTAAGTTATTTAAATTGCTTCTGCTACTCCTGTAAATAGAAATTGCCTTTTTTAGCTGAAAATCTTTAGGTAAATTTTAGAAAAGTAAGGCAGGTTACAGGAAAGGGAAGGTGTAAGCCTTTAATACGTGCACATGGAATCATCTTATTAAATTTCATTTTCCTTTCAATTTTTATTCCTTCTTTCTAAAGACAGTGTTTCCTGTGGGTTTGGTTTGGTGGTTTTTTGTTTTTTGTTGTTTGGTTGGTTGGTTGGGGTTTTTTTTGGGGTTGCTTTTGGATTTTTTTGGTTTGTTTTTTTGGTGGTGGGAGTGGATGGCTGGGTTTTTTTGATAGAGCATGCAAGTACAGTATCCATCTGTACCCATGGACAGGATTTATATTCTTCTGTGATGAACAGCTCCACAGAAATGAGTGCAGGACAGACAGGATTTTTTTTTTCTTTTTTCTTTCAAGTGTAAGAAGATAATAATGGTAAGTTCCCAAAACAATACTTATATGGAAAACCACAAAGGACTGCTCTAGAGATGGATGAGGACTGCAGCTAAAGCAGACACAAAAGTTTCATGCACGAAGTTATTATTGACTTTGGTAAAGCAACATCAGCGCGACACAGTAGTTTAGTATTTGGGGAAACTGAACTCTGAAAAATGCTAACTAATATACAATATTATAAGGATGACAAAACATTGTAGCATCCATTCTCCAAAGGCAGGTGCTTAGGGGCAAGTCATATACAGAGCAATGGTCCAGTAGTTACTTTTTCAATAGCCTACCCGTCTTTAACACTTGCCTGTACATTGATCCTTTGAGTTAGAGATTTAATAGTTAGAAAATGTACATTAATTTTTCTGACATGAACTTTTACAGTGATCCCTTAAAGACAAATTTTCAGCCTACACGAAGTTCTTTTGACAAGGAGTCCCTCAGTAAAAATTTAAGGTCATTGTCCTCTTACAAAAAATAGCTCTCACCTTCCTTTTTAGCTGTTTAAAATGATTTCTGAACTTTGAGACAAGTTCATAAATGAGTCTGGAGTCTTTGAGGGGGAAAAACCAAAACCAAATCATAAACCAAAGTTCTCCTTCAAAGGCAATATGTATACCCCCTCCCTGCTATGTCAGGTGGATGGTAGGTACCTCGGCATGAAATAAACAATGGCAACATCAGCAGGGAGCTGGCTACCTTCTCAGGACTTCAAGATGCTATAATGTGGAAAAGCAGATCCAGGTAAACATATCTCAGACACAGGGTGCTCAATGCAGACATCTAACCAAATGACTAATGAATGTGTCCTCATCAGGTACTTCATTTATGAAAGTATCAGTGAGAAGTAGGATCCTTAGAATGACTAAACATCTCATATATATACCTAAATATAAACAGATGAGATTTTCATGCCTTAAACTCACTTAATCTCTCTCCATTGCTTTTACAGAGAAGTTGAAAGATTGCATTACTGGTGACTCAAATGTCTAAATTAAGATAACTAATTTAGCCACCTCAGGATTTTTTTCAGATGCACTCAATGTCTGCAAAAGAGAAAGGAGGATCTCGGCTTTACAGAGTTGAGATAAGGATGTTAAGGATGTCATCAGTGATAGATTCTTATATATTGCATTGTAATTTTTAAAATTCATTTTAGTGATTAAAAATGGAAGGATTTGCACTCCTTTTATTGTTAGGAGGTGTAAAAAGTTCATACTTCTGTCAAATATTATTCTGGATCAGGTGTTGAAGGATCTGTAACAAGTTTTTCCCTGCCATTGTCTGTCTATGCAGTCCTCATAACCAGTTTTTGTCACTGAAGCATGGGATGCTAAAAATATATAATTAATGCACACACCTTTAGAAGTGCTTTTACACTTCCACTTTGTGGGGGTTTTGCCATAAAACTTATTCTATTGATATTCACTGGAGATCATGAGCAAGTGAAATCTTCAAAGCTTCTTTTTAAAACTGTATTTCAAAACAATTTGTGTAGGTTTTGGATTTTAAAGAGATGGTTTCTTCTTTATTATATTTTTATTTTAATGTCTGTATTTTTCCCTCTCCATGTGAACATAATTAAGGGATTTTCTTTAGACGTTTGAAAAACTTCACCTTTAGTCAGAGGCCAAGTGTAACAAATCGTGGCTATTTACACCCGGCTCACAGGGTCATCAGTAGGGATCAGTTGTAGGTAAAACTTACTCTCTATTGCTGGACTTAAAGGAACGCTTAGAATTAAACATTCCAGGCCAAAAAAAAGAATGATGGGATTGACTCTATGGTTGTGTGATGTTATAAATTCAGAACTTCAGTGTTGATATACCAGACACCTGAGACTAATATTTCTGATGCAAGATGTATAATGACTCATATACATGATAGACTGGTACTTGTGATTATGTTCCTCTAAACGGTATACACTGATGAGATTAGTACCTATTATTTAAACTGATTGCATACTTCATCGCCAAATATGCATTTCTTTTTCCTCTGGGGGAAGGAAAAAAAGAAAGAGAAAAGAAAAATCAGCTGATGTGAGCATTCTCATAGGAACCTAGTGGTTTTGAGAAGAATAAGTTCCTTGGTGTAAGAAAAATAAACACTCATACTCCAGGATAATACAGCAGGGTACTTATCTGGAGTGTCATAGGTACTTCTTCACAGCTGTGGTGACCGATTCAAACCCACAGTTTAAATCTGTGAGTTAGAGATTTAGTAGTTATATCTTTCCTAGCGATCGTTTTGCTTGACCAGACATACAGTTCTGCATAGTTCCACCAAGAAGAATTGGGGGATCTCCCTGCAATAGCCAATCCATGGGAGATGTCACCTGAGATACAAAGGGTCCTTGTTCAGCTCTCTGCTTCTGATTAATACAAAGAAGGAAGACCTGTTGCCCATAACCCAGCCAAATGCCCTTTGCTATGGGTCATTTTTAAGTGAATAAGAGCAGTATGATTTTAATGGCTTTGCATTTCATGCTTTCAAGGTTTAACCTTAATGCAGACTAAATAAAAAAACCTTGAAATTTTTAAACTTTCCATCCATGAAAATGAATTCTCTACTTTTCATTAGACTTTTTAAATTTTTTTTTCCCTTAGGCAATAACTATCAGAGTGATGATTCCCAGTTAAGTCTCCATTCAAAACTAGAAGCAAGTATCTGGAAATGCTGTATCCAGGAGAGCATAACAGAAATGTTAGTGACATCAGACATGAGAATTGGAGAGCTATAAGGACTGAATTAAAAATTAATGTAGACTGGGAATTGGTTGTTAAATTAATTTCCAGTAGTGAATAAAAACCAAAATTAAGAATATCCCTATAAGTGATTGTAGTTCAGTTCCACTCACAAATATTTGTTAACAGACTGTAAATGAGGCAGCTGAGTTAAAAGAAAAGCCTGAATGAGGCAGAACTTCAGAAGGTAGTAAATATTAATGACGAGTTCTGTGCCACAGTTGTGCCCTTAAAATACAGCAGTTTTACTTCCGCATTAAAGCAAGAATAAAATGGAGGTAGAGTAATGGATTTGGTAGAAAAAGAGACTGGAAAAAAGGGATTAGGAAGGATACAGCTTGCACTCTAGAAATGAGAGACTCATACTTCTGAGGGGAGCTAGGAATACTGGGTACAGTTTTGAGGCTGAATCTAAATGGCATTCCTCAAGTTGTTCTTTAAACTGGAATCGTGCTGTAGCATCTTACGACTATCTCTAACTTATTTAGTCAGCCTGTAGTTTGTCTTATGAGAATGATTCCTGCATTGATATGACCAGGAGTTGGAAGCAACACTTCTTACTTTGAGAGTGGGACTTTTTGATTATTTTCTAATAAAAATTACTCTCGGAGGGTCTCCATATAATTGTGCCAGTCAGCATAAGGATAAGTCCTGCAGTGTCCATGTTTAGTTATGGGCTCCATTGAACCCTTGAAGTTAAGTTTGGGGGGTAAGACGAAAGGAGGAACGTTGTTCCTTTCAGTTCAATTTTCAAGTGAACTGTTGCTAAAGGGGTTTTGAAGATAGATTACTGTCAGTACTGAGTAAATTGGCTTACTGTCTTTCAAAATACAAACTAAATTCAGGAATTATAAGTACCAGGAATTAGCATTACAAGACTTGCTTTAGTGTTACTGTTTATCTGGAGGTTGACTTTGCAATTTTGAAATTAATAGAACTTCATTAATTGAACTAAACAGGAAGTGAATTAAGTTCTCAAGTGTTCTCATATCCCCACAGAATAAGTCTTTTCTTCAGTAAAGTCAGATTTCACAACAGTCAAAACCTCTGTTGTGTAACACCCACTGTATTTAAGGAAAAAAAAAAGTACAAACCTTACAACATAGAACTTCATCTGAAGGTATGCAGTTCTCAGCATTATCAATATTCAAGCAATTCATTTCAGGTCATGAATTCACATTAAATAACCTATTATCTTAAACTCTAAGAGCAATTGCATTAAAATGTCACAGCAACATATGAATCCCTAACAATAGTACAACTCCTTGGGAACAAGGTATCAGATAAAAATAAAATATTAGTTTTAGTACATACAAATATTGCAATACTTTGGCAGATACAGAAGAGTACCAGGAAAAACATCTAGGGAAAAAAAAAATAAAAATTTGCACTTAGAAGGAATGGTTTCACACTACAGCTGCCTGTAGCATTTGAGTGATACTTACCTTTTTCTGTCCTTTGAAGACTGCACACATCAATAGAAAGCTGGCATTAAAGACAATATGCTGTCTTTTTGTCTGTTGATTTTGATAAGATGATAGAAGGCGCCTGTGCAGATTTCCTTCAGTACAGCTGGCTGGAGAGCTCCATCATATAAAACAGAAAAAATTCAATTTACATGCACATGTAGGAATAGTTATTGTGCAGAAAAATTCTGAATGTCAATGTGTGCCATACTGAAGGGAACCAACATTAGAAACAGGAACACAGTTTTACTTAGCTTTCCTTGAAATAAGTGACTCAGGTTAACAATTTTTTTATATTTTTAAAATGAAAGCAGATTATGGATCATTAGGCTTATAAATGAAACATATATACTCAGGCTTGAATCAGAACAACTTAATTCCAGATGCAAAAATGCTGCCACTTGTTAAATTTTCTCAACTTGTTTTCCTTCACATGATCCAGAAGGTAGTCATGATCTTGAAGACTGAACTCTGTGTTTTTGTATTGTGTGAGATTGATTGATGATGTAAAATTTTATTTGTTCCAAAAAATATAGATTAATCATTAATTAAACATCCTTAACATTTTAAGCCCAACATTTCTAGCCCATGATACTACTAATTTAAGTAACTGTATATTGCAAGGAAAGTCAGTATAAAAATCAAATATAAAATTAACTTGGTAATCTCATTTATTTATGCACTGCAGTCTAAATGAAAGGCAACTTGATTTGTATTTTGGGAATTACTAATGGCTCTGTATTTCTCTGCTCTATTTATTACAGAAATGGTCCTCAAGCAGTTTTAAAGCCCTGACTTCTATGCTTCAGCCAGCCTCAGGTGAANAAACATTGCTCTATTTGGAGTTTTCAGGCTACATGCAACTACTGTGTCTGATTACAGAATTTATTAAAAGGGAAAAAGTAGATTATTGTCCTATAAAGTGTAAGAAAGGTTTTGCTTTCAAATAGTTTAAGCACATGTACTTATATTGTATATACAGGTATATAGAGACAGAAGTACACGTAGACACATGTTTATGTACACAAATGTGCGTACACATACACATATATACCCTCCCCAGATAAGTATTTGGTTTGAAAATGCAGTATATTTAATATTGATACAGTATATTTA
>VWZG01004755.1:0-85637 GCA_013396735.1 Grallaria varia
CTATGATTCTATGATTCTATAGATCCTCCTCTGACTTCCAGGAAGAACAGCCTCACACCTCTTGGCAGGCCCTAAAAATCAGGCATCCCATTACTGGTTCCCACAGATGCCGCTGTTGCAAGCACACTGGAAAATTTTGGAGTATTTAAAAGTAGCAGTCATATTATTTTTTCTTTGTATCCTTTGTGCCTGGAGAAGACAAAAGGAAAAGTGAATGAAAGCTTTCAGAAACACTGGTTGAAATAGATCCCCTGCTTGAAATACCTGAGCAGTGGTATGTTTTTCTTTTTTTTCTGGTTTTCAGGAATTTTTTCAGAAAGTACTGAGCATCTCTAGTTTTCAAATTGAGTATCTCTGAAGGCTTCTCAAATTGGCTGTCCAGATATACCAATAATTTTTTTGAGTATTTAGTATGTGAAACTCAGTCAGCCTGTTCCTTCTCTATATAAAAGTGAAAGACCATGAGGAATAGGGGGAAAAAAAGAAGCTAGTTTGCATAGGAAAATGAGAATTAGCAACCATGCTTAAGAATATTGCAGAATCTTAAAAGAAATAAAGAACTTCTTCACAAAGAAAGGCGTTTTTGCAGTACCTGCTGATATCCAAATTGCTGCATAAGAAATTAAGAAAGACAAAGATATTACAGTAGTTGTAAGCCTGGTTTTAATACTGTACAGATTTGGAATAAATAAAGAACAGTGACCAAAGGGCAGGTGTACCTGACTGTAACAATACTTGGGGCTCGGACTGTTTTTAGACAGCATTATTTTCAGGCATTTTTATTTTCAAGAGGGCTTTGGTTGAGCCATGTCAGACACAGGAAAGGAGCACTGAACATGTGAAGACTTTCGTTACTAAATTATTTAATGCTCAAGAAAGGTGCCAGATGGAGAGCCTTGGGGACTCAAGCCTCCTTTTCATCTGCAAAAATGCCTTAGAATAAGAAGTGACAAATTTACCAAGCTCCTTTTACAGGCAGCTCCTCTGACCTGGAGCTCTTGACCCCAAGGGGGAGAGGTTTGCTTTGCCACCCTGCCCCTGCAGCACTGGGTGTTTCTGTTGGGACGTGTGATGAAGGCGACGTGGTGTGTGAGACAAGGCAGAGACTCAGCTTTCCCCTAGCAGAAGGGCTCCTGCTTGCTCATCCTTTGCATGTTCTTCTGGCAGGTGGGTTTGAACTGGTTCAACAAGGTGAAATGTCCAGCCATAAGTAAAAAAGAAAATCACTTATTGACAGGGGTATGGATGGATGATTTAATGGACTATTTATTATGTTATATCTCCTGCTTTAATGATCCTGTAAGTAATGAGCCATCCACTCTTCTGAAACACTACAGATTTGTTAAGCCCAGTCAGTGCATATGAAAAGTGCTTTGCAGCTAAATTAGCTGACGGATCTCTGTCCACATCATCCAAATCAAACATATAATAAAAAATGACACAATAAACAAAAGAAGGGCTAAGAAAATCCACGACTGCCATATGCCAAGGCATAAACAGGTTAAAATTCTCTTTATGCACTTTTGTCCCAAATCTGTTTGGTTTGAGGTGATCTCCTTACCATGAGTGCAGCAAAAGTCTGAACTGCAACTGTTCATCATTACTTAATTCATTGCTGTAAATGGCTATCTGACACCTCAAAAGTTATCTGAGCCTACCTAAAACAAAAGTATTTCTCTTCAAGCCAGGGTTTGATCATACCAGCTATTAAACAATGGAGCGCAAAAATAGAAAAGGACAAAAAGTAGAAGTGCTGAAAAGCTCTCACCATAGCATAGTGGTATATAAAAGGAATATGAGAAAAGGAGCCTCTAGTACAGAAAAGGTGTGCACCCATGACTGATATATGGGATTATGCACCAGAGGCTCAAGAGAAATGTTTCCTTCTCCATCAGAAGAAACCTGACTGCAGAAACAATCTTCAGGTCCTGAGAAGGTTCTCATAGAAAACCATATCAGCTACCCAGTGATGTCTGATTGTAGACCTGCTGGGCGGAGATAAAAAGCATTGTCAGCTGCCCCAGAAGCCACAAAAGGGGAGGAGGGTTGTGTATGCCAGTAGGCTCCATGCCAGACTACAAGTAATAGAAGAAGTTTCTGTGGCCCCTAGGGAGGGAATGTGTAGAAAATCTGGCTCTGATGTAGTCCAGACCTTGTCTGTGCTCTTCCAGGAAAAGTTTCAGGATACTTGCAAGGCAAACATTCTTGCTGGAATGTAATTCCATTCCTCTGGAGACTGACTGGTGCACCTCAGGCTGGCTCTTACCCCTGAACCAGTGCCAGAGCGTGGATGAATGGGACCAGGTCTGTTCTCAATGACAAGGTGAGGAAGAGGGAAGAGGTTGGCTGTCTTGTCTCTGAGCATGGGAGAAGCCTGCTAAAGAAGTAGGCACCAGGAGAGCACGGTGTGAGCAAGGGGGGAGCTGTATTCCAGATGTTCACGTGATCCTGTGGAAACACCAGCTAGCTCCAAGGATGCAAGCCCCAGAGGGGTCTTTTGTTCACTGCAACTCTGAATGAATGAACCCAAAGAGACGCACACAGTTGGATACATCATTTTGTGGATCTGAGCCATGATGTCCTACAGAAACAAATTACACTCTGAGGCCTGAGAATTAAAAAAAAAAAAAAAAGGCCTCCCTGACTGTTTTGGTAGCTTTCCAATCCAGTCTGCCATTCTCTTGTACTGGGGAGCCCTGCATTGGCATTGGTGCAATTTCACATGTCCTGCATGGAGAAGGATTATAGTCATAGCTATGACTAATACTGAGTTTTTTGAGGAATGGCTGGAATCAGTAAAACCCAGAACTCATTGAAAACCAAGCTATGAGTCTCAGAGATTCCCATCCCTGCCATGTGACATCTTGTCTGGATCAAAACTTGTTCAGCAGAAACTACATACAAAGAAGAAAACCCACACAACAGCAGACCCAGGAGGCTGTGGAGGTCAGGTGGTGTTTCGCTGCTGTGCTGTGGAAGCTCAGATACAAGAGAAGTGTTTCCCATGGGAAGCTGGAAGGTGTGAGAGCAAAAGCACCTCTAGTGCAGCAACCACACAGTTACAGGGCTCAGAGTCCAACAGTGCAGGCAGGCAATCGGGGATCTCAGTGAGAGCCAGGCTGCAAGCACAACTTTGATTGAAATATCAAAATCTTCAGCACAAAGATTCCTAGCAAATACAAAGGAAGGGGGGAAGTAATTGCCTATCACAGAAACATCTAAGATTTGAATTAAACTCCCTGGGCCTTAAATTTCATTGCTTCACATGTTTCAGGTTAATTATGTGGACCTCTGATAATTGGCCCAAATACAGCACAAGGAGATTTTCGTGCTAAGCCAACATCAATACTGTGCATCAAAGGCTGCTCTGAATTCTCCCCCTTGGTTGCTCAGTCATCTTTGATCTAAAAAATGAAAAGAGTAAGGGATTTTGTTGTTATTTTTATTTCTTCTCCCCATCACAAGATTGAGGTTACTGAAAATATAAACAGAGAAAAGGTGGCAAAACATTAAAAAAATCAGAAAGAGAAGCAGGGATGATAGAGTGAAGTAAACAGAAGGAAACAGGCTTAGAAAAGAATTACTGAGAAAAAGAGTGGCTGTACACACGGGCTATGACAGTGAACAGAGTGGTGAAGAACAGCCCAGGTGAGATATTATGGGTGTCTTCTGTAGGGTATGAGAATCAGATCCTTTCCTAAGCCACCCACATGCCGGCCATCTGACCTCACAGGGGTCTGCTTCAGAACCACCAGGAAGCCACTAAAACCTGCAGCACACACACAGAAAGGTCTTGTGCACTTGAGCTTTGTTGGGAATAATAATTATTAAGGAAACAGATGTTCCTACGTGACCCCTGTACCACTCCTATAAGAAGTGAAGGGGACCCATGCCATCGGCTTTTCCACCTGTAGAGGAGGGAAGGAGCTGCTCCATCCATACTGAGGTTGTGAGAGTAAACCAAGACTCTCAGGGGCAAAAGAAGGAAACCAGAAGAGCCAGAGAGAGGAATATGTAGACGGAGGTGGGATGCAGAAAGGAGAGCACACATGGAATTTCAGGGCTTGGGTATTCTAAATCTCTGCTCTAAGACTGCATCAGGAACTCAATTCTCTCATCAGTCCCAAGTGTTTCCTCTTGGCAGCTCCACAAAAAGAACAACTTGCTTTTAGCGACACTGAAACTGAGGAGAGTTGAGTCCCAGTGTTACAAAAGTCTGGCTCCAGGGGTTGTTCACAAGCTTCTTATTCAGACTTGAGCTTAAGGCCCATTAATTACAGAAGGACATATCCCCAATGTGGAAATCTGGATGAACTCACAAAACGCACGAGGACACTCAGTCCTTAATCCTCCAGCCTGGCTTCACTCCCAATTTACAGCCCCAGGAAATCCGTTTCCAAGAAAGCATCTCCTCCTTATCCTGTGCTATTATCCCCTCTCCTCCCAGCAGTCTTGCATTCACCTCCACAGAGCACAGCTGGGGAATGAAGCCCAGAAACGGGTTTCAGACAACAAAAAAAACCAGGAGGGGTGGATTCATGACCTTGCAAAATGCAGTGTTTGCTCTTGTTTGATGCCAAGCTGATTTCTTAAAGGGGATAAAAATTAGCTCCTGATGAAATATTCTGTTTCGAATCAGCTCTAAATGTACATAGTTCACTGACCCTTCATTTTCCAGCTTGACCATTAAACTGGAAAATTTGCTATTTGCACAGCTCTAATTGTGAATCATTTGTGTTCCTGTCTATAAACATGATTTAAAAAATATGCAAACAAGAACATGCAACAAGCAAAAAACCCAGAAAAGAGAGAGATAAAAAGTTTACTCTTGAAAGAGTTTTGAGCTAGTTTGATAGAAATGTCACCAGAAATCTTTGCTGTATTCAAATAAAATCCCACCAAACATTTCTTCTGTTCTGTAACTAAAACAAATACTAATCACAAACACAACATTTCAGAAAGTTGGCCATGTGAATCGTAAGCTAAAGAGAGTTCATGATTTTTATTTAAAATTAAGGTTATAGAGCAAAACTACAGAACTTTGTTGGGCGTGAAAAAGTGTTTGTCTGGGCATCTGATGCCAGAGAGCATCAGGTAGCATCACCAAGGTAAACAGATGAAATATGAAGCCTCTTATGCATCTCTGCCAGAAAAACAGCAGGTACATTTGACAGGCTAAAAATGTGTGTATGTTGACTTTTAATTGGAATCGTTAGGAAAAACAACCTTAGCAAACACGGCTTTACCTTTTGTTGCTGTATTTTTCCAGTCTCTGGGCTCCAGCACTGTAGGCCAGTACCTGAGCCTTGCCTTTGCTGTGTGTCAGGACTCTCACCAGAGTGCCATCTGGAGCATCATGCTTATGCAAAAACCACTATCAATTCCTCTGCAAAGCCAGGTAATGGGATGCACTCTCTCCCTTCTTCCCGTTACAGTCTCCTAAGAGCCAAATCCTCCCTCCATTTACAGTCTAGAAATTCCCATCCACCCAGTGATGCTGTGCTGCATTTACACTAATGCAACTGAAGGCTAATTTTGGCCTTAAATTATTTGTATACTCGAATATTAACTTAATGCAGGACATTTTCTGAGCTTGGTTCCTCTCCGCATTGTATATCAATTTACTGAAAGCAAGAGCATCCTTCTAAGCTTCCCATTTAACAGGTAGATGTTCAGGGCATGGGCAGGGAGTTTTCATTTTGCCAGTTATGGCTGTGGTGGCAGTAGGATGAGATTGACTTGCACTTACATCCATTACTGCCTTGCAAGTTTTGTTCGGTGCAGAATATTTTGTATAATAGGCTCCTTCTGTATCATTTGGCAATCAATCCTTCATAATTTGAAGTTCCCTTTCCTCATTGAACTGCTCTGTTCCCGGTGGAGCTGGTTTGCATGTTGATTTGGAATAGAATGAAAACTCACTGAACTACAAAAGCCTGTTGCAGAGATTTTTGGCAATGTATGACCAATGCTTTATTCCCGGCCCATTATTTTCTTCAGCATCTGCTCAGCTTATTAGTTTTAATGAGCAGTAGCTCCACCAGTGCATAAGGGAATTCACAGCTCCGTAGGTTGGGGAAAAGAAAATGAGCAGTAGAAAATGACTGCACGCAGGTAGCTCTCTCCAGAACAGGCACCTTTATATGCACATCAAACACAGGACAGGAGGAAACATCCTGCTTGTGCACTGCAAGCACTGAGAAACCACTCTGTACTGGGTAGTGGTTCCCACTGGAAGCAACTCTTTGAGATCCAAAACCACAGGGAGCACTTACAGATACACAGGGAAAAGCAAAGTTATGCCTTAGAGATGTTGTGGCTCCAGGTACATGTAAGCCAAGGTGGAAGATTTCCCTAAAAAATGCCATGCCATGCCATGTTATGCAAGATCAGAGGAGGAAGCCTCCATGCTTGGATTTTGAATTTTGCAATGTCTCACTGCCTTGCATGGTTTTTCTGGTTTTTTTTCCCCAGGACCCTGCTACTCCTCCTGCCCTGTGCCTGCAGGCAGGGCAGAGCAGCTCCGTGCTCAGCAAGGAGTGCAATGAACAGGAACCAAACCACGGCAGTGGGAGAGCCAGCCCTGCAAACACTGCTTGCAGGCTAAGCTTCCTGCTTCAGCCCTGGTGTTTGCTCCGATTTCCATGCCTGGAATACACCAAAACCCTCAGGGTGTTGAGTCCCTGGTGGTGGATGGAGAGCACCTTTCCGTAGGTCTGCATGCTGGCTACACATCTGAAGTGCAGAAATGTCAAGGTAAAACAAGTTAAAACAGAAGCAAAGCTGTCATACTGCTGGTCTGGTGTCCATCATTCCCTGGAAGAGTCTTACTCTCTCCATCAGTGCAGAAATAATTTCAGCAGAAGCTGGAAGTTACTGGAGGTTGTAGTAAAAAGTGTCATGGAAATGGTAATAGTCAGGTGGGAATTGTTGATTTTCTGTAACCAGATGGTACAGATGATACAAGACCTGCCACCAGAACCACGTCAGTGAGAACACATGAAAGTGATCTCTCTTTTTCATTCTGCTGGCTTTTCAAGATGCAACAAGAGTTACTCAGCAATTCCCACTTTCATCTCCCCCCAGAGGAAGCCCTGCACTTCTATCACATGTGTGTTTTGGGGTAAGCAACCCCCAAAACGAGTGAGGTGGGTGCTGGGGCTGACAAATGTGCCAAACACAGGCCACCACTCTGGATATTGCAGCCCTAGGCTGCAGCATGGTCCCTCTCCTGTGGAGGGATGCTGTGTGCCGCAAGTTTCCGCAGGACAAATCCAGGGGGACTGGACAGCTGTGGTGTGGTACTGCAGGAGAGGCACTGCAGGAGAGGTAGGGCAGTGGTGCTGAGCACCAGCGTCCCCTCTGCGTATCTTCTCCATGTAGGGGCAACTGCAATCGGGCCTCAGGGTCCCCTTTCCCAACCATGAGCCCCAGACCCCTCTCAGCTTTGGCCGTCTCCTCATGAAGAAAAAGAAGAGGAGAGGGTCTACCTCTGCTGTTGCATTGTGCGAGAGGCTGGAGCTGTCTAGGTGAGCCTGGACACAACCTGCTGCCCAGCAGGACCGGTTTTAACATTCTCCCCTGCATCCATCCCAGGTGCTGCAGGAAACAAACTCTTCCTGCTTTCCTTTCCTGTATGCATTTCTCTTTTCTAGACTGGTGAGAGTGTTTTGCACTATCATGTCATATTTGTAAGGTATAGATAATAAAATACAAGTGTGTTTTATTGTCCTGACCTGACAGAAGAGCCAATCTCCAATGCACTTGCTGTCAATGCTGTAGGAGGAGTAGTTCCACCACTGGGATGCCTCTCACCATAGGTCTACTGCTGCCTGAAAAAATGCCAAGAGGGAAGATCCACTGTATGTATGGTCAGACTGCACTGCACACAGCCCATATGGAGTCTATTTTTAGCCTTCAAAAAAAAAAGAAACAGTGACAGTTGCTCAGAGACACAGATTTTCCTCCACTTTCCATCTCACACAGAAGGAACCGCCAACACAAAGGTGCTGAGCCACATGGTGTAGAGGAGACTGTTTGCCCCACCAGCACCCTGCCTGCTCTGTCGACAGCATCGTGGTCTCTGAAACCGTGAAAGTGATAAACACCTGAAAAGGTTTCTTGGCCTCTCCTCAGGCCTATGTGACCAAACTGCCAACTGCAGCAGGGTCAAGCTAGGTTGGGCTCTCATCAGTCCATCTAAGTTAAACACCTTCTTGACTAGAATATTTGCAGCAGAGGCTTTAACAGATGGGCTTTGGGAGCAGAATGGGCATGTGGAGCAGTGGTGTGTACTGGTCTGTGGAGGTGACCATCTGCTGCGACTGTGTGAGAGAGATGGAAGGACAGGCTGGATCTCCTGTGCCCTGGGGCAGATGCTGCCAGGCCAGCAGTCACTCTGTTGCCCCCATCTTCCATTGTGAATGATGCTGGAAATGCTACTCTCACTTCCTAAAAATGGGTCAGAACAACAGAGCTGTGATATCACACCCCACAAGAGGGAAACTCACAGAAATCCTCTTTCTCTCCTTTTTTCCCCTCTTCCCAGCAAATATACACAAGTTATCGAGCTCGCATTTATCTAGCTGTCTGGAGTGCAGTGTTTTACTACAAACCCCAGTGATGGCTTTTGTGTGCTGGAGATGCCACGGCTGGGTTAGACAGAGCCCTAGGCTAACACGTGGGGCTGGAGGAAGCCTTGGTTATCCAGAACTATGCTTGTCCTTTGGCACAGTTCCTGGGACACACTTGCACTGCACCACAAAACAGTTTGGGGAGCTACCCATTCCATAAGAAATACAATTCAAAGAAGCCTGTACCATCCTCCTTCATGGTCCCACCTTATTAGGAATCCTCTCAGGTGAAGATGAAGGAATAAAGTATCTGTCCTAAAGAGCTTCCACCAGAAGGAAAAAAATAGGGCAGAAATATGCAAATGTTCTATTAATGAAATTATTTCATAGAGCAGTCTATGATCAGACAAGCATTGATTTATTCTGACAGAAGTCAGAGAACCTTGGTGACTCTTGGACTCTAAAAATTTTAGGAAAGAGAGACATCTCCCATAGAGGGATCTCGTGAGACAGACAGGCTGTTATCAGTTTCTCTGCAGGGATTTTAAGGTCATTGGTACTTTTTATATGATATAGAAATAGTATCAGTTGTAAAACTGGAGTTTCTTGTCTGAGACTCATTGGTCTGACACATTTGCTAAGGAACAGAACAAACACAGAGTGCTCAGTGTCTGTTTAAGGCCAACAGCCCTAAATGCCATTTCCACTGGAGAAGTAGGAAGTTTCATTTTCTCCAAGTGAGGATAATTTCCTATGCTTGTCCCATATTTTTTTTTGTTTCTGTTCTTATATTCCTGACATCTTCCATTATTGTCCCAGGAAAAACACTCAATTACTTATTCAGCCACTTGAAATCTTACTGATGTTACACTAAAACCCCAGGCGGAATGCCCCTTTTGCGTATTTTGCTTTGGTTTGATCGATTACTCTTTATTCACAGTGTATGACAAACATTTTTGTTTTCATATGTTATTTGGAAAATTATCCTAATTCCCACCAACGGATGCACTATTTGCAGAACAACCCTTACAAATCCATTTCAGCCAAAGGATTACTTGTTCACCTGAAAATCTGTGTATGAGTGTGTGTCATCTATGAATCACTTTCTGAGGTTTTCTTTCAGAAAGATAATCTTCCTTGAGTCAAGCAAAGCCTAATTCAGCAGTCAGGCCTCCCAGCAGTACTGTCTGTCCAAACATAAAGCAAAGTTTGGGTCCGGTAGACACCTCTTCCTTGATACTGCCATTCCATTCTCTGCCCTAGGGCCAGGAGAAGGAGCTGGACATTGCAGTGACTCCTGAGGGACAGCAGGATGGGCCCTTACAGGAATGAAGAACCAAGCACTAGACCATGAACAAAACTGAGCTGCTAAATCAGCTCCAGGATGCAAATACCAGGATCCTGACATTGCAAGATAATTCAGGAAACAACCACTGTTGTGGTGGGTCTGCACAGAGCTTCAGCACAGCTGGGACCCAGGACAGCACCCCTTCCCTGGTGCTGCTGCAGCAGGTGGTGAGACAACAGAGTGCTGGGTTTGGTCCCAGCTTCTCTCAGCATTCGGAGCTCCTGTGGTAGGATGTGGTCAGGAGATTTGTTTTCTCCATTAAGGAAATGCTGATCTGTTGAAACCAAAATTTTGCACGAAAAAAGAGGTCTTTTCTTGAAAAACTGTGCATAAGAGATCAAACTGAGAGGACAATAAACCCAGTGCCAGCTCTTCCATAAATTTAGTGTTCTGACCAGTGTAGTATCTACAAGCACTTTCGGTGTCCTTTTTACTGCCAGCATATACGAGATTCCTTTTCCTCTGTGGAAAACAGAATAAAATTCTTAATCTCAAAAAAGGTGGTAGACTGTGAAAACCCTTTTCAGTGCAGTTTCATTTGAACTTAAGAAATACAGTTTCTCTCCACTACCAACAAATGTCAGACCATTTCATAATAGTAAGTGATACACTGAAGAGATGAATTGAATGAAAAATAAAGAGGAAGGCTATTTTTAGCCTCATTTGTCGATTAAATAACTGCTTATATCATGTGTGCTAATTACAAACATTACAAAAATCAGAAGAAAAATAAAATGAATTAGTTCAACAGGAGCATAAAACCAGTGAGCTGCGATCAGCTGCCATCTGCCCCTTGCCCTTCAGCCATCGAATTGCAGCAGCTGGGCACACACAAGGAGCTGGTTCAGTTGGTTTCTACTTCCCCTCATCCCAGAGCAGAACCAACATTAAACCTGCTGTGGCTTTCCCACGGGGACTCCTCCTTATCTACAGACAGCAGCAAAAATCCCAGTGGCCACAGGGCCTCCTGACCAGGGCACGTGGTGCTCAGCCTCCTGCGCTCACATGCTCTTTTCTCCTCCCGACAAAGGCAGTCCGGGAACCGGGGCATCCCGGCGGGGTGTAATCCTCCGTGCCACAGCCTTGGTGGCTCCCAGACAGTGCTTCTCTGGCAGAGAGAAGAAACATGTGACAAGGCATCCGTCTGTATGCTTCATGAAAACGGCTCCTATCTTCACTGAGTTTAATGAGAAATCTCTCAAGCCTGTTAAGAGCTGGTATTTCCCAGCTTGTAACGTGGCTCCATCACCACTCCCAGGCAAATATAGCACCCTGTACGTCCCATTCACCTCCCCTCTGCCCTGCTGTGGAGCTGCGAAACACCTTCTCACAGGCACTGAGGGCACAAGGCTTTGAAAGGAAAGGGATGCTAAGGACAGGTAGGCAGCCTTGACAAAAGGGAAAGAAATGAGTCCTCCATCACGCAGAGTAATTTCCTACGTTGCAGAAACCACAAATGCCCACTTTACATCCAGAGCAAACGGGGGTGCTGCTTCGGCACGGTGCCCGCCCAGGAGTGCGTAGGGTTGCCTTGCACTGTGTTACTTCAGAAACACAACATCCAACTATTAAACTTTAATAGCACTAAAGAGGCTGGGGCAAGAAATCCTTGATGCAGTCTCATAATGGGCAGAGGGAAAAGCCTTTCAGGCCAGATTTATTTCTGAACCCTTGGATAGCTGCTGAGACAGGTCTGGATTGCAAGACTCCACCGCCCTTCCTTCTGCCCTCTAGTGCCAGAGAGAGAAATTAAATGCAAAGAAAGGAGCCTGCAATATATTCTTGCAATGCAGTAGATAAATAAAAGTGGAAGGAGAAAACAGTATTTGTAATTGCATGCTTTGATACCAGTTTAAGTAACGCATTCCAGAAAAAGTGATGTCACAGGGGCCACTGCCAGCAGGGTTTATGGCGCTGTTTGGGAGCCAGAGGTGCTGCTGCAAAGGGCAGGCTGGGTAAGGACAGTGTGGCTTTGCTCCTGCTGTTATCCTGGACCCAGGCCTGCCAAAAGCAATGGAGTGTCCCCAGTAAGGCAGGAGCTCACTGTTTTGTGCCACAGGCTGGGACAGGGGTATCTCTGTAACCGCCCAAAGATGTGTCCGTGCCAGTCCCGCTGCTTCCTTTAGATTAAAATCCTGGCTAAGCTTTGAGCCAAAATGTTTACACTGGGGAAGTGCCTGCTGTGGAACACTTGGAAACTCATTTAATTCACAGTTGCTCTTAATCTCTCCCTGTGACCATCACCTCACGGGGCTGAGTCAGACCTGTTACCCTGACTGCTCTCTTCCAGAAACGTGGTGGGAAAGAAGGGCAGCTGAGTCAGAGGAGTGTCCTTGTGCCCGTGTTCACTTCTCTGTGTGTCCGTACTCGACATTTTTTTGCTCAAAGAAGATGTGAGGGAAAAGCCACCCGGCCATAGTGTCAGTAGGTTCTGTAAAACAGAGGAGCTGTCACCTGCATATTGAGCTGCCAACAGCAGGTGAGAGCTCCAAGCCATCCCAGGTGTGAGGAATGAAAGGGGTGGGTTTCTTGCAAGCAGGTAAGGAGCTGAACAGGTGCAGTGCCAAGGCACCCGGGAGCCATTTTGTGTTGGGCCCCTGGAAGCCATTTCGTGTTGGGCTGGTGAGGGGCTGTTTTGTGAGTCGGAACGTGTGGGCTGCTGGGCAGGACGGAAGGCGTGTAGGGCAAGGGGTCCCGTCTGGGCCCCCTGCCAAGGGACCTCTGCGGCCGGGATAGGGATTTATAGAAGTTTGAACCTTTAAATTGAAGCTTACCTTGAAATAGCCAGTAATTTTGAACAAGGCATACCAGCCTTTCCCTCCCTGAGGTGATAATGAGAGTTGGGCATCCACATCCTTTCCTTTTAAGGCAAGCAAGGCGTAAGGGCTTTTCCCGCCTTAATGTAACCAATAAAAAGGTTGGGCATTCACACCTTTTCCTTCTAGGTAGAGAAGTGGGGCACGCTCTGGGAGGAGCTCGCCACCAAGAACGGGCATAACTCCTCGGAGGAGCGACTTTCTCCTGCCTCTCAGCAACTAATAAAACTGGAATATCCACAACTTTCTCCCTTTTAAGGAAAAGGAGTGAAGCTCAACTTGGGAGGGGCTGGCTGCTGAAAGGGTGTGGTTAAGCAAATAATGAAGATCATAAAAAGTGTGATCCCCAAACCTGGAGTGTGCTCAGGCCCTCCCACAGGCTGAGGCACCCAGCACGTGGTGTTAATAAAAGTTCTTTGCTTTGCAGGTTTTGGCAGTCTTTGAACTTCTGATTAAGAGATATTTCTCACAGAGGTACAAACAACAATGGGAGAAGATGCAAAAGGGAACTGAGGGTCTGGCCCAGTCTGAACAACGGGGCTGGCTGATGCAGGCCAGGGATGATGCTGAGGACCAGGTAAACCAGTGCCTGGGTCTGGGGATCGACTGCCCCAAGGGACTGGTTCCAACCAAGCCTAATGAGGACTGACGGGGCTCAGCCAGCTTGGCCACCAAATGGGCAAGAAGCTCACAGGAGGACAGAGAGAACTCACTGAGCCACAGAGCCATGTCACACTGGTCTCAACCCCCATCAGACTGCAGTCTCAAAAGTCTAATGTCCTTCTGATGCTCAAGGCAACACTCTGGATGGAGGTTCCTGACCAACTGCTCGGCCCTCAGAAAGGTTCCTGCCTTGGGATGTATGAACTCTACTTCCTTGCCTTTCTTCCATACTCCACTATTTTTATCCCTTCTTACTCTCCTGCTGATTTGCCTTTCATCTGGGCCAGCAAGGTGAGACCCTGACTCATCCTGTCCAGCCCACCTGGCTGCCACCAATGGCTCCCTTGGAGCTGCCATGGGCACCAACAACATCCTGAAAATGCTGTGTTACCCCCACTCTTTTCCCATCCTCTCCCTTTTCCTGCTCTTGTATATCTTGCAGCCACAGAGGAAGCAATTAGGAAAAGTGTCCAGAACTGAGTCTTCCCTCTTGTCTTTGTTGCTTGACAAAACAAGTTTTAAGCCACATCCTCCCTTTGAAAAAAAAAAAAGTTATGATTGTGTACATTTTGCCTAACTACTCAATTTCAATTTCAAAATGCTTGTTCTTGTTTTTGATCTATTTCTCTTGTGTATCCTAATCAGGATGTTTCAAAACTTTAGCACATATTTTTCAGTGTGTTACCCCCTTGACTCTGAGCCCTGCAAGGTGATGAGCTGTTCAGTGACACACAGCAAGAAAAACTGGTTTGAATTCCACTTCCCTCAGTGTGTTTATCTGTTCAATTAGTTCCTCGCATTCGCCTACAAACAAGATTCCTGCCTGCACAGGTCATGAACAACGCAAGGTGCCAGGAAAGTTCTCCAGGGAAGCCACTGCCATTTTAGGGCTCCCTTCCAAAACCATGATCCAGGGGGATCTGCAACTGAGACGATGCAGGAGCAAATAGAGCGGTGCAGCTTCAGCTAAGATACAAGGGGTGGGCTATGATGTTGCTACTGGAGAAGAGATAACAGGACAAATCCTTCACTTTAGCCAGGGGGCTGCTGCAATCTCTCCTCCAAAATCAAAGCTGGGATTTCAGGAGGACATTAATTTTTTCCCCTTTTTCTTCTGCTCCCTGCTGTTCTCAGGGACTTAAAATCTGACACAGACTCTGTAGGAAGAAACTATGAAACACAGAATCTTCTTCTGGCAACTGCTGCTGTAGGCTGGTACAGGAGGACATTTCAGGGAAGTTACCGGCCTCCTCAAACCGTGCTGTAAGCACAGCATGTGCTCATTGCTCCCTTTTCCAGATAGTTATGGGAAGTCTTAGCCTTCTTTTACAGTATCAGGTTGTGAAAATTGACACAATTCCACAGCAAAAGGCCAAGACCCAAACTCACTTGAAAACACAGCATAAGCAAGGTACGGGGAGCGGGGTGGGGGAGGGACTATTCTCTGAAAGTAGTGAAACATGGGGGAAAAACCTGGAAGAGGACACAGAAGAGGCATCTTGTGTAGGCAAGCTTGGGTGGAAAAGGTGAGGGAGAGCATTTCTGTGATTCATCTTTGCCCATCAGAGGTTGAAACTTACTTTCACTTCAGCCACTCCTGCGATGCAGGAACTCCTTACATGCTCTTTAGAGTAAACAGGGTAGCGTCACAGAAAACAAGCTTTCTGACATAATATTCTCCTCTTTATGGGAACAGGTCTCAGGATGGTCGAGCAACTCTCCGGTTGCACAAAGAGTAATGCATGTACACACACACACACAAACACACACATGCACACACGCACACACACGTGCACACACACATGTGCTCCTTGCACTCACACCCACACAAGAACACTCCAGAAGTGGTTCGGGTGATATGCTGCTGCCTTTGACAGGAACAGTCACAAGAGAACACTGGAGGATAGTGAGGGCTAAGTCAGTGTCCTGTTCCCTGCCCCATGAGACGGAGACCCAGCTCCGCCATTGCTGTGCCAGGTCCAGAGACACTGATCCCAGCCTGGCAGCACCAGTTGCCATCCACCACTAGTCTGCCTGGCCAAATGAGTGCCACAGCAGCCTGAGACTAATGTCTTTCTCCTCGGTAGGCTCTGTATTCTAATGCCATCTCAGCCTGAAATGATGCTAAAATCTCTGACCTGCTACCAGTTAAAGCCTTTTTTATGTTATTTAAGAAACAATCCAAGCCTCTTCTTGTTATCTTCTGAGGGAAAAACTCTGACATAGGGCAGCTCAGGGAGAGCAGCGCTGGAAGCCACAAGCTTTGCCTTCATTTCACACAGGCAATTAAAAGAGAGAAGAGAAGCTCTTTTCTCCCACACCTTCCACTCAATCTTCCTCAGCCCAAAGATAATGTGTCACTTTATTGCGCTTTAGTGAAGGTGAGGCATCCATCTCTCCTGACACTGCTCAATAAGAGGAGCACCCAGGGGACTTCATGAGGAGGAAGACAGCGCCAGAAACAGCTTGCTGAAAACCATGCATGGCTGTGCCAGCAGGTGACATGGCCCGCAGGAGCTGGGGGAGGGAGGGATAAGGGAGCAGTACCACACAGCTGCATGCTGGCTGGCAGCATCAGGGGCCTCTTGAGATCATCCAGTCCAACCCCCTGCCCAAAGCAGTGTCAGCCAGAGCAGCGTTTCAGGGCTGTGTATTACCAGGTTTGAAAACCCCCAAGAATTGAACCTCCAGAACCTCTCTGGAGAACCTGATCCAATTTGTTACCATCTTCACCATAAAATAGCTTTTTCTTATGTTCCAATGTACTTTCCTGTGTTTTGGTTTGTTTTCATTGCTTCTTGTCCATTCTCTGGATACCCTGAGCAGGTCCTGGCTCTGTCTTCTCTCATTACTCTCATCAGCATGTATTTTACACACAGAGAAGATCCCCATGCAGTTTCTCTTCTCCAGGTTGAACAGTCCCAGCTCAAGACAGGAGAAAAGATGCAGCAGGAACAATGTAGGTGATGGACAAAGAGCCAGAGGCAACTCCACGAACAAGGTGATGAGGACCTCATCAACAGCAGGTCCCACTGAGCTGGTCTCAGCGATGGCATGAATATTATAGCCCAAACACAGCCTCTTCCCAGCCCAGCCCAGTCTGCCCCAGTGGGTGTCCGTAGGCACTGGGGCTGGAGTGCACCAGGTGGCTGATGCACTGAACCTATATTTGAAACACAAGGAAAGGAAGGGAGATAATGGTGCGGGTGCTTTTCTTACAGCAATGGCACTTGTGTTTTTCTTACAGCAGCATGGTCCTCCCGGGCTTCATTTTATGTTTCGCTCTCTTTCACTTCTCATGTTTGTGTTTGCAGAAACCATCCTACAGTTGCTATGTGTAAATATGTCCCCTGTTGAAGTGTGGCTTCTCCAGACAAGCCTTCCTGTCCCAAGCTGAGAATGACAGATGAGCCCAAGCCCCATGTCATGCCCTCTGCTGCTGCACCCCGTGGTGAGGTGTTTAAGTGTACTGCCAGTCAGAGCTGCACCGGGGGAACACAGTGCCACAGCCAGTGTTTGCACAGGCTCAGAGTAAAAGTGGTGAGTAACACAGAGCCCTGATGTGGCCCACAGAGGTAGTTCCCCCTCTTCCACCACCTCTGGTACCATCCTTGGTCAGGCCCTGCCTGCGACCTCATCCTGCCCAAGCAACCTCAGCTGCCTGCCTGTCCCAGCCCTGCAATGCTCCCTTCATCCAGCACAGTTTTGCAGACCTGTGTCAGGTGTGTTGAATTAACCCCCTCTACAGTTCATCGCCGCAGGTGTTTATCTGGGTCAAGGCCAAAACTCACTCTGTGTCCCAGCTTGGCATCCAGAAGAGCTGCTTGCTGGAGGTGCCCTGATCCCTGAAATTCCAGCAGCGGAGCCTAATGCCTGCTCTGTGGCTCCTCTGTGTTCTCTGCCGTACAAAGCCATCCAGTTCCCCACAGCCTGGTCCCTGGTGACTCAGATGCTTCAGAGGCAGTGCAGTGCATCAGCTGCTGCAGAGCAGCACTGACAGACATGCTGGGGAGAGGAACAGCCGAGAGGAGCTGAGGCACAGCCAGAGGCTCCCGACGTGAGATAGTGGTTTATTTTTAGTGTCGTAGCACTAAGGATATGGAATGAGCTGCTTCCCTCTCGTCACGCTGACGCCATCACCCACCGCCCACGCACCCACTAAGTGGGTTAGCGCAGCCCATGAGGCTCCCAGGGAGAGAGAAAGAACACAAAAAGGTCACTCCTCTCCTCCTGCCGATAAACAGCAGAATACGTGCAGAATTGTGATGCTTATTCATGGACTTTGGTTCAAAATGTTGAAGGCATCTTGGACAAGACATCATCTCTCTTGCTGCGCAGAGGTCCAGAGCCAGCTATAAGTCACCATCCTCCCAAATCCATGAGAAATACCAGATTTACAGCACTTACAGAGGGCATTCCTCTGTCTCAGCTGGTAAGCTACTCCCTGTATCCTTGAATTTTCCCTGACCTGTCAGGATCCTCTCCTCTCAGCTAGACATTGCTAAAATCACTGTGATCCCAGCTACCAATTCTCTTCTCAGATGCCTTCTCTGTCATTTTAATTTTCCCACCTGACATATCACAATTCACACTTGTCGGAGATGCTTGTGTCCTTTGTGCCACAGTGTTTACAGGGATTCTCATGGGATGCTGTTATCCTCATCTAACACAGTGCAAGCACTCCATCCCCCATGCCAGTGAGAGATGAACAATGTGCTCAAGACAGCAGAGACCACCCCAGTCCTTTGCACCTCAGGGTCACACTTTTCCTTCCTTTACTATTTCTCCTCCAGTTAGAGTCAATTTATTGATCTACAGGCTCCACTCCTCCCTCGTCACCAATCTTGTATGTCCTTCCAGCACAGAACTCCTCACTGGGAAGTTTCAACCCATGCTGTTGAACATTTTCCTTCCTCCAACTCGCTTTTTAAAATTTCTGGCACCAACAAGGCACTTGCTGAAGTAGTGCCTCTCTGCTCTTCATCTGCCTCACCATCTGCTTGAGAGAGCGTGGGGCAGGGGGGTTTCTGCAGAGATTTGTAGACTGAAGGCCAGAAAGAACCAGCATGATCTTATATCCTCAGCATAATAAATGCCACAGGCAACCAGAGAGCAGTTCCCACAGCAAGTCCATCACTCCCTGCTCTATCCCTAACCAGTGCAGACCCCAGACTTCGTGCCTTTTTTTTTTTTTTTTATGGCACTAATTAAAATATATGTTGTACTATGAAAATATGTAACTATTCAGGGAGAGGACAGCTAAGGTTTGGAAATCTTAATGACCAGATTTGGGAAGACTCAAGTCGTGGGAGAGCAGCAGTTTTTCAGGCACATGTACACACAGAATGTTAAGCTTGCACAGTTTAATTAGAAAATAATTCTGTCACGTAAAATATGTTGACATTCCTAAACATGTTGTTCCAGTGAATATTGATACCCATCTCCTTGGGGAGCCAGGACCTGGTGCTGTGCTGAAACTCATCCTTTGCATTAACCCAAAGCTGTGTAATGGGAACCTGCTACTCACCCAGCCCGAACACCATTGGGAACAGCCCTAAGAGCAGCTGAGGCAGTAGGAACAAATGCCACCTTGCCATCCAGCCCACAGCTCACCAGCCCCTCAGGGGGCTTGCTGAGTCAGTAACGCCGTGACTCAGGTTACTCCAAAGACTCCCTGCAGCTACTGATCTTGGGTAGCTGTGCATCCATGAGCACAGATCCAGCTTTCCCCTGCCACCAAAAAGCTGTTATTTCACCTAACCTGGAACATCATCACCATTCCTCAGCCTCAGGAGACTGAAGAACCTAAAATGTTTAACCTAGATGGAAGTCTGCTATGCTCTATTTCCAGCTAAGGAGTACATGACAACGAAGGGGTATTTGCCCAGTCCTACCTCTACATGGTGTCCCACAACACTCTGTTTCATTCCTGCCTTCCAGGACCACTGCCAGACACAGGGAGGACTAAAACCTCCTCATCCCACAGCCATAGCCAGTGGACTCTTATTTGGCTCCAGCAATAAGCTTGCTCTTACTACCTCAAGTCAGGTCTCCCAGCAAGTCTACTCAAAACTCTAATTGTAGCCCCGATCACCCACAATAACATTAGCCTGGAGGTTCTGGGAATTCCCTTCTTGGAGTCAGAAAAACTCTGAAGCTAAAGCCCGTCAGCACAGGTCTCACCTTTACCCCAGAGCCTGAGGTGGGGTTTGATAGGGGTGATTTGATCAGCCAGTCACCTCCCTGAATAAAGGGCAAGAGAGGCTAACAGATGCAAGCTCATTAAAGATGTACATGAAAGCATATTTATTTTATTTGCTTTTGTTAAAACAACCTTTTATTCAAAGAATTAATTCGTGCTTTCTTTTTGAAATACCACTGGGATAAATACCCAGTACAGGTTAAGTCTCTAACAAAAGGCAGCATGATCCATGGTGTTCATTTAGGTGTAGACACAAGAGAACATGCTGCAGGCATCTCTGTGATACAGAAAGTCATTCGATGAAGCGCTTCACAAAGGGATTCCGCATCTCCCTGGGTAGAAGCTGGCACACTGCAGGTGGTTCACTTGGGCCTCCTGCAGAGAGGAGCACTAAGAAGCAACACGTGGAGCTCTCCACTGCAAGCCAGTGGGAGAAGACTCGTGTGCCAGGCTGCTTGGGAATTTCTGTCCAAGAATATCTGTGTAATTGGACAATCTTAAATACTGTAAAATATAAAGAGGATCCTACAAATCTTTCTCTGCAGATTTCTTGTTCAGTAAAAATCACATTGCTCATAGTCAAAGAGAATTGACACTGATAATGCCATATTTTAGTAATTTGAAGAATCAATAAACTCTAATAGCACGGCAATTTGCTGTCTCTGGCAAATTCCTTTTTCCAATGACAGATTTAAGTAAAAGTAAAGCAGTTGAGAGACACTTAGTTGATTTAGCAACACTGGTGACTAATTCTTTTGAAAGACACTCTGCTAAAAGAATACTGCTTTCTCTCTGGACCTCTGGGCTGAGGCTTAGGGTTAGCAGGAGGAACGGGCAGTAATTGACCCCACGTGCGCCCTTTGTATCTATCAAACATGTGCTGATCATAAGTTAGAGACGGGCACATGCTTGCAGGGCTGTGGTCTTACTGGCATCATGGATACAGGGTGGGATGGCTCCTGAAACTGGAGCGTTAGAATGGGAGGATACAGGCTCGTTAGAAAGGACAGGCAGGAGACATGAGGTTGGGGTGTTGCCTCTGTGTCAGTGTCAAGGTGGATTGCATGGAGCTTTGGGATAGACGAGAGCTTATGGGTCAGGATTAAAGGGAGGGCAGGAACAGGTGACATTATACAGGGAATGTTCTGCTACAGACTGCTCCAACAGGAAGACCAAATGGATGAGGCTCTCTACCGACCAATAGGAACAGCCCCAAGTTGACTAGCTTTGGTCCTGATGGGGGACTTCAACCACCCCAGTATCTGCTGGAGGGACAACACAGCAGGGCATAAGCAATCCAGGAAGGTCCTGGAATGACATGATGACAACTTCCTTCCCCAAGGGATAGAGGTGCCAACAAGAAGTGCCACGCTGGACCTTGTTCGCACCATCAGGGAGAGGCTGGTGGGGAATGTGAAATCCAAGGACAGCCTGGGCTGCAACGGCCATGACATGGTAGAGTTCAAGATCCTCAGGACAGCGAGGAAGGCACACAATAAACATGCTACCCTGGACTTCAGGAGAGCAGACTTTGCACTCCTTAAGGATCTGCTTGGTAGGTTCCCATGGGATAAAGTCCTTGAGGGAAGAAGAACCCAAGAAAACTGGTTAATATTCAAGGATCACCTCCTCCAGACTCAGGAATAATGCATCCCAACAAAGAAGAATCCAGGCAAAAACACCATGATACCTGCATGGAGAAACAACCAGCTCCTGAACAAACTCAAACACAGAAAGAAAGCCTACAGAGAGTGGAAACAAGAACAAGTAGCCTGGGAGGTATACAGAGAAATTGTCTGAGCTGCCAGGGATCAGGTTAGGAAAGGTAAAGCCCTGATAGAATTAAATCTGGCCAGGGACATCCAGAGTGAAAAGAAAAATTTCTATAGGATGTTGGTAATAAAAGAAAGACTAGGGAAAATATGTGTCCTCTCAGGAAGGACATGGGAAACTTGGTTGCCCAGGGTATAGAGAAGATTGAGAAACTCAGTTACTTTTTTTTCTCTGTTTTCACCGACAGATGCTGCAGCCTCAGCCACAGAAATTGAAAGCAGGGATTGGGAGAATGAAGGACCCCCTGCTGGAGGAGGAGACCAGGTGTGAGACCATTTAAGGAAACTGAAGGTGCAAAAGTCCATAGGGCTTGACGAGATGCATCTGCAGGACCTAAGGAAACTGTTGGATGAAGTGGTTAAGCCACTATCCATCATATTTGAGAAGTCATGGCAGTCTGGTGAAGTTCCCATTGACCCGAAGAGGGGAAACATAACCCAACTTTTAGAAAGAAAAAACCCGAGAAGACGAGGAACTACAGGCCAATCAGTCTCACTTTGCCACCTGGCAAGATCATGGAACAGATTCTCCTGGAAACTATGCTGAGGCACATGGTAAATAATAAAGTGTCTGGGGCTTCACTAAGTGCAAATTCTGCCTGGTAAAATTTGGTAGCCTTCTAAGATGGAGTTGGTGGATATCCACCACAGCATTAGCAGATAAGGGAAGAGCAACTGACATCATCTACCTGGACCTGTGCAGAGCATTTGACACTGTCCCACACAACAGTCTGGGTGAAGACAGGCTGTGATAGCTGGGGTTGTTCAGCCTAGAAGAGAAAGCTCCAGGGGGTCTGCAGGAAGGATGGGGAGCGACACTTTATCAGGGAGTGTAGTGATAGGATGATGGTAACAGTTTTAAACTGAGGGTAGATATAGATTAGACATTAGGAAGGAATTCTTCATTGTGAGGGTAATGAGGCGCAGGAACAGGTTTCCCAGAGAAGGTGCGGATGCCTCATCCCTGGAAGTGTTCAAGGCCAGGCTTGATGGGGCTCAGGATATCCTGGTCTGGTGGAAGGTGTCCCTGCCTATGACAGGGAGGCTGGAATGAGATGATCCCTTCCAAATCCAATCCACTCGATGATTCTGTGATTCTTTGAGTCAGCTCAGCCCTGTTTTGTACAATCCTAGACCAGTGCTGAGAGCAAGAAAAACCAGATGCATTCAGACAATTTGCTTTGAACAGAGCAGATGAGCCACATCCAAATGACTAAGTTCAGATAAATTGAGCCATCAGATACCCACTTAAGACAAATTAGTTTAGAGTGGCTACACTGCATTTGTCAATGGTTTAATGCACTAGAAGTGTATTTATAAGACAGGGCTAATTTCCTAGTCCTTGAAGAAGAACACTTTGAGAAAGCAACTGCTCCATCTAGCAAAGTATTTTCAGATGCAGTCAAAAAGGTGTTTGAAGCCTAGTTTACTATGAAACAGCTTTGACCAAGAGTCACTCTTCAGGTTGAAGAGATATGGCCTTTGGTTTTTATAACTCAAACAGCTGAAATAAGTGCCAAAACACTGAAGACATCACAAATCATGTGGTACAAGTTTTCTGTTTCTTCACTTTGACTGTATTATACAGCAGCTGCAATGCAAGCCAGAACAACTACTATGTTATGTTTTATAAACTGGATTTTAAAATTCCAGCAGGGAATGATCCTCTTACTTGAATGTCAGCAAAGCATTTCACTTGAGCCAGGCCTGCCTGGGAGAGACATTCCAAAAGAAAATGCACCCTATTGGTGCCAGCATGACCAGGCTGGTGGGGCAGCAGGTCAGGGCGACCATCCAGCCTGTGCAGCCTCTTCCAACGCTGGCACACAGGGCAGTACAGGGCACTGAAACCCTCTTCACGGTAAGAGGAGCAAAAAGCCTAATTCTTTGGCACTGTAGCTTTATTCAGCTTTTTCCTGACTGTCCCTTCCTTTGTCCCTGCTCATTTCTAGCTCAAACTCCTTTCCCATGTCCCAGAGAAGCAGGGAAAAGTGCCAGGGTGGCTGGGTGAAGCAGGACAGAGAAGAAAGCTGGAAACAGGGTAGGGGCAGGACAACACTGGACTAAATTGCTTGGGAAGGTAGTTTCCATTGTGGAAACAAAATGAATATAACAAATAATCTGTCTGGCATGAAGGGAACAAAAGCAAGGCAACAGACTCGTTTTCTGAAGGTTCTTTTAGACGATTACACTGAGATAGTAATCCACACTTTCAAATATTTACTGTCTCATAATAGCAGCCACTGGGTACAAGAAAAACCCAAATAACAAGTACTCATCAGCTTGGAGAATTGGTGACCAGGGTGATAAGCAGGTTGTGTGTCTCACTTTAGACTTTGTAAAGCATTACACAACCTTTTAGGAGAAGTGGAATTCCAAAATTTTTCAAGCCTTCAGTTATGCAAAGGTGAAAGACAACTAGAATTATTCTCCTTTGTGTGGAAAAGTTCTGGAAGGCAGACTGCAGCTCGAGCATTGACTACAGTTTTGAGCCAATGTAAACAGCAAAACGGAGCCAGTTCAGAGGAGATCACCAAGGTGGTTGGGGCTGGAGCACTCGCCCTGGCCAGGGAGGCTGAGGGAGATGGCGCTGGTCAGTATGGAGGTAAGATGAGTTTGGAGAAACTTAACTGCAGCCCTCCCATACCTACAGCAGAGCAGAGAGAGGATGAGAGAGAACAGGCACGAGAGTTTAAGGAAAAATTTCCCCATAGGTACAGTCAAACAGAGCACATTGCCCAGAGAGGTTGCACAGCCTCCATCCCTGGAGGCTTTCAAAACCCAACTGGAAAACGCTCTGAGAAACAAGTTCTGATCCTCCTTTGAGGAAGATATTGAACTAAAGACCTCATGAGCTTCCTTCAGACCCAAACTGCTGCATGTTTCTACAGTTTTTACTGAATGGGAGAAGATTTATTAGCAAATAGAAAACTATGAGTTGCAGCCACTTCCTAACAGAGACTGTAATTCAGGCCACTAAAAATGTGCTATGCATTTTTATATTAATAAAGAATTACATCACTTGACCATTTGCATGCATGAAATTGAGCTCACAGATAAAGCTATCCAGGTGTCTATACAAGCCATATGTACGTGTATCCTCACACACTCAAGCTCCCAAAGAGCTACTCAAGCTGATCAAGATGTAGAACCAAAATCGAGCCCATCAAGATGCAGATGAACAGCTCTCCAGGCTCCACTGCCTATTGATCCAATCTCCATAGACTATGCAGACAATTCAATTTCTGTACATCTGCAAGCTGAGTCCCAACCACTCCCTAGTAGTTTATAACTTAATTTCTGTATATTATATACACATTCCTTGCTCTTTTATGCTGCATTAGCAGGCAACAACCTAACGCAATCTCCCATTTAAGTGCTTACAAGGCAATTCTAGTGTCATTTGCTTGGGAGTTTTTACTATGCTGAGCTCAGTCTGTCTTGGCAGCTGTGGGCAAGGAATGGGAAGACCTTTCAAGAAGCAGAGGAGACCAACAACTTTTTATACATCTTAATGGAGAAGTGTCTTGTAGTCATGGTGCTCAAATCTCCACAGAGCATGAGAAGGCCCTACAGTCATCTGGCTCAGCCTGCTGTTTTCCTCCTGGTGCACAGGAATTTTTAGATCACCAGATCTCAGAGAAATTGAATGAAGTCAGAGAACATTTAGATATCCCTGGAAATGACTCCAGTGGTGGCTGGGGAGCAGGTAAGGCTGTGTCTGGTGAGAATGAGTATCTCTGTGGATGGAGACAACCTACCCAGGCAATATGCACCAGGGTTAAACTACCCCTAGAACAATCAAAGGTGTTTCTTCTGCCTGAACAGAATTCTCTGTTCCAGTTTGTGCATTCTCTTGTCCTGTCACTGGGCACCACTGGGAAGAAAACACTTCCGTTGTCTTTCCAGCCCCCATCAGGTATTTGCACACATCAACAAGATCTCCCTGAGCTTTCTCTTCTCCAGGTTGAACAGTCCCAGCTCTCACACTCTCCTTGTATGACAGATGCAACAAATCCCTCAGTCACCTTCACAGTCCTTCGCTGCACTCATTCCACTGTGTCCATGACTTTTTTTGGACAGGGAAACCCAACAGTGGCCTCAGCACTCCAGATGTGGCCTCAGCACTCCAGATGTGGCCTCACCAGTGCAGAGCAGAGAGGAAGGATCACTTCTTAACCTGCTGGCAATGCGTCTCTTAGGGCTCCCCAGGATGCCATGAGCCTTCTGTACTCTGAGGCACATTGCTGTCTTATGCCCACTTGTTGCCCACCCAGATACCACAGCTCCTTTTCTACATAGCTGTTTTCCAGCTGGCCACCCCCTGGGTGCATGGGGCTATTCCTCACCACATGCATGACTTGGCAGTTCCCTTTGTGGAACCTTGTAAGATTTCTGCTGGCCTATTTCTCCAGCCTTGTTGAGATGACCAAGTCTACAACATTCAACAAACCAAATCTTTGACATACCCTGGCAAGCAGTACAGTAGATGAACATCAGCAACACCCTCAGAGTTAAAGAGCAACCCTCAATAGAAACTACAGCTTTAAGTTACAGGAAAAGGGGTTTGTACACCTGATTTCAGGCAATTTGCATAATTTAATGCAGAAAGCAAGCTGTGACTTTTCCACACCAAATCAAAGCTAATGCCCTGGGATGTCAGAACTACTGGGACAGCAGCACCTGCTATGGCTGAACAGCGAAGCACATGGTATGCTGCTTGCACGACTTGCTAAGTCCAGCTCTGTTGTACTTCCCTACCTTCCCAATCCAGAACACTTTGGGGTACTTATAACCTCTTTTCCATGTTGCAACGAAAACACAGTCCTACAGAGCATCTCTTGCCTTTTCTTATTTAAAAGCTCAATGTACTTTAAACCTGGCACATAACTTCTGTGTATCCAACCCAGGGCACTGCCTTCAGATTTCCTAGGCTGGGAGGAAAGCATGCATCAGCACTTGGGATGGCAGCCAGCATGGCAGAGCTTCCTTCTCCATGGGAGACACTAATTCCAAAGAAAAGTAAAATACAAGGTTTATCTGAAACAGGATTTGCTAGCAAGGAAGCATTTGGTTGCCAGTCCAAGCAGTAAAATCCACTGAGAAAAATCAGTCCAGCAAATCTGTCACTTCAGTGTATACTGTCCAAATCAACAGGTCCCTCGAGCACTTATTTGTCATAGCTTCATTACAGGCATCTTCCCTCAGCACCAGTATGAGTCATACCAGAGAAGATGGAGCCAGTATTTGTTGGTATGTAGGAAGAACACAGACTCCAGCAAAAACAGGAATGAAGAGTTTAATATCAGGCAAACATCATAAACCCAGCAACAGATATAAATATTCAAAGCTAGAGCATACTCTTCTGAATTTATTGTATACATTATAGTTTTGGACATGTACCTAGATAATGCTCCTTTGAGTGCCAAATTTGCTTTAATGAGTGGAACAAAAATATAGAATTCCAGCAAACTGAAATGATGCAAAATGCCGAGTCTATTGTTTTCTGAAAATTGGTGCAATTCTTAGGAACAGAGATCAACAGCTGCCACCTACCACAAGCAATGCAGCTCTCAAGAATGAGAACACGAAACCATGAGAAAGGAAAAGGAGAATGTATCAGGAGAGGGAAAATGACTATGAATTTTACACATCCCATTTCTAAAGGAGAACAAGATAGAAACTGCATTGCTCCTCAAGGAAGAAACTGTGTAGGCCAGGCTGGCCACTGACACCACAGATGCCCAAGAACCTTCTACCCCAGAGAGCCTGTTTAATTGCCCACCTCCAAACCTTTGTTCCCACCACAGAGTGCATCCTGCTGCCCCTCACCCCAAACAGGGCTGGCTTGTGAGGGCTTTGAGCCACTGCTGCACAGAGTTGGCTCTGCTGCATGCTGAGATCCTAATCCTGAGCCAAGAGCTTTGAAGTTGGAGACAAAAGAGCAAAACGACAAAGGTTTCTCATGCGTGCTACAGCCTATGAACTGTAGGTTCCTGGAAAACGCCCCCAGCCTTGGAGATGACAGGCTAGACCTCGTGTATTTCACTCACTTTTTCTACCTGGGCTGACACCTCAAGCTGTATGGAAAGCATACAGCTTTGTTCAGGAAAGCTATTAGATGCATTTCATTATGTATCAGTAATTTCACTCATGTAGATTTCTTAGATGCACTCAGCTTTGATATGTTTTACAACTCTAAATTCTTCCACCTACCCCCCCTTCCTCAGAGCATCTTTAGCCATGGTAGATTTACTGCTCTGCAGACGCCGTCTGCCTGCAGCAAATGGGATGTAAAGCCATCAGACTGCAGGATGGTTTCCGCACCCTACGTGCGTAACACAAGCACACAAAGCAATTTGCTCTCCAAAATGAATGAGAATTTAAGAGATTAGGGAGCAATTTTATCTGACTCCCTTCCCCCACCACATATTCCTTTTGCTCTCAATTTTGCAAAACAGTGAACTGTTTCCAAACCAGTTGTGACAATGCACAGACTTCTCATGTCTATCACCATGAGACAGATTTAAGATTTGGCACATTTACAGTTTGTACATAATAACCAAATAGGTTAAAAAGTGACCAAACTTCATGAGCTGAGCCACGTTCACAAGTGGGGAAGGCTACATTTATGCCAAGATTTTTACCTTCCATTTGTCATAAGCCAACTGTACCAACACTGTTTACTTTGGGTGATTGTAACAGCATTCCTGCCAGGACCATCACCATGCCAGTCTCCTCCGGACATCAGTTGTGCATTCCTGTCCATTCCTCCATTCTGCTGATGGTACAACAGCCTGGGACCTATTCCAAGAAATCCTCTTTCCCTGTTACTTTTTAGACCAGCCTGTGTGCTAACATGAGAGAGCAGACAGGCAGGATGGATGTGATGCAGCTGAGGCTGGCCAGCCTCTTCATGATTCCTGTGCTTATCTGGCACAGCAGCTCAGTAGCAGTGTTCCATGTGCCACTTCAATAGGAGTTAAATTTCCACCTGATCTATATGGATGCCAAGAGTGGATGCTGCAGTAACTGAGCTGCTGTAACCAGACAGCACCAGGCTGTTACACAGCTTATTCTCTCAAAAGCAGAGAAGAGGTGCATAATGTTACTTTCATCTATAAACCAGCAAAATTTGAAATTTAATCACTTCCCTGACTAAAGCTGCACTCATAAAAGCCCAGCTATATCAGGAGGTTTTAACTTAAGAGGTTTCTGAAGTAAAAGCATATTAGAAAACTTAAAACTTCATAAAATCTTTTTTCTAAAGAAGCCTGAGGATCAAAGCACAATGAATCAGTTTCTGTAACAATAAGTAATCTCTGGATGCTCACTTGCATGTAATCTTCCATATTCACTCTCATCATGCCCAAGAAGAAACTAAACCATGTGTTCAACATGAGCATTGGTGCAGCCATCATCCAACATCACTGTTCTGGAGAAAACTGGCACAAAGGGGACACTGCCCAGTTTGTGTGTGAACAAATAAATCCCCGGTTTCTGTCAAAGCTGGAGTGCTCCCTGAGAGCTGCACTAGGATTATGATACTCCATGCTGAAGTGAAAACTGGTTGGCTTCAACTACTTGTAGTCCAGGTCATCACCAAATCCCAAAGTTTCACTGACTTCTCTAACATGGAGAAGCTCACAGCGCCCACTGTACACTGGTATTCTCCTGTGTTGCCCTACTCTGCTGACAGACAGTAGTGGGGAAATAAAATTGCAAGCAGCTTAATCAGCCCAGCTTAGAGAACCACCAGTCTGAAGAGTAACACTGCAATACTTCCCAACACAGTAACTGTTAATACTTCCATGCTTACATCCATAGCTAAACTTGTTCAGATACAGCTGAATTAGAGACAAACTTCCTTAAAAAAAAAAAAATAAATAAAAGGTCTATCTCCAAAATACTCTTTAGGTACAGAGAGGATACCCTAGAAGCTCTATTTTCCTAGAAGCAAGACCAGAATAATCTCTAAAACTGGCTGAAGCCAAAAATAACCCCAGGATGTCTCCAGATTTCAGAGTCATGAAACCAAAGAACCAATCCAAATGTAAAAATTCGTATTTAGGACCAAGCCAATACTTTATGTAATAATTTGATAAAACCACTAATGAAGAGAACCTCCAGTAAACAAAACATCACATCAGCTTTTCTGTTTGCTTTGAAAATGTTAACCAGTCATAGTTCCCTAATAGAGATAGATACTGCTGTCTTCAGAGAGGTATTATAGGGGATGTTGCTGCTGCTGCATAGCCTTAGTTGACGGCTACAACAGCTGTGGGGAACAGGAGAACAAGCATTTTTTTCCCCCCAAAATTAGAAATACACGACTTCCGAAAATGGGAGCATAAGACAAAAGATAATGAAAAATACTGCTGAAGAAAGGTTTAATTAAAAAAATCAGGAATTCAACAGTGCCTAAATCTTTATTTTTCATAACCTACATATTTTTTTTTCAAATTAGACAGTTTTACATTTTATGACACAAAAGGAAACTTAAATTACTGATAGTTTACATGTAAGCTTGATTCCAGTCTTAATGGAAGAAGAACAAAAACAAAAACCCTCAAAAAGGCTCCCATATTACACTTTATTTCGTGAATTGGCAGCTGTTAGGTCTCCTTAGAAATCTTGGATTGTCTGCTGCTATTAGTGTAATCGTTACACAGCACAAAAATCCCTACCTGTAGCTCCTGAAGAAGATACAGAGATAGGTGTGCACCATTACAGTCAGCTGTTGCTCGTGATACACTGCACCATGTTCCAACAAGGGCCTTTCCATGCCAGCTGCTCAAGGCTTTGAAGGACAATGAGGCAAGGTTAAAAAACTGCCACTGTTCACAGATTTCTAAGTGGCAAGTGACTGTCACGATGGGGGACTGATTTTGGAAAGCAAGCTTCAGCTTTTGGTTGTTTTGTTTTGTTTTTTTTAAATTCCTGGAAGGAGAGTCTCAGATCCCGTTTTGACTTGTTTTCAAAATGAAAAGCATCACCACACAGTCCTACAAGGTAAAAATGCCAATTTTAATTACTGTATCCCTGAACCTTTAACTCAGCTACTGCTTTTGGGAGGTTTGTCATTTTAAAAGCCACATTTTAATCCTTCTCTGTATCGTAGCAACAGTCTGCATGCAACTTCACAACTCTACTCTGAAAACTCCATTTTGTCACTGAGTTGAAAAAAACCTAAATCTTGAAGTAAAATGCAGTAAGAAGTTGTATCGTATGTTACACAGCGATTTGGCGTGTCACTTTTTTTTCTTTTAAAAAAAGCTATAAAAACCACATCAGAGGAAGGTTTAAACTTTTGATGCAACAGACTGTTGCTGGGTAAGCAGTAATTACAGTGTATTGACCTAGCACAAATGGCAGCAGAATACATTAGAACAGCACAACACACCCTGCTGGTCTCAATATATCACCTTGGGTACCAGCTGAGTATCACGACGAGCCGTACACAGTCGCTGTAAGGAACCACTCATGATTGTTTGCAGCTGGAAAGCCTTTCACTTGCAGCAGACAAACAAAATGAATCATACAGCTGGCCTAAACCATACACAAATCTAGCTACCGTGTTCACTGCTGCTGGGGAAAGGAGAAGAGTAAAAAAAAAAAAAAAAAAAAAAAAAAAAAAAAAAAAAAAAATCCAATGATGGAACTAGTTGAGAGGTTTTGGTGAGGTTGTCGGGGCCTTATCTCCTTCCACAGCATTCATAAAGTGCGCTTTTTAAACAAGAAAGAAATCAACAGATTCCAGCATGCCCTATTTTGACCAATTCTGCAGCATACAACAGGCTGGATTTGAAACGTCAACTAGTTACCAATTGATGCTTGTAATAGGAGATTTATCAGGAGTCAACTTCTACAGTTATGTTACAGTTCTGTGAATCACGCACTGATACTCATGAAAGCACACAAGTAAGCTTCAGGGTGTATTTTTGCAGCAGTCAAGTTTTTCCCCAATTAGACTTGATTTTTATTAATGACTGAAAAATCACAGTTTGACTGCTGAAATTCATTATTTACATTGCAGAACACTTTTGAATTGGTTAAATTGCTTGGTTTTAGAGGGACTTTGGGAAAACATTTGAGGGCTTTCAAATAAGACTTTCGTTCCATTTCCCTTTTGCAGTGAAGAGGCAGAGTCAGTTCAACACACCAGAATAAAGAAAAAGAAAAAACAACAAATTAAAGTAATATTCAAACCACAACATTTAGTTTATCTACATCCAGCTCAACAGCAACATTTATAATATCAATAATTTTTATCAGATTTTTTTCTTTAGGGTACCTTTTTATATGTTCTGATTATTTACAACTGTACAAGCAAAGCACACACTTCCAAGTGCACATATTTAATACAGTATTGACTATTTGCATTTACAGGTTTTTCAACAATCTGAAAAAGATCAACTGTTTAAGATCTTTAAGGTATATTACAAAAACTGCTGCTAGTTCCTGCACTACAGTATGTTTACCCAGTAAGACCAGTGACAATAGATACATACTGTAACTGAGTAATTCTGTATTCCATTCATGCTAACCCTCCACGGGGTCAGACCTCATTAACTCTAAGCTGTCTTGTACAAAAGTTAAGGCAAAGTCATTTTCAAGTTTAAATAAAATTCAAGTCTTTAAATATTGGATGGAAATAATTCTTTAAAAAAATCCGTTGTTTAAATAAACATTTTTGTGGAATAAACTGTACTGTCATAGTCAGCAGGAATGAGTTTTGTCTGAACTTCCTGCAGTTTAAACACTTAAAGAAAAACTTTAGGCATCTTAAAACAAAAATAATTTATATTCAACTTTATTAGAAACTTGCTAATTTAGTGCATCCTTGTCCTTCAGAAAGCGCATCACTTCTAAAGTAAGTAAGTGTGAGAAACCTCATCCCAGAGGTAAATATCAGGGATCTCTTCCTCCACCACACAAAACAAACACCACTATCTCACGTCTCGAAAAATTTAAATCCGTATGCCAATGTTTGTAGTTACAGGAAGATGTCAACACAAGGCTGACTAAGATAAGAACTCTTTCAAAGAGCACTTGGGGCAGAGCTTTAAAAAAAAACCCAAAAGTCTACACAGAGCACAGGGGTAACCAGAATGTACAGCGCTGACTCAGTTAACTCCCTTACAAGCACAGGGAAGCTAAAGTTATCACAAGAAGGCTACACTGCTTTCTTCTGATAACATCCACTAACAGGCTTCACCATCATAGAAGTTCACAGACTTGATTCTTTCTATTCACAATGTGCTTTGTATTTGCAAATTATAACATCATTTTTATTCTGGAGTGAGAAGATGGTTACTTGCTTGCAGTAAGTCAAAAAAGGAAATATTTTAGAAAGACTGCTATGGTGCCCCGTAGAATTAATTTTGTGTGTGCAAAACATCAAAAAAAGATTAGTTTTTTAAAAATGCTAGAAACAGCTACTCATTTAACCTAAAAGTGCAAGTTCATTTGCTGACACTTAGTAGAGCAGCCCAATAAAAATAAAAAAAAAAAGATCTTCAAGGTCACATACTAATTTGTAAAATATATTCTACTTCCTTGCACTCTACACACTAGCTGCCGTTACCAGTCTTTTGGACACTTTAGATATGTACTTGCAGACCAGTTTATTAAAAATATTGCAGCAGCACATTTCTGCTTAACAGTTTAGAAAAAACTCACTATACAGAGCTTGCACTCACACAGCCACAGAGAGGCTTAATAAAAAGTTGATTTTTTTTTTTTNGCTTCACCTCCAATTAAGCACCAATCTAAATGTAAGGTTTAGAACAACTATCCAGAAATACCCAGAAAAATAGAATGTTTGTTCAAGAGGGGAAAAAGTAGTTCACAGAAAAATAACTTGCAGGCATTATTACATGCCCAGTATCACTGCAAGCTCCTAACCAGCAACTCATTCTCAGGTATCTTAGTGGGAACATGGGTTTAATTTGTGGGAAGCAGACCTCTTCTCAAATCCCTCCCAGGTGTTAGTTTCACTGAGGAGATTTTGGAGGGGTACTCTGTTCTTTATTTAAACGTTTGCCAACAGCTGGAGGGGACGATCTGCGTCCTGACTGTCTCCTCTGGTCTTTGGGTTGTCCAGGATGTGACTTTGCAGGAGGAGGTTCTCTGTTTTTCTCTATTGTTTCTGTGGGCTTTTTTTCTTCTTTCCCACACGCTACAGTGTTTGGCTTCTGTTCTTTCTGGGGTAGCAATGTAGGAGGATCCTTAGTTGTTCTCTGGCAAATTTCCGCATAACTAGGTTTTCTCAGTTCCTGTGAAATCGGAAGCAAAATGGATAGAGTTAAACAAAGCATCCTGAGAAAAAAATTAACTTACTTTTATGAACAAAAAAAGGTAAGCCCTTGTCCCAAAAGTCCGCTGCACTTAAATATGCAGATCAGAACTTCAGTATGAAGTTTACAGAAGCCATACAGACATTAAAGCTGAAGGCAAGTTAAAATACAAAACAGTGTTCCAGAAAAATGGGGTACTGCAATACTTCCCCATCAAGCAAACTCTAAACCAGCAGAATGATGATGAATACTGTGGTTTAAACATCAACATATGTATTAATGCTTCTACCTCAAGGATGCCATCAAGGAGAGGATTCAGATAAGGAGCTATCTTTTGCACTGTTAATTACGTAATTGTATCGTGCAAGTGATCATGAAGGCACCAACATGCAAATTTAAAGCTGCTGGGCAAATTCAAGGATGCTGGGCTCACATGATTAAGCAACACTCGGTAGCAATAAATAAAGTTTGACGCATTTAACAGAGTATCATTAAGAAAAAGTGAAGTGGTAACGTCACTTACTATGGCAGCCCCATTGACTTGTACCGATTTACATGCAGTACTGAGTGTGGAAGAAGAAAGTCTTTCTGTACTCTGTGTCTCTCTCTGCTGTTTATCCACAACTTTGGGGTCCCTGTAAGCATCCAGCAGGAAGCAAGGCTCATGAAAAGTGAAACTTCAGGACAGAAGAATAGTAGTAATAGGTCTAAAAACTTTGAATATGACTCTAAATAGTTACAGCTATAATTTGCCTAGCACATCATGACTAGCATTGCTTTTTAAAACGTTATCAAATTTAGAAAAATATATTCCTGCGGAACTTGACACTACCTGTAATTTGTGATGTTCTGATAGCATTTGGTTATTCAGTTATCTTTCCCCTGATACTCAAACACCTCAATTTGATTTGCAGGTTCCAAATAAAGAGTTAGCAAAAACTTTCTTTATTGTATGGACATCAGTACTGCCCACAGGGCCATGGGTTTACTCTCCATGCTTCAGATCTATCTAAATACAAGACAGTAGGGTATTCATTAAACTTCTAAATACTCGCAGAAACTAAAACACAACACTAAACTTTCTGCTAAATGAGTATTATGATTGAATCAGTTACAATATTGTTCAGAAATTAAGCTTTACTGCCTTTACTACAAGTACCATATACAACATTACTTCTTTCACTGATTAAAATTTTAATAGTTATTTACATTGTTCTGCCTGATGAAAGAAAATGCAAATGTGATTCAGAGCAGAATAATTACACCCATGTAATTAAGTGCTTACTCAGAAGACTGGGGTGGTGAAGGAGACCTTTCAAAGGTTCTGGGCAATGTAGAAGAAACTGGTAACAACGGCTCTCGAGGAATTCCCGATGGAATAGTGTTTGTACTTGCATCCACATTAATGTTCTGAAGGAGGAAACAAGGCACAGAAGGACAATCACAATATTCAATTAATGTGGTTTGCCTGAAAATTAGCACAGCCAGGAAACAGTTCACAAATTGATTTATAAAGGTAAATTAACTACAGGAGGGTACAGAAGGAGCCAATATATGTACTATAACAAGTATGTTACTTTTTCCTTCACATTTATTGAGAAACACAGACAAATGACACACTGTGGTTGTTTTCAAAAAAGTTGTAAACTTAGGTCCCTTTGGCACATGCCTGGCTGACACAATCACTCAAAATCATAGAATCATCAAGGTTGAAGATGACCTCCCAAGATCAGAGAGTCCAACCTTTCATTGATCATCACCTTGTCAACTAGACCACAGCATTAAATGCCATGTCCAGTAACTTCCTGAACACTGCAGGGATGGTGACACCACTTTCCTGGGCAGCCCATTCCAGTGCTAAATTACCCTTTCAGCGAAGAACTTTTCCCTGATGTTCATCTTGAACTTCCCCTGGCAAAGGCTGAGCCCATGTCTTCTTGTCCTGTCCCTGGTTTCCTGGGAGAAGAGACCAACTCCCACTGGGCTACAACCTCCTTTCAGATAGTTTTAGGGAGTGGTAAGGCCTCCCTCCAAGCCTCCTTTTCTCCAGACTAAACAACCCCAGCTCCTTCAGCAGCTCTTCATATAATTTACTCTCCAGACCCTTCACAAGCTTTGCTGCCCCTCTCTGGACACGCTCCAGCACCTCAATGCCTTTCTTGTAGTGAGGGACCCAAAACTGAACACAGGATTTGAGGTGCAGCCTCACCAGTGCCCAGTACAGGGGGAGAATCACTGCCCTGGTCCTGCTGGCCACACTATTCTTGATACTGGTCAGGATGCCATTGGCCTTCATGGCCACCTAGGCACACCCTGGCTCACGTTTCATCAGCTGTCAACCAGTACCCCCAGGTCCTTTCCCACTGGGCCACTTTTCAGCCACTCTTCCCCAAGCCTGCAGCACTGCAAGGGGTTGTACTGAAAAAAGTGGAGGACCCAGCACTTCACCTTGTTGAACCTCATACCACTGACCTTGGTCCATCAATCCAGCCTGTCCAGATCACTCTGCAGAGCTTTCCCACCCTCCAGCAGACCAACACTCCTGCCCATCTTGGTGTTGCCTGTGAACTTACTGAGTGTGCCCTTAATCCCCTCGTTCAGATCATCGATAAAGACAGTAAACTGCACTGGCTCCAATACTGAGCCTTTGGGGAACACCACTAGTGACTAGAACTAGAGACCTCCTTGAACCTGGAGACTTAGCACCTGCTGGTGACAGAGTAGGATTTGTGCCTGTTCACATAACGACAGGCAGCCTATGAAGACAAAAGTCTCACAGAGCTATGCGCTAAGAACTGTCTTCTTCAGAGTTCTAACTCTGCATCATCTTAATAACTGGTGCTAATAACCCCTAATCTCAAAAAAAAAAAAAAAGAAAGAAAAAAAGTTTCTGCAAACTAGGATCTGACCATCATTTAAAAATCCCTTTCTGTTGCTATATCATGATTTGCCATGAAACAAAAGAGGAACAGAAGGAATAAGATAGCCATCCCTTTTCCCAAGCCCAGCCATGATTCAAAGGGCATAAAACTTCATAGACTCCTGTGGTCACTGCTAGAAAGGAAAATGGCATTTGACAACACTGTTTAAAAATCCAGCAACATAGATTATTGCAGTAGAAATAAGCCCAGTTTGACTCAGAGTAGACGTAAAACAGTAAAAGGTGGATGTCTAGAAATAAAAGAACAGCTTCTGTAGTTTTACTCACTATAATAGTGTGTGCAAAGGCTTGAAGTTGCAAGCTGCTGAGCATTCTGGTCCAAGTGCATCAGAACCCATAGGTACATGGTTAAGTGTGAATAGCTTCAAGTCAAGCAGGCATGCAAGTGCTGTTCTCCTTGCCAAAACACTCAGCCCTTGATCTGACCTGCTGCATTTCCTAGTTACAAATTGTGGGATCATTACTACCTGCTGTTCCCCAGAGCTACACCTCAAAGAGCATCACAAAGCAAAGAGCATAAAGATATGATGCTTGGATAACTACTGCAGGAAATTATACAACTTTAGTCCACTCAGCTGCTGTGCACTGCACTTGCTTATCAATAAAACAGGAGCAGCACTGCGTAACTCTACTTTAGACCTGTGTAACTCTGCATCGGGTGCCATGAAAAAATATTGAGATCAAGGCGAAAAGCAGCTTATATAGTGGCAAGAGTCTGACGTTAGCTCAAACACCTTTGTAGCAGAACACAATCACTCTTTGGAGCCAGTTGCCATTATCTTATTCTTTATTTACATGCCAGCAAGGAAAGGTTGCATAATCCCTCTCCTCCACACAATGGTACAGAGTAACTCCTGTAAGCTGAAAAAAGAAACTTGTAAATTGAAGAAAGCTTTTTAGTGTGACAGTGCATTGCACTATATCACAAACGTCAGTGCCTGGCTGATACGAAAACTGCCTCTGCAGGGGAGACGTGTAAGTTCTTTACAGTAAGTACAAAGCAAAGCAAGTACTGGATTTGTAATGGAGGAACAAGGGGTTTTCAGCTGCAGTATTAGTAACAAGTGCTGGAATTATATTTAAAACATGGAATACAATAGTTAAAAACCACTTCATTAGTAATAGAAGCAAGATCCTTTAAAAATGGATACATCTTGGCTGAAAAGAGCCTACAATCTGTAGTAGTGACAGTAAGTTCAATACTGCTCTTACCATGGCTCTGAACTGCCCCTAAATGCAACCCCAGGACACAGCTGCCCCTCTTACCACTTGCAGGAGACAGAGTAGATAGCCTGTCTGTACAACCACTGCTTTGGGTGCAGGCTGCCCTGCTGCTTCCCCTTTCCTTTACCAACAAATACCCTCTACCCCCTCCTGACATGTGGGCACCAAACACTTCTGCAATAGGCTGGTTTTAGAGATGACAAAATGAGAGATTTTGCTGTTTCACCAGGTTAATTTGAACTGCTAATCCAGGAGTAACTTCAGTTGTGGTACAGCTAGAAAAACACAAGTTAAAAATAGGGCGAGCAAAAGAGCCAATATAGGATTCCATAGCCTAGAGTGCTCCATAGTGCACAGGGTTATAGGAGTCTTGCTGGAGGAGAACATACTGTCACTCACAGATGGCGTGGTAGAGACAGTTCTAAGAATGAAATCTATGAACAGCTACTGAACATTCATTTTCAACTGCATCTCTACTACATCTATACAGCAGTGGTTGCCAAGTTATCCTGGTGTATTTTTATCTTTCTGAGCAACATGAAAAGACAACACTGGGATCCAGCTGGTTTTGGTAACAGTTCTTGTTCTTGCTATGATGCCTTGTGTACTGAGATCATGTAGGCAGCTTCTTTATTTCAGTGCTTAAAAGTTTGTCTCTGTCACTTGAAAGTGTTTTATATACAACTTAGAAGTCTTACTTTCAAAAAGCAGGAAAATGTATCACATACTTTTCACCTGAGTCTATCAAAAAGCCTGAGGCAGTTATGAACAGCAAAGAGCATATTTTCTCATCTCTGCTATTAACACCTACTTATTACACTGGTGCTCATATTCCACATCATTTCAAAGAGAATACCCAAGAAATTCTAAGATGTAAGTGAAGAAGGCAGCAGCACGTCATTTGACAGCTGGTTTTTAAAAGCACTTCTTACAACCCATGTAAAACCACAAGTTATTTCCATGTATAAGCCACCAAATCTGAAAACAAGAGGTACGTAGTTCTCTGGTTTCCCAACGAAAATGAACACCCTCTACTCACTCTTTCTTTCGACGTTCCTATTACATTAGTCAGCCTGTTTTCAAACAAGTCTTCAGTCTTTAGATTGCCAGCAGCCCCAGGTAATGGAGGAAAGCTAGATAAACCCAATTCAAAGCTGGGAGATGGAGGTTTTGGGGGTGGTGGAGACTGTGTTTGGCCTCTCTGGAATAGAAATAACATGTTGAGGGTACTGTACTAGATGACAGAAAAGACATGAGGCTCTAAACTGTATTTTGCACTTGATTCATATCAGTGAAGCCATAGAGAAGCTCCCCATCCCACCTCCCAAGAAAACCACATAGTACCAAGGAAGAGATGCTTTCATTTTCCACTGTTGCCCTTAAAATATGCAATTATTATTTAAACAGGATGACATATACATAATCTTTAGTGATACTGGTATAGTAAGAAGTGTCTTCCCACTGGCCCTTCCTGACAGAAACGAAAACACTGGCTTAGGTATCATGATGTAGTAAAAATACAAAGACCATTTATGTGCCATTACTAACATTCTAAATGAAAGACAGAAGTCAAGAAGATTACTTTCAGATTTATCAAGAAATAGCAAGACAACATGCCCTGCATGTTTCATCTAATTAGTATGAATTTATATGGTCACTGTGTAAAAATGCAAATATAAGTGCCAAACTATTTTTTGAAACAGAATTTTTCTGACTAAATCTATGAAAAAAAACCCCAATGCCCAGGCCAAAAAAAACCCTCAATGGGTAAATACAACTAATTTGCAATACAGACAGGAGTTCAGGAGTTAAAAGTACCACAGTTAAAGATCACTTGTAAGGACTGCTTGTAAGGATTTGTAAAGCTACACTCTATTTACACAGAAAAAAATAAAATTCCTTTTGTAATAGGCCGTAACTGAAGTTACCAATTAACTTCATCTACAAAATGCAAACAAGGAAGTAACTGTTTCCTGACTGTGCTCAGGCCTGCACTAAGGTGACCTCTGCCACAAAATACCGAATCCAAAGCAGTCTAGCTCCTATTTTGAAAAGAAAAATACGAACATAGAATCAATATGGTCTGAATGGGAGAACAATGCTCCTGAACAGAAAGAACAACAGATATAGTAAGACCACCTTTGAGGTCTTGTCACAAACTACAGATTATGACAAAAGAAGTATCTGTCAAGAGGGAAGTAGGGAAAGAATAAATACAGAGGCAAGAACAACTACAACTCCCAGGACTGCTACTGACCCAGCATTACCCCCGCGACACAGTCTAAGAGTGCAACAGCAGAAGGATTGCAAATCTCCAAAACTGAAGTCCATGACCTTTGACAGGTCATCTGAGAGAGACTACACTTATCCAGCTCAAATTGCAAGAGGAAAATCTTGGGTTTTTTTTAAGAATCATTTTCAAACCACAGCACTTGGTTTTCTTAAAGGGGACTGAAATTCTGCAATAGAAAATGCTTTTATGTTACAGTTGAGTCCCAAAAATCCCAGCATATTAAGAGTCAAGTGGCAATTAACATCTTAAATTAGCAGGGTGAGAGAGGATTTGAATGAATTTTAAGCTAATAGCATAAAATTTCTCCAGTTAACCTGTTGTAAGTTGAGCAATTGGCTTATGTCCGTAGCCTCAGAAACAATCTGAAAGTTCCATGCTCTCTCATGCAAACTCTCTATAATTTTTCCTTTGGGGAAAAAAAAAAAAAAAAAGATCTTCTGAAGAAGTCATTGCTCCATTCAGATACAACTGGTGTTAGTGATGTCCTGTGTATACTATCTAATCGCTACAGCATCACCCAAGAAACAGGACTCTGGATTCAATTGCTTCCACAGTCTAAAGGGGTGCCACTCTCCTTAGTAAGCATTTCCAAGGTAATCCCTTCACTCACCTCACTAACACACTTAACCTGTACCACTTCCTTGTTCTTTCAAATACAGAAAAAGTTTAATAGGAATACTTCGATCTAAAAATTGAAGCAGCTTCAAAAGGGCAAAGGAAAGAAGTGCGGGGAATCCTACACGTAATCTGATCTCACTGGCTTTGGGAAGTTTGAAAAGAACTAAAAGCAACCAAAGGGAAGGAATCACTTGCTAAACCTTCACACTCCTTTATCTATGTTCACTAAGGTTACTCAACAGCAGGAGCCACAAATACACAAAAGCAATGATTCCAGACCCTTAGGAAAGTGTTATGGCTCATGCGTGGTGTTACTTTACAGTCGTAACATGATTAAGTAAATAATCCAGTTCAACTTCATAAACATGCCATGTCTGGCAAAAATGAATTGCATGGACATTACTGTTTTTTTCACATCAAACCTTAAATCCTATTAAAAAATTTTTGTTCCCTTCTACACAATGCCTAGTGCAGCCTTTTCAAGTATCAAGGCTATTTTGGTATTCTCCTTAAATTTCACCGTACCAAACCCATAATATTTCAATAGTGTCAGCATACCCTTACCAAGTGGCACTTAAAGAGGCATTTAAGAGACAGAACTGACCACTTCATAACTAATATTCTTGCTATACATTATGACACCAGGATCTACAAAATGTTCTTCAACCTCTATATGACTGATAATGAAGGATCAAGTGTTTTGAACTTTAGCTTAGCTGTTTAGCTGTCCCAGAATGTGAATACTGGCATGTTGACAAAGTAACACTAAGATGGAAATATTATGCTACTGTAAGAGTAATTCTGTCACCTGCTACTCCAGATAATAGCCATACTATTTCCTTGTTACCCTACTTTTATTATAGGTCAATAAAATTATGAACACTCACTGTAAACTTGTCCTCCCTTTTCTTTCGGTAGCCATAGGAATTTTTCCTAAGGGAAAAAAAGCAGATATCAGAATCTTGCCTAAAAATGGAGGGAAAGCAGTTAATGAAACCAGGTGAAATTAATTCAAATTGCTGTTTCATTCTAGACAGGTTATTAAAAAAATGTTTTAGGGAAAAATTTCTGGCAACCTCTACTAAAATGAAGGTACAGATCTTATGCAAGTCAGCATAAGGATAACACTTGTTGCAAGTAATCCCTGTGTTAAAAGCATTTCAGTGCTGATTACATAAAAGAGTTGGACAAAACATGACAATATCCAAAGTAAAAGTTTTAGGATTTCTTTTTTTTTTTAATACCACTGTAACTTTTGAAATATAGCTAACTATTTTCAGTTCAGGAAAGCTTGTCCAAAACATTTTCAGCACTTTTCCCCCAGCCCTGTTTCAGGTAAACTTCCTCCAATCAGCAGTTTAAAATTTGCAATGCATTTTAATTCAGTTTCAATATATTTCCTATGTTTGACTTCTATTATTCTAAATGTAATCAATACTGAAACATCAGAATATAAATCTAAGTACTGTCTCTTCCTGCAAATTTTTATAGTCTATAGTTTGAGTAACCTTTTTTCCTAAGTTTTTAATCATACTTTCAGCCATTAGTTATAACACAATTTAGCAAATTATATTAAAAGTATTACAATACTTGCACAAAATCCCCACTTGATTTGGCAATGATACAAGTCTAAAATAGGATCATCTGCAAAACACTCATCCTTCAGTTCAGTAAGTCACTCAAAATGCGATTTACTTGGATATAGACACAGCCATTATCAAAATGGCACAATACTTTTATAAAGTACTTCTTAGAATCCTACCATATTTAAGATATTTCAAGATAACCCTGCTAAATTCTCACATTAATATTTGCGCAGCCAATTTTCAGCTCCCCAGGGAGTTGGTTTTGTTTGTTTGCTCTATATAACTCCCTAACAGTAGTTTCCCTAGTTGCATGTAGTCCTTTTTCCTCCCTCCATACCAATCTATCATCCTCATTGTTGTGTATGCCCAATTTGGTCAAATTCTGATCTTTCAACTGAGAAGGTTAAGAATGAGCACTGCTAGGAGAAGTTCAGGTGCACTGCTGAACAAGGGAATGGGCAGAACTTCTTCATTAAAGTCAAGCAAATAATACACAAAAACTTTCTTACACCAGATGAAAAAAGAAGAGAGGATCAGATTTTATGGCTGCAAATAGTTCATCAGTTGCCATTAACGATTTTCATCTGGCAGGAAAGTATGCAAGTCCACTTTGCACTTGTTCCATATTTAACACCTTCTCCGAAGTACTTTTCAAGATTTTAGCTTTGAGGAGAGACCAGTCTCAGTTTAAAGCAGTATTGAAAACAGTAATAATACCACACCTCTTTACTAAACAGCAGTTTAGAAGCAGCAACACTTGGTTGTTCAGAGGACAACTACAGAGTATACTCACCTTCCTCTCCCTAATCCAGGAGACGAGTCGACGCTGGTCTGTTCCATCCGCCCGGTCCCTACTTCCCTCTTGGTGTAACTCGTCGTAGCACTCTGCATCCGTGTCCTGCTTTGTCCCGGCTGCCGCGTCTGTGGACTCCTGACGCCATTGATTAAACGATCAGCAGAAAAGTTGAATATTGTAGGACTGTCTAGAAGCCCAGGTCCCCTCTCTGCACTGGGTATTGTATGTCGTATATGAGACTTGCTAGGATTCCTATAAATTCAAAAGTCATTTCAACATACATACTACGAGAGGCCTAAGCCTATACACAGGATTCAGAAGAAGCAAGATCTTCAGTCCTTTGTTGTGGAATTCATATAAGAATGGTCAATATTCATTTTAACAGGTCATGTGAATTATCAAAATTAACCTTTTCACTGTCTATTTTCAACTAAAATCTTTACTTGAAATGGAAAATACTATAAGAATAATTCTGATGACGATGATGTAATATTTCAGGGTATTTCAGGTGAATACCCTATACCATGGAACAGACAGGTTCTCAGCTTTCAGACTGTCCATTTACATTTTGAAACCGTACAGCCATTAACAACAGGAACACCATCTGCCCTTTGGCCTCACTTAACCTTGCACCAGTTCCAGTTTCACAAGCAACCTCAAGTTAGCTGCTGTTACTAAAATAAGCAGATCGAAAACCCCACATGCTGGGTAATACAACAGCATGTATATTGTTAAAAGATAGTTGAACTTGCCTGTTCCTAGGAGGATATTGTCTGAGTGTTGTCAATGGAGAAGCAGCAGGCTTGAAGGTTGGAGATGTGAACCCATTGATAAATCCAGTATTTGGAAATGGTGTTACCTAAAAAAACATATTGCATACTCACCATTATAAACAAACTCAGTATTATTTTTCCTAACCCCGTATTTTATGTCAATCTATGAAAGACAGTATTTAAAAGATTGGCTAAAACAGCAAGAGAGCATTTGTCCAGTGCCTTGTAACCAACCAACAAAATGCTTTTTAAGAAGACAGTCATTACACATATTCAACTCCTGCTAATTTAAGAGGATTGAAAAGCATCAAGCCAAAATTCTTGGTGGTAAGTTAAATAACTCTTTTAATTCACACCATACTATGCATGACTTTGGAGTACAGAGATACTTTGTCAAAGAGTCTCTAATCTACACAGCCTGTAATTGTAATTGTTTCCTTATAATTTGTATGTGAATCCTTCCCTAAAAAGGAAAAAAAAATCTTTTTAGTTCCTCATTTTACTTCTATGTGATACCTGAATAAAGTCTAGAGAATAAATGGATGTTAAATAGACAACATTAGCAGAAGATTTTCAGGGGTGGGTGCATATCATTGTCTTATATTTATAAGATATCTCAAAACCTGAAGCATGCTCAAAGTAGTTTCGCCAACCTCACCAGCACTTTTGTCTTTTTTTTTTTAAAATTCAAATGCAAGGGTGAGTTTCATTTAGAAATGTTACTGTTAGCACCAGCAAGTGCTTCCTTGTCTTCTCTCCCTGAAAACAACTACAATGCAGAACAGTAAGACTTTTTACACTTCACTAAATGATGAGAAACAGATGGGATTAACACCATTTCCTATAAAGGTATCTTCAAATTTAGGACTAAGCTTTCTTGCAGAAGTTAAACTATCTTTTCCATTGATTAGTGATTTGTTTTAACACCAAAGCTGTCATGTCAAACATGTCATGTCATGTCATGTCAGCCTAACCCAGCACGCATGACAGCAAATGCTACCTCAAACTCCCCAAAAAGGCCACTAGAAGTGTAATAAAGCTCTTTGAGGAACAGTTACATCAAAATACTGCTTTGAAGTGCTTTCTGGTTTGAAAGTTCCAACTTGAATGCTGCAAAATTCCATCAAAGCTAGTAAGCAATCACTGAACATGAATAATGAGAAGACACTAAACATACTAAAGAAAAACAAGTTTAACTCATTGTTTAAAGGGGCCTTAGCAATATTCAACCCTTCCTTCTTTTATAATGATAGGTGAGCCTTTCGAAAGCAAAAAAATTGTGGCTTTTTAAAAAAATTTCCACTAATACCAAAAGTGTCCCCACAGAAGTCATCTGCCTCAAACACACTTTCTTTTCATTATTTTTTTCCCAATAAAAGACAAACTACATCGGTTCTCAAATACTGTTAAATAAGTGATGAATAATTAAGTAGTTTCAGAATTAAGGACATGTTGCCATATTCTAGTTTCAGAACTAAAATGGTATGCCCACACTACTGGGTGTAATCAAGCTCAAATTAGAGAGGAGAGAAAGCACTGTTAGTGTTTATGCTGAAGCAGAAGAGAGAAACTTCTGCTATAGAGTGCACAGACTTCACATAATACTCTGAGTTGGAAGGGACCCAAAGGATCATCAAGCCCAACTCTTAAGTGAATGGTCCATACAGGGATCAAACCCGCAATATTTTTACACAAGCATCTACATGCAAACTGTAGCCCTGTCTCATGAAAATTATTCCTCTGTCATGGCTCCTCATGGTTCCTGTTCTCCTCAAGTGCTTTCTATTCAAATATAGCTCTTCCTACAAAAGAATCAAGAAACATCATGTTACATTCATGTAAATAAAATGCAGCTAACCACGACAATACACTGCAAAACAGCGGGAGGCAAAGCTCACATAGCTGATTTTCTGTTTTGACTAAGAAAGGTACAAGACCTTTCTGGAACAAAAAAAGTTCCAGGACAACGTAAGGCAGATATGCAGTATGCTGTACCTGAACCTGTGACCAATTAATCTTTGTCTTCTACAGCCGCCACATTCAGCTACTTCAGTATTCCACAGAAAGACTGTGCAATAGTCAGTCTTAGTTTATTTAGAGGAACACACATTCATTGCTGCTTACCAAGGTAGTTTCCTCCTGGAGTAATATTGTTCACACTATGCTACCTTGTCTCCGCATTCTTCATCCCCTTAAAAGCCTTCCCCTGCAAGGGCTCTGGTCACCTTCCCTGCCTGTGAAGTCTTTAGCACACCAACTTTTTAATTAGTGTGCTGTTCAGTACACAGGAAGTTTGTGCAAGTTTGTTTGAGAACACCTTAATCCTCTGCCAAAAAACTTCAGAAGAGCTTCTAATTTTGAGTATTGCTACCCTTGTACTTTAAGCTGCAAGGAAAGAGGCATTTCCAGAGGGAGAAAGAGGCTCCAGATAGGAAACCTTAGCCTCCCAGTCATTACAGCAAAGTCTGTCCATGCTAGTTTTTGCAGGATAACAAAGAGAGACTTAAAGGGGCCAAGGTAAGTCTGATGGAACTGTCACAAGGGAGAAGATGGAAGCAGCACTGCAGGATGCAGTGGGTATCCCATTAGATTACATAAGCATTTATTACTATCACCCTAACTCTAAGTCTTACCAGTAACCCCTTCAAGAAAAGAGATGTTACTTTTGCACAGAAACTATCTTAAGAACATGTAAAATGGCGTAATTCAGCATGTTAACCTAGAACCTAATTTCCTGCTAGTAGATCAAGATACCATGTTATCCTTATCTATCTGATTCCATAAAGTTTATTTTGTATATATCAGAATTGTTTTTTCTGGTATTCACATATATATTTTGAAGATCTAGTTTTTAAAGAAGCTTTTAACCATTGCTAGGAGAAGCCTTTACTAAGAATTCTTTTGATAATGCTTAATTAATAATCTTTACTAAAGAACTGCCTCAAAAACTAAAAGGTTAAGAAGAGAATGACACTCCAGTCTGAGACCAGATACAATTTTCAAGTAATCCATCTTGTACACCATGGGAAGGATTTTGAAGAACTGTTTTTCAGGAAGAATCAGAATCCTATAACTTCCCTTTTCAAGATACATATGCTTCCTACATCTCAGTACTTTGTAAGTAAATAATAGCAACTTTGGGAAGAATAGAAGTGTTTCACAATCAAGAGACTTACCAATGAAGGGTCAAGGTAGCTGTGCGTGGCTGACCAGGTCTGTGGGCCAATTAAGCTGTACAATGGGAAGTGCTGTTGGGGACTGTATACTGGAGGTATGTAAAAGGATGCTGTGTAACGCTGCTGCGTGTAGAGGTTCATATCCAGAGGTCTATACCCATTCTTTGGCAAAAATGTGTTTATAGCTATTGCCTTTGCTTTTATCCTTGCCTGCAAAGGAGATTAGATTATTTGTTACGGCAGCCTTTCAAATTACATCAAGATGGTTCAAACTAGCAGCTCTCAAACTTTAAATGGACACTTGTCAGTAACTGCTATCTCCTTCAAGGATGGCAGGAACAGCTGAATGCTTCCCTGCTGCTGGGCTGGATATGACACTGCCAGAAAGGAGGAAAAGGAGAAGTAAAGTTGTACGTGCTGTACTTCAAAACCCATCTCCAGATCAAATGCCTCCTGAGACTGGGTCACTTAAAATTGTATTAGAAAACACAGTGAGCACCACAAAAACCAGAACATACCCACATGCTTCCCCTCAAACCCAATAAAGGTCTCTTTACCTTAATCGGTTTTCCTTGGAAAGTTTTCACTTCTTCTCTAAGGTATCTGTAAGCCTTTAAAAAAGTAATTATTGTATTTGTCAAATATAATTTAAACAAAGGAAACTTAACATTTTGACAAGCTAATCCTAACAATAATTCTTGGAGTGTCTGCTAACGTTACACTACAGAAAACTCTCATATATAATCTGCACTCAGCAAGATTTAAGTTATCATTGCAGAAGTGCTTCAGTAGCATTAAAACAAGACTTAAATGCTTATGACTTAAGCACTTCAACGGTTCACCTGACATATCAATGCTCTCAGTACAAAAAATCATAGCTTTGGTCAGGAAGCCAACGCGAACAAGATAAAAGCTCTTAAGAGTTATGTTTAATAGTACTGATAACTCTATACTAGCCAAGGGGAAGCACTGAGATTTTTAGAGGTTTAGGTATTACATTGTTACACATTTGTAATACTGTTTACGACCTGCCAATTCACCCTTATCTTGTCCTTGTTTACTGTTACATTCTAATATGCTTCAAAATATAGTATTACCTGCTGTGCATCGGCTTCCGATTCAAATGTGATGAACCAATTGTCATTATAGGCAAACTCGCAGTTGATGAACTTAGGCAAATTGTCTCCTTTGAAAAGTGCTTCAACCTCCTGAGGAAAGGGTTTGATAAGGAGGTAGAGGAAAGGGTGGAATAAAAAAACCCAAAAAAACACAACAACAAACAAAAAAAAACAAACATCAATTTGAAGTGCAAAACTTTCTCATTCCTAGTAAGAAAGACAGAAAGTACTCTCAGTCTTACAAAATAGAACTGAGACGTTCAGAACACCTAGAGGAGTGTTAGCTCTATCCCATCTCCCTACTAGCTAGAAGGAATTTAAACAACCACTAAGGCCATACTGCAAGAGAACCTGCCTGCTCCCTTTAAATGAGGGGAAATAAACTATTTAGGACATAGAGAGACATTTAAACTTGGCATCAAGTGCAGAAAGTTGTTTATTTCTCCCCTGTCCCCAAAACCATGGAGCACACAAAAACCTCCACATGCGGCATGGGACAGGAGAATCCTGCCATTTCAGTAGAAACCTGGATATAAGTTTTAATGCAAATGTCTACAGATTCACATATTTGAAATAAGGTTTATATTAGCTCAAACATGATCAGATAGTTTCTAGAGAAAACACACACTTTGGACTTTAATTCACTTGCGTATTTTTTGGTTTTGTCAGAGTTGAGGAGAGCAGCATCAGAAGGCAACGCAGCTTGGGAGGTCTTACACTATTTTGGAACTTGGCTGCTTAAATAAAGCCTCACCCTGAAGTACCAGAAAAGGCTGGCTATTAAATCTGGCCAGCTAAGTCTAGATTTTTCCAGTCTGGCAAACTTAAAAACAATGTATAAAACACTTCGCTTGAGACCAACTCTTCGAAAATAAAGACTTCTCAGAACAGTCTCAAGCATTTAAGAATGACTACCCAGTGCTAATACATCCAACCTGACAAACTGATACAGCAACAAAAATAAAATAAAATAATCTACAATACTAAAAGCTAGGCAGTCTTTGAAAGGTTTCATTCATTTGGAAAGCTAGAAGCGGCTATTAACTTCAAGCTACATACATGGCAAATACCCAACTTCTTCCCTCCAATTCATTTTACTATTTTGTTTCGTGTTCCTGTTTATTAAGGCTACTTTTCTGTTGTAAGTTTTTAAACTGCAGTACTTCTGATTTTTGTCTGAAGACTATCAAGAAGAGCAACTCTTTCAGAATCTTTAGTCTTCCTTGTAAAATTAAATAGAGAGGAAACTAAATTATCCAGTTATCAAGAATCTATTCCTTCTCTTCCTTTTAGAATATTCAAGATGGTTTAATCTATGGCCCCATAATTTTTTCTAATATTTCCATTAGTCATAGCCCCACCTACATCAGAGTTCCACTGAGTATCATTAAAGGAATCAAATTCTCCCCCCTTGCAATTGTTCCACAAGCCAGTGGAGATCCTTAGTGACTTACTGGCACCTCTCACCTCAGCATTATGGAAACATTTGCAAAGCTTTAAGTACTTTACTTGAACAAGCTTCAAGGTGCAACAGTAACTGTTTCTAGCCTAAGATTTATCTCCCTTTATCTTTGCTATTTATCCAAGGATCAGAGCACTAAGCGCACATGGATAAGGCAGCATTCAAGAAAATGATGGCATCTCTACGAAAGATGGCATTGTCAGTTTCTCAGCCCTCTGCAGAGCTACAGGCTCTACCACAGTCTTCCTATGAGCAACATGCTTCTATCAAACACATTTTTTTATCCAAACATAAACTAAGTTTAGAAAATGTTGTAAGAAACTAATATGTATTAAGAAACGTGCTATGCTTATTGAAATCTTCTTCTAACTTCCATATCTCCTAAGGGAAAAGCATTCTTTACACAACAAGGAAGCACTTACTTCAATGGGAGTAGATTCAGGTACTTCACGTAAAATCACAATACAGCGATTCTGATTTGGCCTAACTTTTTCCCCCTTCTCATCCACTTGAACTAAAGGCAACGCTAAGAGAGAAGAGACAAGAATGTATTTTAGCACACCAAAAGATGCCACGGACAGTTTCACAATGCAAAGCTTCAAGTATTTTTGAACGTTAACAAACAAGCAGATGATGACTGAGGACACTGAAACATAAGAAACCAAGTAGACATGCTCCTTATAATCCCCACACTCTTCCAGCCTAGAAAATCCCAATTCATTACCTTTTTCTTCTAAAGCACACATTAAGTCATGTCCTTTTTTGATTCTTACCTTAGTGGTAATGTCCGGTAGCCTTTCCTGAGAAATTAATCATAGAAACATTGAATACCAGGTTGGACCTCAAGGATCATCTGGTGTAATCTTTTGTGGCAAAAGCACGGTCTACACAGGATGGCCCAGCACCCTGGCCAGATGAATCTTCAAAGTATCCAGTGTTGACAAATCCATTACTTCCCCAAGGAGAGTATTCCAATAACTGATTGTTCTCTTTGTGGAAAATCTTCCTCTTGTGTCCGACTGGAATCTCTCAAGAAGTAACTTGGCATCATTACCCCTCATCTTTACCACATGACTCTTTGTATAAAAGGAGTCTCCATGTTCTTTGCAGCCACCCTTCAAATACTGGAACATGCTAATAAGGTCTCCCCCGCACATTCTTCTCAAGGCTAAACACAGAGTTTTGTTGCCCTTTCCTCATTTGGCAGGGTTCCCAGCCCTTGGATCACCTCTGTGGCCCTTCCCTGGGCCCTCTCTTCTCCTCCACATCTTTTTTGTATAGTCAGGACCAAGACGAAATGCATTATTCCAGGTGTGACCTAACAAACTCTGAGTGGGATAATACTACTTTACCTCTGCTGGTGATGTCCTTGTTGATGCAGCGCAGCATCCTGTCATCTCTTTGCTGCAGCAGCACTGTTTGCTCACACTGAACTTGTTGTCCAGCAGGACCTCCAGGTCCCTTTCTGCAGAGCTGATCTGCAGTCACGCAGATCCCAGCCTGTGGTGTACTCTTGAATTACGTTTTTCAAAGCGCAATACCTTTCACTTTTTCTCAATGAACTTTGTAAGGCTCTTGTTAGCCCACTCTCCAAGCTTATCCAGGTCTTCCTGCAGGGTGTCTCCCTTCTGAAGTATACACTTCCCCCCTCAGTTTGGCATCATCAAACTCCAACAGGGTACACCAGATCACTTATGGAGCTATTAAACAGCACAGAGCCCAATATCAATCTCTGGGGGACTCCACTCATGACAGGTAGTCAGTTTGAAAAGAAGCTATTTGCCACCACTCTGTGGGTGCCACCTGTCAGCCAGTTTCCCACTAGTCTGGACTGTAATCTGTTTCTCCAGGAGAAGGCTGTGGGAATCCATAGTGTAAGCTTTGGAGAAACCCAGGTACGCACTGACCACCACTTGCCACATATCAGCCAAGCACATTACGTTGTCTTAGAAGGCGTTCAGGTTTGTCAAGTATGACTTGCCCTTGGTGAATCTATGCTGACTTTTCCCAACTAGGTGCTTCATTTGACCTGTGATAGTCCCAAGAGGATTTGTTTCTTAACTTTCCCAGGGAACGAAGTAAGACTGATGGGCACGTAATTTCCTGGGTCCTCCTTAAAGCCCTTCTAATAGATTGGGGTAACATGAGCCTTCTACTCTTCTGGGGCATCCCTCAATCTCCGTAATTCCACAGATTATGGAAAATGGCCTCACAATGATGTCAGTCAGCTTTCTTAACAGCTATGGATGGGTATTTGTCAGCGTCCATCAATGTGTATGGGACAAGCCCCTGAAACAGTTCACACACCAACCCTTCCTTCACTGACAGTGGGTCTGTGTTTATATCAGCCTGGGTCAACCCTGTTCCCATGGTCTGGGGCCCAACACTGCTGGTAAAAGCAGAGGTGAAGAAAGCATCAAGAATGTCTTTTCAGTGTTAATCGGTGACTAATTCACCTCTCCCATTTAACAGAGGGCCGGTAGTTCCTTCTGTTTCCATTCATTGCTTACATTCCTGAAGAATCCTTTCTCGTAGGTTTTGACATCTCTGGCCAAAGTCAATTCGAGCTGAGCTTTTGCTTTTCTAGCTGCATCTCTGCACACCCTGGCAATGGTCTTGTAGCTCTCAACATGTATTCATCCACTTTTCCATCTCTGGTATGCTTCTCTCTCTCAGTTTTAAGTAGACTCAGAAGTACAGAGTTTTAGGGGCTCTCTTGATCCACCTATTTCCCTTACCTTTAAAGGGGTTGAAATGTTTTTGTGCTTCCAGGAGAGAACTTCCAGTACTCGTTAGCTCCTTTATCCTCTCTGGAAAGTTCTCACAGAATGCCTCCCAACTGTGCTCTGAGCAAGCTGCAGTTTGCTCTTCTAAAAATCTAAAACCTTATTAGCACCCCTCAGTGTGCTCAGCTTGACCCCAAACCCCACAGCACCGTGAGTGCTGCAGCCAAGACTATCACTAACAGAGATACCACAAGGCAGGTTTTCGCAGTTTCTGAGTAGCAAGTCCAGCTGTGCCTCTTTTCTGGTCTGCACATCTAACACTTACATAGGGAAACAGTCCTCTAACACAATCCAGAAACTTGATGGATAACGTGAGCTGCTATATTGTTCTTCCAAAGAATGTCTGAGCACCTGAAGTCACCTGTAAGAACCAGGTTAGGCTGACCCAAAACTTGCTTAAGTGACCCAAATATTGCTTTGTTGGCCTTATTGTCTTGATTTGGAGGTACTGTAAGATCCTCCTTGGAGACAAACCCTCTGATCTTGGCTCAAAGGTTTTCCATAGAGCTTCCATAATTGATGTAGTTGACCTTTACACATTTAAGGTTCTCCCTAACAAAAAGTGTGACTCCCATCTCTTCTTCCCCACATGTCTTTAGATAACAGTCTGGAGACATCCATCATGATCCTCCCACTACATGAGTTGTCCCACCACATTCCACAATTTAAACACACATTATTCTTATTTGCACAGATCATTATTCAACACCTGAAATACGAAGTAGCTTTGATAAAACTACAGTCCTGTAAGTTTGATGGTCTAAACTGGAACCTGCTTGGGCTGTTTAATGCTTTACAGAAAAAAAATGGCATTTTAGTGCAATACATTAAAAAAAGGAAGAGATTGAAAATTCAGATAAATAGTCCTATGGCAATAAACAAAATACTTTCTAGCATTGAGGAACTTTTACTTACATCTCAGCACTTCAACAATCAAATCCATATCAGTACTGAGTTTCTTGACATGATCAAGGTTTGCTACTGTCATTATTGGCACATACTGATCACTGTCCATCTGTGATATAAGGTACATGTCACTGGCAAGATTCTCTCTGTTGGGAGAAAAAAATAAAAACGGGGAAGTGTCACAGACAAAACTTTTTCCAATAAACTTGAGACAAAAACTCATTACGTAGTAGAAGAAAGATTCCTTCAGCATTTTCACAAATTAATTATAATTATTAGCATAAACAAAGCTTAAGCTTCTCAGCTTTAATTTGCAAAAAAACCCAGTAAATGACATTAAAATTCATGTGATCTGTAATTGCTTGTAACTACTCTCACTTCAAATCAATGTATTTGCTAGTTTATGCTTTAGGTCCAGAAGTTCCATGTAGGCTTTAAGAGGTACATCAGTACGATACTCTAAAATTTCTGTGTTGCTTTCCCCAAATTGTCATTCTTTCCACTTAGTTTTAAGTGACAGCTGAGAAATATATTAAGATATATCCCAAGTTAGGTACTGAATCTTGTTAGTTATCCTCTAGTTTGCTACATTTACTTATATACATACCTAGATAAACAGAATTCCAGTGTCTTTTTCAGTAATTCTCGTAAATCTTCCTGACCTTCTGGCTGCAACTGTTCATTTCCACCTAATAATTAAAATACTTTAGATTAAAATGTAGTTCTGCTGTATTACACAACAGATATCTCAATCAAGTCACAACATCTATTACTCACTATGTAACTAGTAACAAATTTTCAGATTCAATAGATGTTTACTACATATTAGTTCATCAACCACCAACACTGCACAGGAACACTTTTTATTTAACACAGAAAAGAGAAACCATGTTTGCCTTCACTTATGAACCTCTGTTCTCCGAATACATAAAAATCTGAAGCACTTTTAGAAGAACAGCTACAAGCCCATCTCAAAGTAAATACTGAACCGATTTACCTTGTAGATCTGTCTTCCATTCTCAGGAAACTAAACCATTTCTATCTGACTAAACCTGATTAGTGCAGTTGACTAATGCAGCAAGTAAGTAAAGCAATGGAGACACTCCATACTTCAACCCTCACTCTGAATTACCAACACACTAATTCAGGAAAGAGTTTAAAACACAAGGTTATAAAATATCCACAGATATCCAATCTACTAACAACAGATGTGAATTGACAATCATTCAGTTAAGAAGGTGAAATTAATTTTTTTCTTATACTCGGAAATTTCAAGTTATCACATGGAAAACAACAGTTTCATGTTCATTATAGTTTAGACCCAATATACTAATGTCAGTAGAGATTAAACTAATTAATTAAAGATTAGTAGTTTAGTGCTGCTTTTAGAGATTTGTAAAACATTTAATAACATTCTGTAAGTAAATATATGTGTATATCAATTAAGTATTTCACACCAACTGTTGCCCTCTATACCCTTCCCTTCAGTAACTTTCATCCTTTTCTTCATCATTCCTTAACCATTCTTCTTCCTAAAACAGCTTCTAATTTCCTCCCACCATGTTGCCCTTCAGGCATCCTACTCCAATGAAGGTAATGCCAACATCTGAGAAATACATATATATCATGTTCTAACCACTATTTCTGTTCCCCATCTACCCTTTCTTTCTTGTCTAAAACCTACCAAGGACCAAAATCATATGCATTTTTAAAAATATTCATTAAAAAATTAAAAAAGATATTTCAGACTTGGTACCACCTGTGTCACTATTCATCCGGTGGAACAGACCCAATGTGCTGTTCAGCTGCTTGCAACACTACCTGACTCTTATTAAAAGTTAACTATTTTGGGCACATAAACATGCTTACAAGTTCTAACACTAAGTTGAAGAATGCTGTTCCCTTCTAGACTGTGAGGCATCATTAATAACAATTTTCTATTTGCCACCTAGTTATTTACTGTTCTCCAACAACATCCTTAGGTAGAAGAGTCAAAGAGGACTTTGAGTTTTTAAACACAAGCAAGGATGATGCCACAACTGTGTCTGATTTCAGCTGACTTGATTTCCAGCTATTATGGATGCCATACTGCTAATTTTAAATACGTGTTATAAAATCAGCCAAGCACAATGAACAAGGAACAGACCTCCCGTGAATCTTAAGAAACACCCAGCACATTTTCTTCTCCTTCCCATTCCTCATCTCAGTTCAAGTAGTAATCCTATATGCATCTTGCAAACCTTCTGTCCCTTTCAGTGAAATATAAGCATGGCTGAATCTCTACGCTAGTTTCCAGAAGCTTCTTCAAACATACCATCTGGTATAGACTGCAGTTACTAACAGTTCCACTGAAAAAAAATCCTGAAAGTTCATTAAATAAGTATGCAAAGAAGTTAGACTAAAACATTGTTTATTTTAGTATTTCAAGTACAAGACTGGTCTTTCCACACATTAACATTACTTGAGACACAAACATTACGTAAATCTCACCTCAGTACCTGACCCAACTAGAAACATGTTGCTTAGACAGGTAGATATCTAAATGTCTGCACTAGGGATTTTCATTCAGAATAACATTCCAGAAAATACTCAGTGACACCCAGAACGTGATTAATTCTGTGCAACACCTCGTAAGACTTTTACTCAAACCAAGAGGAGACTCCAGACTCTAAGTCTGATTGCAAAAAAGACAGGATTTTCTGGGGTCTGTTTATAGCATGCATATATTGAACAAAAAAGTGGCACAGCTTGGGGGGCTTTTGGGAGTTTTTTTAGATGTTCACTGTTCAACTCAAAATACATGTTTTAAGTCCAAGCAAATATTAGCTTTCTCTTACCTGTCTGGGTGGTTTCATGCATAGACTCATACTCAGAATGATCCAGAGCCAAAGGGTTCATATCTGTCTGGTCTGACACCGAAACAGCCGGCGATGGCTCCGGCAGCTCTGTCAGCACTGCATTCTGATGCTTTTTGTCGCCATCACCATTGGCATCCAGTCCTGCAGCACAGACGACAAACACACTCAGAAAGTGTTCTTTCTAATCACTGTAACTTCACAGTTACAACTGTAACAGAAATAAAGTTGCTTACATATTTGCTCTAATTTTTTTTTTTAACAGAAAACCAAAACTGAAGACAGTTTTACACTGAATTTTTCCATTTGCTTGAGAGACAGTTAGAAAATGTTATTCATACCTTCTTTACAAGAATCTGGAGGTTGGTCAGGTATTTCTTCCCACGTTTTGCTCACGCTACCATCAGTGGCACCACTTGCTTCCAAGTGTAACATATGATTTCCCCACACCTTTGCATTAGGGTTTAACTCTGAAACCTTGGTTGACTCCTACAAAAGGAAATTGATTATGCACTTTGTGGATGCACAGCACACGTGTGTGCAGATACGTACAGTTTCAAATGACAGTATCAGCATACAACTCGAACCTGTATTGCCAAGTTTTTTCACACCTGAATATTTTAACTAAATTCCCACAATCATTTCAGGTACAAAAACAACTGAATTGTGCCGCACAGAATTAATTTCCCTGATTAAGAATCACCAGAAAAGGCTAGCCAAGCAAACCAAACAACAAACATTTCAAAGATCTAGACTTCAGGCAGTTCGCTAATATACATGTCTACTTGATGTTGACTATATTGCTATTGCATCTGTTTCTGCAACATAATTAAAAACAAACAAACAAGAAAATACAAAAGTACAAGGGTTTTTTTCCCAAACTTATATAAACATGTAACATTTTTAATGAAGCATTATGGAAAATTGAAAACAATAAGAGGTGCGTGACAACTTCTATCATTACTTCAAGAGAAGGGACAGAGCATTAGGACCGAAAGGATGAATTCCAGATCCAGTTAAATCATCTCAAGCCAATGGCCTTTAACCTGGATTGGAAATGCACACATTTAATGATTATATATGGTTATATACAACCATAATATAAATGGCTGTATCTGTGCCTCAGAGAGATTGCTCTCTGCAACACAAGCATCTACAACACTTTATTGATAGTAATATGAGACAGTTTTCTCCTGTGTTGTCAATGTTTGAGCAAAATGCATTAAATTATTCCAAACCAAGAATATATTTGGAATGTTTTAATATAATTATAGTGGAAAATATTATTGTTCATGATAAGACATACTAAAAGAGCTTTATTAAAAAATTTGGTTTGTGACCTTACGGATGCTAGGAACATGACAGCACTTAAGACAGGCACTCCAAAACTCCATGAAGCTTTAAATCTTCTTAAACGCATGCACTCAGTTATTATCACACTGCATAGAAAATACACCCAGAGAGTAAAAAGACCTAAGAAAAAAAACCTAAAAAAAAAAATCTCAATTTAACCTTATCTATTGAATGACAGAGAAAAGACTTACAAAACGTGGAAGTGTTCGATGTAACTACATGAATAGCAAGGATTCAAAGACGACAGCAAGTTCCATCAGTTTTCATTTTTAATACAAAAAATTCCCCTAGGAGACAGCAGTCTCCAGTACAATCCACTGCCCACACTGCAACTGCTGGGCAAGCTCAGAGCAGCTGCTCCAACAGTCAGTGAGGGGAACAATATCCAGCACTGGCTCTGCTCAGCAGGGAAGGAAAAGGAGCAGCAGCTGCTGTATGTTGGCTTTCACAGTGAGAAAGGTTGGAGAGGACCACTGGAGGTCATTCAGTCCAACCTCCCTACTCAAGCAGGGTCCTCCTGAGCATGTTATTCAGGACTGTGTCCAGACAACTTCCTCTGTTTCTTACCCTATAACCAAGATCAGGCCCAGCTCATTCTCCTCACTTCTTCCACAGCCACTCCTTTCTACAGCACTTCAAAAGATCATCTCCAGAAGTGGGCAAAAGATTTCCTAATTGCTAATAAACAAGAACTTAAGGAAACCCACAAACATTTTTTCCTATACAAAGGTAAAGAGTACTATTAACAGTCTGCAGAAAGCTTCCTTTCCATGCACTAAAGTGTTTTATCTTGAGTTCATCTGGAACTGAGAATCTGCAATAAAGTTACTTTGCCCAGGGTTTAAATTTTCACACAAAGTAAACAGAACCAAAAATAATAAAAAAAAAAAATCAGTATTTAGCAACATTTTGAACTTCTACGTTCTATACATCATTTGGTTTTGCAAAGGAAAGGGAGCAGTTAGCTTCAGGACAAAATAACATGATCTATTTAACTAAAGAAACCACATTTTGACTCGGCTTAGTCAAACTTCTAGCTTCAGCTTTAATTTTTAACATCAAATCACTTCTACCAAATACTTACACATTCGTCTTTATTTTGCCATCCCCAAGTACCAGAATTTTCTGTTGCTAGCAGCTGATATGGGTATCTCTGCGCAGTGTATGAAGCTCCTGTTAAATCTTCAGGTTCATTCTGGAAGTTTTCACCAACTATACATAGTCTGTCATTCTTCATGGTATCATTAGAAACTGCATTATTCCATAAAAATCCCACCAGATATTCACCATTACCAGTAGGAACTGTGTCAGAAAACAGCTGATTTGTCCAATCAGTATTGCCAGTCTGAAGACTGATGAGATGTGGCCACATTTCAATGTGGGGATTTTGTCCATCCAGTTCATGGGAGTGCTGCTCCTGGTCGCTCAATACACCTTCCATCAGATCTAATGCACACTGCTCCATGCCTCTCTGAAATCCTGCAGCACCAGGAGAGGCACCCTGTATTTCATAGGAAGGAGTAGCAGCGTATTTGTCTATCTGCTTTGGGTCAACACAAACTCTAAGCTCTTTGTTTGAAAAAATCTTGTGATCTGGCTGCAGCTGTTCCCAGGTTGTGGTCAAGTCATTTGTTTGAGTATTTAATATATAACTGGTGTTTTCCATTTCAGTAGTCTTGGCTTCTAACTGCTTCAAATTCCCCCTGGTAAAAGGTTCTAGATTTCCAGTTGATACACTAAAACTAATGAGGTTCTCCTTTGAGTGAATGCTGACGCACTGTTCTACTTCACCATCCTGAAGATTACATTTATTTACATCACACATACTTTTTTCAGGCGTTTCTGGTCTTTCTTCAGTAAAAGGCACAACAGAAACTTTGGTGTTCCCAACCTCTGGCTCTGGACTGGCACAGTGATATAGCTCAGGCTCTTCCACTGGTTTCTTGTGCACTTGAGAACATGGATTTTGACACAATAACGGGGAACAGTTATGTGCTTTATGTAAGAGATTACTGGCATCTTCTAGATTTTTAGTCTCATCTTTTAATTTTACACTCTCGTACATACAACCGTCATTGGCTGCAGGTACAGTGGAGTCAGAGGGAGCATTCTGACTGTGAGCCAAGCCTTCACTGCAATTGAACATGTCTTTATCACAATCAACAGTGTTAACATCTAAACTCAGTTTTGCATTTTCTGCATTGTTATCAATGGACTCAATTAGGTGAACTTCAAATTTTGTCTGGTTAACAGATTCTACTGCATCCTCAGCTATTTTGGATGACTCAGTCCCTGCATTCCATTGATTTTCCACTCCATGGAAGGAACATACATCCTGTTGTTCATCTGGTCTACAGTTCATGTCTATTTTATTCATATCCTCACATTCCGCAGACACAGAAGAGATGCTGGTTTTGTTGTTATTTGAATATTGCCATATTTTATCTTTATTCCCTGGTGACTCTTGTGAAACCTGACATTCTAGGCTGTTTGCCTTTAGGAATATGTCATCTGTGCTTGGGTTAGGTAATTCATGAGATGTCAAAGCGCCATCACTTACCCACAGTCTAGTTCTGCTCGAGCTACCAGCTTCCTCAGCCAAGTCACCAGTGACACTCACACAGGCACCTTCCTCTGTGCCACTACAGTCTTCAGCTTCAGCTGACGTCTTGATTTCAGTGGAACCCTCAATTTGAGTTTCAAAATCAGAACTTTCCTCCAAGTTTTTGTGCATCTCAGTCATATTCAAAACTTCACAGCTATGCAAAATTATACCAGTGCATGTCTCTCCGTCTTTCAAAGATCCCTCAAAACTGCTGTGATGTTCACTACAGTCTGGTGCAAACATTTGGCTATCACCATGAGTTCTTTTAAGTGTTTTCTTCTCCACATTTGAGTTTACCTCGCTTTCTGGCTCTAGAAAGCAGACTTCTTCAGCAAGTTTTTCTACATTGTCCATTTCATGGGACTCTAATGACAATTTGAAGTTACTCCTCATGTTCTCTGACATCTGTTCTGTATTTATTTGCACTACAACAATTGAGGGACTCCTACTTAAACCAAGTGTTACAGTATCAGAATGACTACTTCCCTCAGTTTTTCCCGAATTCCATACTGCAGTGTCTAACAATACACTGGAAGTACAGTCACTGTGTTTCACCTTTTCTGAGTTAGGGCTGTACCGGTCATCACCAGAAGCATCCACAGGATTCATGGAATCATCAGCTGTATGGAGTGATTCATTCCACCTGACAGCACTACCTAGGGAATATAACTCCTCTTGCTGATTCTTAGGGATGATTTCATCAGATACTTTTGCTCTTAAGACATCTGTTACTGTATTGCCAGTATTTAACCTATGCACCTGACACCTGTCAGTCAGTAAGTAATCAAAAGATTGGATGTCTATGCTACAATATTCCTTAGTATCCTTTTTCTCCATGTTTGGCCTATCCTCTTTTTTATACTCAAACAGTCCTTTCTGTGAATTAGTTTCCACTTGTGCCAATTGCTGCACTGGAAATTCTTCCCCAGTGTATAGAGGTCGTGCCATGCTGCACATTCCTTCATCAGTAACAGCTGAGTTATCTGTGCCTGCTGCAGTCTCTTCATGCACGGTAGCTGGCACCTCTTCGTCCCCTTTCAAATCTTCAGCATCTACAACACAAATACTATAAAACTCCCTGTCTTTCACATTTTGACTGTTGTCGACATCCAGACAGGAAAATGTTGGAGGCACCTCTCTATATGAACTTGAAACTTTCTGCAGGCTGTCGCTCTCGCTGTCTTTAACATTTACTGTTGTTTCATTTTGCCTTGAATGGTCACATGTCACTGCATAATCCTCCAGAAAATTTCTATTTAAGGAAATTTCACTCTGTAAGCCTTTGTCTAGGATGTCTGGTACATGTGAATTAGAAATATGATCACAGAAGCAATGCTGTTGTACAGCTACAATTTCATTATTAAAATTACCATTAATATTTTCTATAGTGTCCATGTGCTGACAATTGCTATTAGATTTTTTAGGTGCTCTTTTTTTAATATCCCCATCTATCTTTTCTTCACTTTTCTGCAGATTTCCATATGTACCAGAGACTTTCAAGAGGTGACTAAAGGAATTAAAGAAGCTAAAAGGTCTGTCGTATGTCCTCCTAGAGCTCTCATGGTGAGTAATCCCCATGCTTTTATACGACGGGTGTTTTGCTTTTCTGCCCCAAAAGCCCGATTTGGAATCTGACGCTGCGCACTCATCACTACGAATGCGTTTAATGCCGACTGTCACAACCACCCCATTAACCGTCCTTCCCACTGTATGCAGATCCTGGCTTTCCACAGTTCCAAAAATTGAAGATAAAGTTTTACTTATCCTTGACTCAGGCGCTTCCTCTTCCGCAGATTTTTGTAACAAGCTGGTTTTTTCCTCACTCGTGCTGTTACTCAATTCTTTACTGAAGCAGCAGCCCATGTTTAATGTCAGAGGGTCTTCTCATTGCAAATCACTTTCCTCTTACATTAAATTAACTTTCTATGGCTACTGAGGAGACAAGCCGACACCCAACTGCCAAAAATAGCACACTTTAAAACCATGCAGGGGTTTCATATGTCATTGCCACTCAAAGCCCAAATCCCAGTTGCTGAGCAATGTTTCAGTATTTCATCATATGCACCGTAACATTCAAATCAAGTAATTTTAATGAGATTACAGTCTGTTTGCATGTATTAGTCTTATGAACGCCTATTGTTTAATGCCCTGAAGAGTTATATTCATCCAAATCACTACAATATTTAAACAACATCTTTTACAATGTCCATGTGTGCCAGAAACTACTTGCCTTCATAATTAATACAACTCCCACTTTCTATACAAAGAGAAATGCATTTTGGCTTCACATGTTTAAATCTGATGTCTAGATCAAACACGTTTTGGACCATTTTCTCCTTCCCCTCCCTTCCCGCAGAGCTGAACCTACACTACTATTACTGCTTTAGGAAAAACAGGCTAAAGATAGATAAGACCTCATGTATTCCATCGAGCAGTCATTTTATGTTATCAGACGCTCATTCTATTCCAAGCCTTTTTTTTTAATTTGTTATCTGCATGAAAAAAAAAAGAATAAATAATCCCTCAGTGACTTATGGCACTGGAAAGGGCCTCAAGATCATTTAAGTCACCTCATGGTACTGTGGTAGGATTAATTATAGTTAAGTGCCAAAAAAATTCTGCATTCTTTTAAAAAAATCCTCAAAAATATTTAAAAAGTAATTTGTCTAAACGCTACTCCTCCTGTAAGTCTGCCTCCGGTGTTTCCATTGTTGTATATAAGCATACTTGCTTCTGACCCTATGACAACAAAAACATTTTTATACACATATATTTACCTATTGAAATACTGCTATTACTCTAAGTCCTTTTAGTTGCCAAAAAAGTGGTTGTTTCTTCAAAAATAAAAACCTGATAAAAAAGCTGAAAAAAAACCAGCAATATTTTTCTGCTCTAAACAGAGTTGTTCTTGTTTGCCTTTACATTACCTCACATCACTCAGACCTCTCAAATTAATTGCTATTATTTCAAATTTAGACCCCATCCTTCAGAACTTGCAGACTGTACAACCACAGCACTGCTCTGTTAAATGATACTGAAAACACAAAAGAGCGTAAGACAAGACAGACCCTTAAACCCTATTTCAAATGTCCTTTCCGATGTACATTGAACTGAGTGCTATTTTTTCACTGGTTGTGCACTTTAGGGCACTAATTCTGACCATAAAATATGATTGCTGAATTGGCTAGAAAATACATCCCCTCCTCAGCAAGTCTGCTTTGAAATTGCACAGCAAGAACAGAAGAAGACTATCCTGCTGCCCCCAGCTTATGCAACCCATGAAGCCTCAAAGTGCCTGCAGCTACTGCTCCTAAGGATAGGAAGTTTGATGCATCATTGCTGCCATCTGCTGCATTTTTTTTAATTCTCCTGTGGGACAAAGTTATTCAACATGCTTGGATCCAGACTTAAAACTATGCCAAGTCACTCCTCTCTTTAGCATTCCCTGGAACCAAGAACAGGGAAAGGGAGAGGGAGTTACTTATAATAGTTTTTTTGAAGAAATGCCATGAGCAAACAATTCTACTGTTTTTAATGTCAGCTTAAAGTCACAGTAATACTTGCAAAGTTCACACTTATTCAGAAAACTCCCTCATCAGGTAAACAAATAGCAAGATTTTTTCTCTCTGTGATTTAACTAACTTGTGCTTTCTAGAGAGGAACTAAGTGTCTTTAAGAGACGGACCAGGGCAAAGTCCTCTTTTCCAGTACCTTAACAACCACTTCTGCTATCAGCTAATGGGGAGAAAATGGGTGAAGCAGCTCAGGCAAGCAGAAACTTCTTCCACTTTCCCATACCCTTCTCATGTGCAAAGGCACATTTTGTTCTCATTTCTTCTATTTTATCTAAGAATTCCAGGGATAATTTCTATTTTAAGCACTCGTAGTACACATTCATTAAGTCACATTCCTCAATACCATTTATTGTGGGATCACCGCTTTACAAAAAAACCCAAAACCACCCAAACAAAAAACCAAAAACCAAACCTCCAAAAAACCCCCAAACAAACAAATGAAAAAAAAGACAACATGTATTTAAGCAGCAAATGCCACACTTCTTATGCTACATCATTCAAGGCTGCTTGTTTAACTTCCAAGACTCCCTAAGTCTTAAAAACCTTCTGGCTAAGCCAAACACTGCCACCTGACTTGAAAAGCACTTAACAGAGTTTGTGTTCTGCCACTTCAGGACCCAGCTCAGCTGGGGAGAGTTTTGTTTATTTTGGGGTTTTAATCTTTATACATGCATATTTTAGCTCTGGTATATTTCTCCTCTACTCAAAGCTTAAACAAGTTATCCCTCTTCATGAAAGAAAAGTGCTCTGAAGCAGCACTTTCATAACCTGACCAATTACTTGATTTCTGAAGGGTTCCATCACAACTTGCGTTTTAATTTAGTCACTACTGACTGCCTGTTCAACATTATTCACAGTAGAACATGTCTTCAGTTTTGTTCCTGACAAACAACAGACTTACTGAAGTCATGATTGGAAAAAATTATTTATCGCTAAAAGGTAAAAAAAAATACTTTATATAACCACTTCAGATTAAGACTAGCCTACTAGTTATTTTTCCATCATCTCCAGAGATGTGCATCAAAATTTCCTGTAGAAATTCTACAGCTTTCCTCCTGAACTGTCACAAAAGCATTCAGAGCAGGTCTATCAAGAGATCTCAGTGGAACAGCACAGCCAAAGCAGATAGAGAACACATTTCAGCACATTTCTTAGAAAGTGTATTAAGAAAGACTCCTAGAAATCTCTCTAGGTACACCAGCAGTATGGCCCTCTATCAAATACATTTTAGTAGGGATCATTACAGACATGCACTCATGCCTTTATGCAGTCTAGTCCTCTGATCTCAAAATAATTAAGATACAAGAAACAGGCAGGTGATTTGCACTTTACCTGAAGCATGTACTTGCTAAAGGTAATAGTCAGGATTCCAGAAGTTTTTCTCCTTTCTACCATCTTTACGGAAAGATGAAAGTGTCTAAATGATGTTAGTTTGCTAACTTCTTCCTGCACTATGTGAAATTTTTCACCAACTACCAACTTATTTCCAAAACTTGCAAGTGAGTTCTGAAGCCCTGGCAAAAATAACTCATGTAAGCATGGCCAGAGACGATTTTAAAAACATCACTTTTAGCAGAAAATATTGGTAATGATGTTCATACAGCACAATGACCTTCTGATGCTGTGTGTATAAGGGTATATAAGGGTACTAGTACAACTTAAAAAAACTTAATAAGCTACAGGTCTCAGCTTTTTCAGATAAAATATTCAGCACAGGAAAAGCTTTAATCACAAAAGAATTAGTTATTTGAAACGTACCACTGTAGCACTACGGATACAATCCAAGGTATCTAATTGACACGGCCTCCTCTACTAAAGAGGAGAGCAATAAGGCCTTCTGAAATTGAAAGAAACAGTTACTCTCTTTCTCCAAATAAGTAGCAAAGAACAGAAAATATGATTAAGATACAACTTACCATGTAGTTTTACAAAAATTTCTACAATACCAAATTAAAGAGCCATCCACAAGAAGACTAATCAAATGGCCTTTAATACTAATGCACCTGTTGAAATGCAGTGACAGTTTCAAGCTTTTGAAGCAAATCTGCAAGCACTTCTTACTCAAGTTTACACACTGCTTCTTGGCACTAATGCCTTGAGTACAAGGGGGGAAAAAATGTAAGGCAAATCACAGAAGCTCAACTTTCAGAAGTATGGCACAAAATTGGGTTGAATTTTTTCCTCTACTGTGAAATGGTCAAAATTCACATCTGAAAAATGTAAACAGCAGAAAAGAACTCAGAATTAAAAAAAGGGGGAGAGGAACAAACAAGAAATCCACCAGCTTGTTTAGCAAAGAAAAGCACAAATTTAGAATGTTTTTCAAAATGCTCCTTAGTGCTTGCTGCAAGTTAAGTTGAAGCAGGAAGCATCTGCTGGCTCAGCATAGCACACGGAAAGTGCCTGGCAGAACACACACCAAAATCCAACTCTTCAAGATGTCTCAAGAGGAAACGTTCCTCCCAACAAAGATGAAAACACAAATATATTTGAATATAAATCAAACATTCAATCTTCTTGAAGATGTATGTAACATTTACTGGAACATATACACACACAGTACAATCCACTGTACAATCTGCCAGAAGTACTACATACAGTGACTTCCTGGATTCCTGCACAGTAGCACGGAAAGAGCAGCACGTGCCACTTGGCAGAACTGACTGAGCAAAACTCCGGCTACAGACTGCTATTTCCTATTTGTATGGGTTTGTACTTTTTCAATTACACACACATATCAAGTGCATTTCCTGCATTATCCTCACATGCTCATGTGTGAGCAAGATTGATAATATAATTCCTGTATAGTCTAAAAAGCCCTGTACCTTAAAAATGAGTGCAAACTGCCATAACTGGAAGTTTTAAATCCCCCCACAGGGCTGAAGGAAAGTGGAGGCTCCTACTCAATATGGAGAATTAGCCACCTTCAACAGCTCTGCTCTAGCTTTTTAATGTTGCAATGCTATCTGTCAGCCAACTGTCTTCTAAAATGTTCTGACCTACAATTTTGATTAAGACATAATAAAAAAAATATTTCATACAACACTTATACCAGGGGAACATATAATTATAATACTTACTAGATGAGAACCGTCCTTAACTTCTTGTACTTGCTGCACCTGCGGTTCAGCCACAACTTTAGTGTCCTGATCAGAAGTCATGAGCTGTCTGCTTTTTGGCTGCTCAGAGAGAACTTTACTGGTCACCTTTGTAAGCTGCGGAAATAGGAAAACAAAAGATTCTGTAAGTGGTTGGTGAAATTCCCAAGAACCCACAGCCATTCCAGACATGCTATGCCGATTCAGACCAAAGGTTCAAAGAATGTCCATACAATATGGTCAGGATTACGCACCCAGAGAAAACATTATGGCAGAAGATAAGGATACACGCAGCTCCCAGTCACTGGCTGCCTTGGGAGCGCAGATGAATACTTGTCACAGCACTGGGTAGCGAAATTCCACAGGGAGAGTTTCTTTTGATTCTCACCTTAATTATTCAGACCGGATTTCAAACCCTGACTTCTTCATACCACCAGGTAGACCCCACTCACTAAGAAGCATATAGTCACATACCAACCTTTGTCTTGTAACTACTATGATGGTCACTTTATCTTGGCAACATTTAAGAAGCATGTTACAACAGTTCTGCAGGATTAGCAACACTTAACCAGTTGCTCTGCTCTGTCATCCCAAAATGTTATTTGATTAGACAAGTAAAAAACCGAGCTGACTTCAAAGTCTAGCGACTTTGCCCTGAAATTTGATGCTACTATTTAATACTGTTATTTAAAAAAAACAATAAAAGCTAATTTAAAGGATGAAGTCTCTAAGTAAATACTGGGACATAAAAATCAGGCTTTTTTTCTTTTTTTCCTTCTAAAAAGGCATAACATGCTTTTTTAGTTTCTTATTCACATGCAGACATGCTCTGCCCAGCGCAGCTGCATTCTCAGTAGCATGGCCTCAATACTGCACTGGGCAGGGCATGTCTCCAGGATGGAGGATCACCGCCTCCCTAAGATCGTGCTCTATGGTGAACTTGCCTTCAGCAGCCGCAAGACAGAAGCCCCGAAGAGGAGATACAAGGACTCCCTGAAACACTACCTCAGCCTTGGCCATATTGACTACCATCAGCGGTCCACTCTGGCCTCCAATCGGGAGGCATGGAGACACACCATCCATAACGCTGCTGATTCCTTTGAGAACGCACGTAGAAACAGTCTCAAGGAGAAAAGACAACGCAGAAAGAACCGTGCCTCACCAACACCGCCTATGGAGACTTTCTGCTGTGCCTTTTGCAACCGGACTTGCCTATCTCGCATCGGCCTCTTTAGCCATCAGCGCGCTTGCAGCAAGCGTGGGTAGAGCCCTTCCCAAATCTTCGTTCGTGAAGCCTAGCCATGATTCACATGGAAATTCCAGTGCTGCATCTGCAACAATGCACGAGAGAAATTTATTGCTTTCAAGCTGGTGACACCAAAGTCCAAACAATCTCCTTAAGAAACAGTAAAGAAGTGCAGCACATGGAACTTAACAGCATTGTTCCATTCTTCAGCAACATAAGCTCCTTTCAGGCTACCTTGACTCCAAAAGACTGTAATTAAGGAGTATTTCTTTCAGTCTATGGCATTATGGCCTCCCATGGAATCTCCTTTACACTGCATTTTGAAAGCCTGTCATACAACTGACTGAACACATTCCAAAATTTTCAAGTGAAATTATGACATTCATGTATGAACTGATTCAAGGACCTGTATGACGGGATTATGCAAAAGATATTTTGTACAGTTGAAGAAACAAATATGCTGACATCCCCAAGAGGATGAACCATTCAGCATAGATGAACAGTTGCTTATTACTTCATGCTATTGATGTAAAGTCAGCATGAAAAATGTTTACAAAAGAAACACATGTACCATGTCACTCTTATATTCTCAGAAGTTTCTCTTCCTAACACTCTGTCTCTCTGCTTGGAAGAGAAACTATTTAAATAAGGAAGAAATGGCACATACAAAAAAAAAACCCCAAAAATGAAATAAAAAAATGAAATCACACTATCCCTCACATACAGTGTTACACACAAATATACTCACAGCTAGGACCATGTGAGTTTATCAAACAAGAGTAAAGTTCCACTACACATATGTCCTTTAAAACATTTGCTGACTGGCTACCAAGCACAAAATATTCAGCTAAATCATTAATTTCAGATGAGGGTAGACAAGTTGTTAAGCCAACTAGATAACACACAACTACAACGTGCACACTGCAACTTCAAATTTCTTGGGGAAGCCACCAGCAATTAGAGCAGCATATCACTCCACTGCTTTTCAGAAGTCCCTTAGATGAGATTACACGAGATGCTTATCACAGGCCAGGTCTAGACTGAAGCTCTAGATAACTTTGTTTGTACTACTCACACTAATAATCATATTCTCATTAGACATGCTGATTTGTTGTGATACACACCACACTAAAACCACTCACCTTGCAAACAAATTGTTTTTAATAATTATAATGTCAAACCCATATATTTAAGTTGAATTTTGATAATTAAGTAACAAAATAGCCTCCAAAACAAGGAAGCTATTATAACTTGTTTAAAGAAGATACAACCGGCCTTCCAAGTCCCATGACTTTAGCAATGATCAGCTATTGCCTTTCCGCAAAGGGATGAGCCACACAGAAAGATCCCAACCACAGAAGAAGCTTCCTTTGCAGTTTTCTTCACTTGCTACAAGTCCCCAGGATGTCAAGCACTCTGCTGCAAAATCCCATCGGTTGTGATATACTTTAAAATGACTTCTTGTGCAGGGTTGTTTGGGAAGTTAAAGCCATCAACTTCTCTACCAGAGAGCTGCCACTAACCAGACTCCTAAAGAACAAAACATACACGGCTACAGACTCTCATGACTATCATGCCAGTTCTTGTGGAAAAAGGCAGTGTTACCTCAGAGAGAAACAATAAAAATCACAGAATGTTAAAGGCTCTTCATAGGATACGTTTTAGCATGCTTTACATTAGTACTGATATATGTCCTCATATAAAAGTTTATTTACACAAATCAGAATCAATAGCTGGCAGCTGTAGAAACTACAGGTAAGGATTGATGGTTTGGAAGAGTTTATCCTCTTCTGATGCTAGCTTAATAGCCAAATTAGTAAGCAAGTTAAATGCAGTACTTTAATGCCACAATAAAAATTATCACCCACCTGAAGAGTTAACTTGCCCATGACTTTAAAAGACACACTAAACTGCTGACTGGCAAACCGTATCTTGGCATAAATACATGTTGCTGCAATAAGCAGGAGACATTCAAGGAAAAAATGCAAGTTGGCAAACCCGTCTGGGATAGAGATAGCACTACCTACAGCAGAACACTGAGCTATCAGAATCACACAGCAATTTTTTCATTCACAGAATCACAGAATTAGTTTTTTAGTCAGAAGGGACCTTTTAAAGTTCATCTAGTCCAACTCTCCTGCAATGAGCAGACATCTTCAACTAGATTAGGTTGCTTAGAACCCTGTCCAACTTGGCCTTGAACGATTCCAGGGATGAGGCAACCACCACCCCTCTAGGCAATCCTCATGGTAAAAACCCTCTTCCTGGTATCTAATCTAAACCAACCCTCCTTCAACCATTATCCCTTGTGCTACCACCACATGTCCTGGTAAAAAGCCCCCTTCAAGTACCCCAGGGCTGCAATAAGGTGCCTTCTCTTTCCAGGCTGAACAACACCAACACTTTCAGCCTATCGTTATAGGAGAGGTGTTCAATTCCTCTAGTTGTCTTCATGGCCTTCTCTGGACTTGCCCCAAGGTCCATGCCCTTCCTGTGCTAAAGCTCCCAGAGCTGGATGCAGTACTCCAGGTGGGATCTCACCAGGGAGCAGGGGGGCAGAATCCTCTCCCTGGAGATGCTGGCCACACTGTTGGGGATGCAGCCCAGGATTCAGCTGACCCTCTGGGCTACAAATGCACATTGCAAGGCTCACGTCCAGCCTCTCATCTACCAGCACCCTCAAGTTCTCAACGGGACTGCTCTCAATCCCTTCATCCCCCAGCCTGTGTCGATACTGGAAGTTGTCCCAACCCAGGTACAGGACCTTGCACCTGGCTTTGCTGAACTTCATGAAGTTTCCATAGGCTTCCTAATTCAAGTTATTAAAAAAGACAAACCCACAAGAAAAACCTCCAGAGACACACACAATCTCTTAAATAAGCTGTTAAACAGTATGTCTACTCTGCAGTAAGCAGTCTCACAAAAATATGTCTTCCACAAATTATGTCTACACATGGTCTACAGAATGGACCACATTTAGAACTGATTTAGAAGTACCCAGCTATGATATTGTAACAGCATATATAATTTATATTCTGTAAATGCATATAGTAAATCATTATGCTTCCTTCTGACTTGACATTTGGTCACAACGGAGTAATGAATCAAGTTTAGCAACTTGACAGTAACTCTGCTCTTGACATATCTAGAGACACTCAAATACTTATTTCAACAACTACCTGATCCAAGAGAAACTGCATAGATATTATATAGACTTACCAAAAGCAGTCTGAACTTGGTTTTTAACTAGGCAAGACACAGAAGGTTAAAATATCAGTAAAAACATGCTTCTTTAGAAACTGCATAAACATTCAGCTATGAAGTTCTTGCTGTCCCCAAAACTGTAATACACTGCTCAGTCTGCTAGACTAGTAATTGCAACAAGAAGGGGAAGAGTGCCTTAATACAGTTGTTTTCTAATTAGTTTGAGGGTGATGGGACAGTCAGCCTTCATTTGTACATGTCTGTCCCTGTGGATATCTGGTCAGTAGTGGTTAATCTAAGGAGTCACATTAATAGTCTCAGGAGGGACTGAGACCACCTGGCCAAGCAACACAGGTATTTCAGCCTACTGGTTTCACTCTGCAACATCCACAACTATGACCACAATTAAAAACATGTGGGGTTTGTTTGGTTTGTGGTTTTTGTGAGGTTTATCATTGGGATTTTTTTGTTTGTGTGGGGTTTTAAGGGGAGTGTTTTGTTTGTTTCAAGTTGACAACATTGTTCTTTACTGGCAAATACTTTCAAAACTGTTCTAAGAACTCCATCATTTCAGAAGATGCCAGATACAAACAAGCAATGGCCCACAGGATGACTATACAGTTAAGTGCACACAACCACATGATCACTCTTGCCTGGGTGCCAGGCCAAACAAAGCCGGGACTGCTCTCATCCAAAAGCCACATATGTGTGTAAGTGCAGTGCCAAAATCAGGCTAACCTCTACAATGCATTTTAGTGCAAGTTGAGGTATCTTTAGTAGTGGCAGCGTTAATGTTCAACTGTCTGAAGGTATTTACACACACACTGCATCCACATGCACCACAACCTTACAAACAAGTTTGTAGAAGACATCCATTTGACTATTACACAGCAAACAAAACCACTACTGCCCCTGCCAGCCCCCCCAAAACCTCCCTGGAATGTAGCCCCCGATCCTACTGCTTTCATTAGTAGTCACCTCTAATATTTCTAATTCACATTCGAAGTGTGCTTTTATGCAGTCTGTTTCTCTGCCTAGAGTTACTAGAGTATGAGTAGCAGCATGCTCTCTCTCAATCAAATCAGTCAGATAGATCTGTTATTTAAAAATATGCAAAACCCCACACAATGCTCTAGGGCTGAGATCTTGCCTGCCAACTTTCAGCCCAGAGCAATCAGCCCTTAAAAAGAGATTTACAAATGCAAGTGCTGACAACTAACTTTCACCCTGCAAACAGCAACACCATAAAACAAAAAAGCTCAATGGAATAAAAGAACTTTTCACTGCTCTTCCAGCAAGCACAAACAAAAACAGATTTGAGTTTGGCTTTGTGCAGAACTCCTCTTACCAAACATTTCAGAAACTTTAAACACAGATTAAGTTAAATTTTTCACAAGGCTAATACAGAAATACATTTCCAGTAACATGAGAAAGCCTAAAATGTTTTCCAAACAGAGGTGCACTGCTTAACTTAAGCCTCATAACAAACTTCTAGCTGCAGGCCAGAAATGCTGTGATAACATACTTTCCCACCATCTATCACACACTTATGTGGTACCAATGAGGATCGTGACACCACAGGAGAAGTGATCAGAGCTACCGCTGACCTCACCTCTGAAAAGAGTTTTAGCACCTGTGGAAGACATCCCATAGTTTATAGAAGTAAGAGATGCCTCTTCCAAAAGTATGCTACAAATTTAATACATTAGCTTCACTTTAAACAAAGTTTACCTTTTCTTTATTAGTTTCACCAGGGTTCTGAGTACCCAAAGCGTATGTAATATGTCAAGAGTTAATCACGTTCTCAGTCCAGGTAAAGCTGCCACCTCAGACTTCGGAAATTTTATCCTTAGGCTTACAGAGCATCATCAAGATAAACTGAAAAAATCTGATCCTGAAAGGTTGCAAGTTTGCCTCACAGAGTTATGAGCAGTGACACAAACTTTCAATTTTCACCAGGTGGCTGTTTTAGAATACTTTCCAAAAAAAAAGATTTCAGCTGTTAATGTAAGAGTTGAACCATCATCTGCTGCATAGGGCAAATGTTATCATTCTGTAGATGAATAACCCTACCAAGTTGTATAATGTTCACAGAGAAAGCCTGTGACAGAACTCAGGGGTTTCCATCTTTCCTTTCAAAGCAGGAAATCAGTTTCTTTACAGAGCAGATGTGACAAGCAATCTATTTTTCAAAGGATGGCATCACTTAAAATAAAATAATCTGCAAAGCAGTTCTACTACCACAGCGGATAAAATAGCTGTAAATGAGAAATCTAATAACCCCAAAAGCATATCTGTTGATGGCGATCTCTGCAATCATCACTGTGCCTACACCAATTGTAAACTCTGTACTACACAACAGCAATTAAAAAGCTGACATGACATAAATATTTAGTCACAGCATGTGTCTGCAGAAGTCTTGAATGCACTACTATTAAAAATCATCACAGGGCTCTCAATTGGTTTAACTGCTAACTAGCTAAACAGTTGGGGGAAAAGTTGAAAATTCACAATTGGAGCTTAGTGTTATGACCCAGACATTTATGCACGTCTGTCAGATGAAGGTTTCGAAATGACCATGCATCCAGTGCATGTGCCAGCACAGTGAGTGGAAAGTTAAGACTCCAAAAACCCAAGAAAAGTACCGTCTGATTTGTTTCAGTTTTCCTTCCTGCCAAGAAAATTACTCATTCCCAGGCAGCAACCAGAACACCACAACTTCAGGGTTCTCAAACAGGAACACGGACATAAGCACTGGGGGCAAACCTGCACCAGCACACTTGGCAAACCCAAGGCATTTTAAAACACACAAGGCAACTGAGTGTTAGCAAGAAACGCACTGTCACAAGAACCTAAACTTAAATGCTGTACTTTAACGTTCTGCAACAGAAAACATGGGCCCAAATCACTCAGAGCTGCTGCTCCATCTACTTCACAAGTTTGTTTTTTTAAAAAAAAAACCCAACAACCCAAACCCCGTTGTATAAGGTTGATAGCCCAAAAGTGTTTCTGCAATTCTATTAATTATCCCTTAAAATGTAGTCTCTCCTCTGAGAGGCTGAGATTTCAAGAGACAGCAAGCCTTGCTATTTAAAGGGAACATTCCATTTCCCTAAAGATCTATGAAACATTTCTGTGCCAGGCTTCACAGGCAATTCACAACTCTCATCATTTACTGATGAGCTTTCTAAGTCACACAAAAACTCGTGCAATGAACAGCATTCCAGAACTGATTACTCTGCAAGTCTAGAAACTCAGATCATTACAGTAATTAGCTGTCCAAAAGATGCCAAGCAATAAGTTACTAAACAAAGGTGATAAAATACCAAAGAAACCTGACAGTGGTACATGATAAGGACTCTGTACAGAGGCATATGAAAAACTCTTTCAGTCAAGAGCAAAAAAAATGGGAAGAGGGTAAAGTTACAGTCTTATTCACTCACCTAATCTCAAACAACAGGAAGATCTTGACAGTACACAGACGATAACAAGATGACCCCTACCAAAAACCAATTGTGATTACCATCTTTATGCCTAGCCCTTAATGCACTGTATTTTAAATGCATATGCTTAAAATACAAGGGAATCATTTCACTACACTGAAAGGTCTCAGAATTTCCGCAGTCCTCCTGCACACCAAGAAGTTAAGCTTTACATGCAGTTACTATCTGATGTGCACTCAAACATCACTCCAGAGATGGACCAATAAGCCTGTGGATCATATCCTCCTCAGTAGTGCAATGCACCAGATGTTTAGTGGTATATAATCCCACAAAAATCTCACTGTTGAAGAACACTAGGAGTGCCTACCAAGCAGAAATAAGACACTGGGAAGAAATTTTTGTGCCCAATAAGAGTGTCATGTGCCTTTAAGACAAGTGTGATTGTGTCATGAGCAGTTTTCAGTTTGCTTATGGCTTGTTCTCAGTTTTCAAGTCTTAAGCAGCATTCTCCTGACTGCAGGCTGAAGCACATAACATTAAGAAACCCAACTCATTAATTAACAGGGGTTGCTTCATGTAGCACATCCATCACAAAGCCACAAGCTTGTTTTCCTCACTGAAAGTGGACTAACAGCACACACCCTGCAGGTTGTTCATAAAGATGTCTATTTAATTTTTATTATAACTATTGTGTCAGATAAGATATTTATCAGATGATGACTTCAAAAAGTACCACACTGTTAATTAAAATAAATCTCAATTCTCCCACTTGTGTGTTTTCTGAGCAACCCCTCAAATGGCAGTTAAGTTACCAGCAGCTCAGTCAAACCCTGACAATTCAGACATGAAAGGTGGAATGCTACCACCTTAATACAAAGCATTTATGATCATAATTCTCCAAAACCCCATTCTCCCTTGAAGAGTTGAATGTAGAATCACACATTCTACAGTCATTACCAAGGCCTACAAAAAGCAGAAAACATCTCATACTGAAGGAAAAAAAAGTTCCGTATTTTTCTCAGGAAAGAGATCAGGAATTCACTAATCAAGCACATTAGGTAAGTACCTCAAAGTATAATGATTTTCCACTAAGATACTCCACCACTTGCCCTCTCACATTCGTGAGCATTGGACTTTCACCATACATCCCAGCTGCAGCATCACTTTTTACATTCCCAGGACAGGAAATACCACCAGTAAGAACAGAATTTGAATAAATTTCAACAACCCACTCTTTCTATAGTTTAACAGAGAACTACACAGTAGCTGCTTGCACATGCACTTTACTTGTGGGATCTCAAGAAGAGCAGTAGAGGAGAGAGGACCCAAGTTGAACAAATGATGTCATTAATCTTTCTGCCTTGTTCGCTAGGAAACCAGCAGTAGCAGGGCACTGCACACTGAGTACTGCAATTCTGAGTGGAACTTAACAGCTCAAGTCCACATCACTCAGCTGCTATTGCTCTTGCCTACAAAGCATCACAGGTAGTTCCAACAGTAATAAAAAAAAAGGGGGGGGGAAGGGATGCAAAGACAGCAGGAACATTCCTGCAGGACTTTCACAGGAAACCCCAGCAGACTGCCTGTACTGAATTAAAGAGTGAAAGGACAGCTCAATGCAAACCACTGCTCTTCTGCACTGAAATAATCAGAAAAACTAATTAAGCCTAAACACACAGCAACAATGCTTTACAGTACCTACAGAGTTGGACTCCACACTGCACAGTATTTCATACCTGCCTCTGCTTCCAAAGTGTACAGTGGAGAACATGTTTGTTAAATGAACCTAACCATACAGGCAGACTAACTCTTCATATAACCATCTAAAACCAGACAGCATAAGTAATGGCTAAGTATATTAAAAAACCCTCAGATTTATGCCTAACCTGGGTTAAGAGAAACTGCAGAATGTGATGGAAGCTCCCTCCTCCTGCAAGAGTTTTTTTAAATCAATACATTTAAAAAACTGATCAGGTTCTCATCACAGCACAGGCATCATATACCATACTAACCCACTGCTTACATTAATTTCTTGTAGCACTCCCATCCACCTCCATTTACCTGTTACACTTGCCCATGAGGCAGCAGCCTGTGCTTGCAATGTCCAGCGTACTGGGATTCTGATCTGCAAATGTATGTCACAGCTGAGGTAATGCATAGAAAAATACTGGTATTATTACTAATATACATAATTTTAACTGCTAAAATTGTTTACCTTCTACACAAATATTAATTCTAGATGCTCTGAGATTATCTTTGATAGGGTAATTGCATTTTCTCTGAAAGTCAAAGCCTCTGAATAACTTCAGGGGTCTTTATGTCAAAAATTAGATGGGAGATTATTCCAGGAATTTAAAGTAGTACCAATATTTAACATCAAACACTGCTCACTGACGCAGAAATTAATTTTGCCACTTAATGCAAAATGATGGAAAGCATCACAAAAATCTGTTTCTAAATTTTAGCACCATCAAATACAAAATTTCACCTAAATCATCAACTATCATCATCATCATCATCCATGTTGTTTGTTCACACTAAGGTGGCATGAGTTAAAAATCACACAACACATCTGTACACACAGAAAGCAGAAGAGCAAGACAATTGATTAGGAACAGTAAATTCAAGTGAAAAGAAAATTCAAGCTTGCCCTGGAGTGGACAGGGCAGGAGCAAATACTTGTTAACACTAATGTCTATGGATTTCGCCAAATACTGCTCTTTTCTGTACTATTTTTAAATAGACATTTACAGAACACTACATAGTAACAAACTCTTGAACTCTGATCTATTTAAAATAGGCCTATATTGCTCTTTCCCACAGCCAATCAAGACACTACTTGAAGAGATTAATATGGCTATCAGAAAAAGCCACAAGAAAGGCTTCTCCAGTAATTTTTCCTGTGACCTGTAGTTCTTCATTTTGACACACATCTTACTTCCTGTAGGTGAGTTTACTTTGGCACTCTGGACACCAAGTCTGTCTCATCCTATTGTGCCTTCTCTGAACTCATGCACATATGAGGAATTATTATGCAAAGATAATATCCTGCATAACAATAAATTTTCCTTGTTTCCCTTCCTTCCCCACATAACTGGCTTTCTCTCAAACCAAGGGTTTGTGTTTTGGTTTTAGTTTCTTTGATTTTGATTTTTTTTTTGCATTTGCTTTTCTTTAAAGTAGCTATTGAAGGGAAGTCAGAGATTAATGTTCCTATTCCTCTGCTGAGGGAAGTGACAATTAAGCATGCTAAGAGCCCACACAGAGCAATGAAGTTTACAGAAACTGTTGCACTAGAGACAGTTTTCATTCTAAGACTGAAACTGATTCCTAATATGGAGTGAAAACTAGAAAAAGATACTGAACTTTGCTGGAAAACCTACTTACCAGAATCTCAGTGGCCAGGCCCGCTCTAAGTGGACCTGCCATTTCATGAATAACAAAACAACTGCAAGTTCTCCAGTATTTTACTACCTGCTTCAAGCTTTTAAAGCTAAAATGCAGCAACCGATGGTCTATTTGACCTTTCCCAATTCTTCAAAGAAACACTAAATCTTCAAATGATATAACACATGACAAAGGACGTTTAGCACTTGCTTAAAGGGAACAAGTTAAATGTTGTGCACGAAGAGCGTCAGTTTAGCAATGCTGGGAACAACGAACTTCCTTGTTTCAATTACTGAACGTTCCTCTTCATGATTTACCAACACCAACTTTAAGTTTTCCCCATACTTTACTGCACTGTGAACCAGAGAGCAGCTGATGCACTCTCACAACCTTGCCTGTGACTCAAGGCAAAGGCAAAGGAAATAACTAACGCAGCTCTGCTGGGCAGCATCTTATGAACAGCATCTTCTTCAGAAAACTTCTGAAGTTGGCAGAAGAGGATGAAGTATTTTATGACGAAATACAAGATTAAAAACATTACCAAAGCTATAAGGTTAATATTTAGTGCAGTTCCTAGGGTGAGGTTAGGAATCTGATGCTCTTTAATGGGTTTTAATAGTCTTATCTTAGAATATTGCAATTGGATTCCATGTTTCAAGTCTGCAATCAGTGCTGTGCTTAAGCAAGAGGAGGTCAAAAGCTGCATTGAGAACTTCGAGGACACTTAATATTTTTAGTACTTTGAATTATTATTTAAAACTCACACATAGCTTCAAAGTCAATTTGCCAAGTTCTTTATCATGATGCTCTCAGACCACACAATAAACACCTAATTCAGGGAAGCAGAAATCTTACATCACGGACCTCAAATTCACATGCACACAGAACTAGAATTCTGGAAAAGATTTGATGCAAACCCAATGGGACAGCAGTTACAGTGCTCCTAGAATGTATCTCCGGTCACAACAGGCCTGAGAAAAGCAAGAGAGAAAAGGATCTACACAAAGTTCAGGTGGGAGGCCTATAAATAACCAAATAAAATTACGCCAGTGATAAACAAAAAGGTACAGTGACAAGTTTTCTTCCATTAGGAATGTGTACAACAATTCTTGGCTATGCAAAGACTATTTCAAAAACTGTCATTCTGCAAAAAAAACAGCCTAAGATGAACTCCCCGCAGGCTCTGGGGCTTGCTTTTTTTTTTTTTTTTCAGATGACTTGAAAAACATTCATTTACCCAAAATACGTTAAAAGTTTTGAAACATGCTCAGGACCAAATCTAAAGTGAAATGAAAGTACTTACTGAAGAAGCATCATTTAAGACTTTTATAAGAAAAGGAAGCTAATGTTTTTGCCAATGATTATTTCATTAACCTCTTTGCCAAAAATAGAATTTAACCCAAATAATCCAGTCATTGTAGTATTACTTCCTCTTTAATAAAGGCCACCATCCTCCATTACAAGCTTCACCAAAACCAGAGGCAATTTCTTGCTTAGTTTTAAAACACTGTGTGAAAGACTATCACCTACTGGGTGCACATTTGTTCACAGTTAGAGCACCCCACTTTCTTAAGAGTATCACTGTAATCAAAACTACTGGTAATTCAGGTTTTGACTCACTGTTAAAGGGTGAACTGGTTCCAATATTTTAGCTTGGATTAAATGTCAATAGTTCTTCCTTGCAAGTCAAAACAACAGGGCACAGGCCCTCCTAAAAATTCCACTGATTCCTTGAATTCAGGCAGCTAAAATACACAACGTTAACTACGAAAACTATAATCATAAAAAATAGTCTGTAAGCTATGCTGCAACGTATGTTCATTAAAAAGGGTCAGTTCTTTATAGTACAAATCTTTTAGACATTTGTTATGAAGAATAGAAGAAACTTCGAACAGGAGCAGAGACACAAACCCAAGATACTGGAGACATGCCAACATAGACAACGATATTTTGTCCAAATTGTTTGCCTTGCTGCTTTAAACAGCAACACGTTGACCATTTTCTGTCCCTATCTGTTGGGTGGCAACAACGTTGAATGGGAATGAAACTGGTAAGACTGCAAATTCTGCACATATATGTAGCTCAGCACTTAAAAGTAACCATGTTCCAGTGCATTCTTCACTTTTGCTCTACTTTAAATTCCTAGAACAAGAACCAGAAATCAGGAGGATACATCCAAACATCTGAGCATAAGCCCTCAACACGAGGGCACAGAAAAGCAAGCTACTTTGGACATTGGCCTGTTGATTCATCAGTTCCTTGTTTGAACAACAGTCAGTCATAGACTCTGTTGTGGAGCAACCTGCAACAGCATCACAACCTGTGAAAATACGCATATGGATACCAGCACTGCCCGAAAACAAAACCATAATGCTGCCAAGAGACATCACAGTAAAGCTTCTCAAGCATTTCATTAAGTTTCTGCCAATTGAGATTTATCAAACAATTAATTTTTTTTCTCCACATAGTTACTATTTAACTAATTTTTTTTCTCAACTTTCCCTGTCAGATCACTGGCACTCTAAGTACAAAATACTTGAAAATAGATTGCAGAACATTAGGTTTGCCCAGAAATGCAAATAAACACTTTAACAGAGTAATAGAAATCTAAAATGTTTTAGGCAAGTTTGCAACTCCGCTAACAAGACAGATGGAAGTCTGCCTTATGAATACCATTGATGAAATAATAACATTCACCATTGTTGTTTATTTGCGGAAGGCAGCAGGGAAAGACCAAAATGAAGCTGAGGGAGAATTAACTTATCCAAAGGGAAAATACTGTTCAGATACTTGTGCAAGAAGCCACAAGAAATCTAAAAGCAAAATTAGGTAATACAGTATTCAGACTTGCAAAAAGCCCATACAAGCTTTAGATAAAACCGTATATTCTACAACTACACTGAAAACTCAGTATATTCCTGAACACGTCCCATGTGAAATACTGATAGCATCTGAAGGTGTAATTTCCAAAGCGTATATTGCCAGTGTTTGTTTTCAATAATGAAAGTGGTAACGGCATTTTAGAAAGGAGTCTAACAGATAAAGCAATTCTGTGTCTAATTCATCACAACCTACCACGGCAGACAGATTTCTATAGGCAACTATGTTTCTACCTATACGCACAACAGTCCAGAACTAAAAGCTGTGTATAGCTGCCATTACCTTAAACAAATGCACACTGAACTCAAGACATCTGTGAACTCTACATGGCTATAAAGGCAATCCAGTATAAACCTTTACTGTAGGATACACTCTCTGGGACACCAGCTCCTTACATGCCAACAGCCTTACGTGAACAAGAGAGCTGCTGGAAGTGCAGAGGTGGCAATCCATTCAGCTTATGAGCGACTGATTCCTTTTGTATTACATCATTCAACTACCCATTAAGGAGCTGGACTGACAGGATCCAGAATATGCATAGCCCAGCCCTCCACGGTAAACGAGAGCGTTCAAAAAGATTAAGACTCAAAAAAATTGGTGATTCATCAGGGCGTCAAAACAGCATTTCCCCAATTCCCTGCAATGTTCTAGGCCAAGGAGGGAGCCACATATTAGTAACCTCTGTCAGACTTCCAATTTTGGAGTTAATTGCCACTCCTGAAACACATACCCAGACACAAAATACCTGCAGCAGCACACATCACAGAATGAACACTGTCATGGCTCTCCTAATTGCACAATTATGCTGTATTACAGTCACACCTAATTTAAGTACTCCAAAGTACCTTTGTTGTCTGCAGGTATTACTCTGTAGCACCTGCTTCTGAATGGGGAGGCACCTCCGTTTAGAAAAGGTATGTAACACACAAGTATGAAAGACCAATGATTTTATAAATCCGTGGCTTCATCACATCACCAAAACTTATGAAATATTAGTTAGGAACCAATTAATATGTTTATACCTTGCACTACTTTTGTGTAGACTAATTTAAATTAATGGATGGAATAGAAATAGACTTCTAGTCTCCTGTTTCTAACAAGTTCCTCAAATTTACTGGGTTTAGACACATTTTTATCATGAGCCAGTCAAAACCAGCATATCCTTAAAGAGAAGGAAACAGACTGTTGGAATAGCAACGGGTCCTTCGTCAATTACCCAGTATTTACAGCACCAAAATACTTTTGTTGACCAGGTGAAATATCACCACATTTTATATTCAGAGAAAGTGCTTCAGAGTTACTCTATTTTTGTGTTTATTATAATACACTAGTTTGCCTTAAGTTCAGCAGAGAGGAGTTAATGCACGGGAAAAGAGCTTTCCCAAAGCACTAGTTTGAAAATGTTGTAAATGCAGTAGTAACTGATGCCTTTGATAAAGCACATTAGCAGTTCAGGGGGAAGAGGTTTTGTGTGTGTGAATCTTCTCTTTTTTGAGGGAACACATAAACTTTGAAATAGTGCTAGTTTTAAGTTTTACATCACTTTTCCCTCCCTAATTTCGTGACTGACTTCCGTAATGAAATCCACCCATCCAGACCTTGTTTTATATGGACTATAATGATAGTATTAATTTCAGCATGTGTATGCCTTGCTTAAGGAACAAAATTGCCCAAATACCTTTCCAGGGACTTTCCTACAACAGTAGCTTTTACTCTCATCTTCTACACAGCTCTCCACATATCATTGCCTCTTTCAAAACTGCAGGAGGAGGGTTAACTTTCTTCCTTACAACATCCTGTTTTGTAACATCCTTTCTTTCCGACTCATACCTGTGTGACCATTCCGAACACAAATACATGAGACCTCCAATACCACTGTTAGTTGAATATCACTGATTACATACAGGAAAAAATGGCACCTGAGATTATTTTCTACACTTATATCTAAGAGTTACACAAACCTGTCTAAAAATGTCATTTTGCTAGTAAATGCTTAAAGGAACAGAACACTTTGCAAACCACACTTTTTACAACGTCTTATCTAACAGTTCCTCACGTGTGCGTGTACAGGAACACACACACTCACAAATGACATTCCCAAAGCTTAATATTCTCCAGACTTGAAAATACGTTTCTTTCCTTTCTTCATCAGGTTTCTTTGCCTTTTTCTCTCTGCTAGTGATAGCCTTCCTGCCACCACATTTGAGAGCTACCTCTACAGTCATCTTCACACCTCCAAGACAAGAATGCTCTTCATCAAGATCGATAAGGCCACGGCCTTGGCAAAACCTGCTCCTTCCGACACAGGCATTAGAAAAGGTAAGTCAAGTGCTCTATGTGCTTATTTGTGTACCTTACCTGTCAATTTATAAGAATGTGAATGCCTGATGAATATATACAGACACCACGGAATTAAACATTAATAGCGCTGAAGGTCCTAAAAGTCACCCAGTTTAAAAAAACTGATGGAACACAGCTATTCCTAATTACTTTGTTTTTTATAACTCTTTTTTTTTGCTACCTTTCAGCTGTCACTTGAGATTTGTCACGCATTATGGTCAGAAACATGCCTTTTCCGTATCTAGCATGTGCATTTTGTGAGGTAATGTAATAAATATTTAACAAAGAGTTTATATTACCATGCCAATTAAGCTCTCAACTGATTTAAAGCCAAAGCCACTGCAAGATATGAGACTTAGTAGGAGACACAGCAACAGATGTCCACAGAACATGTAGATCAGACATGCCTGTATGTACTTTGCATTTCAGTAAATAAACCAAGTAGTTAATTTCAATCTAATCGAATAAAACACCATCACTAAAAACTGCCTACCCGGTTACTGCATGTCTCAAAGAAACAAAAAACCTCAAACGAAATCCCAAAGCCCCCACAACTGCCTCCAGTTCCAGATCTTCCATCTTGGCTCTGTACTGAAGCAGATTTACGTTCCAGCCACACAGCTAAGCAATACATTTAATATATACGTATCAGTCATTGGTACCATTCTATGTGTATATCTGCACTAGAGCAAGCCATAAAATGCAACCAAGGCAACACACACTTGTGCTGACACCTTTACTTCCAAAAGGTGTGCATGTTTAAACATTAAAAAAAAAAAAAAAAAATCAGAAAAAATTACAAGGCAAAAAACTCAATCTAACCCAGAACACTGCATGTGCTCAAGGACCCAATGACATACTATGAACACAGAGTCACTTACTAGGGAACATCCAAGAGGTCAAATGTTTTCTATTAATTCATTTAAGCAAAACTTTTCCTTCAGTTCCAATAAGGATTAATTTTTTCCCCAAAATGTAAGACCAATTAAACATAAGAATAATTGTGGCTTCCAAATAAAATAGTACATGTGCATAAATGACAACATGCCTAGAAGAACAAGATTTTCTATAGACATTGTATATTTCAACTTTTTTCTACATATGCTTTATCAGGTCTCACCCTAGTTTATACCTTCTTTTCACTTCCCACACAAAACAATAATAAAAAAAGAAAATATCAATGTTGTTTTAATAACTAGAGTGATTAAGCTGACTAGCTTTGTATCTCAAGAATGAACTTGAAGAAATGCTTACAAGTCAGCAGGGAGAAGTGAAAGTTCAACTGATAAAAACAGTTACCAGACCAGAATCAAAACCCAAGAGTTGTGAAATCCCAGCAAGTTTAAAAAAAAAAAAAAAACAAACAAAAAACCAACAAAAAACCAACAAAAAACCCCATCACTCTCTGACCTTTGAGAATTTATTTATCCAACCTGTAAAAACCAAATAATTTTGACATGAAACTTAAACCACAAGACAGACCTTTCAATAGAGATTCCCGAGGCAGTACTTNAAAACAAAAAACCAACAAAAAACCAACAAAAAACCCCATCACTCTCTGACCTTTGAGAATTTATTTATCCAACCTGTAAAAACCAAATAATTTTGACATGAAACTTAAACCACAAGACAGACCTTTCAATAGAGATTCCCGAGGCAGTACTTAAGAAAGACTCCAATTTTACTAAGGATTCACACAGAGGCCAACAAAACTAGGCCAGCGACAAGACACAGAGTCGGAAGCCAGAATTCCCATGGTTTTACCCCAACCGTGACTCAAGTTTAAACAGTGGTTTTGAACCCAGCTCTCTCTCTGTGGCCACAGGCAAGTCTTAACCACTCTGCCTCAATTCGCACACCTGCAGAATAAAAATAATTATACTTATCTGCCACACAGGACTCTCGCACAACAAACACTGCTTGACAAGCGCCCTTCTATTTAAACAAGACAGAGCTACTAAGTACTAATTTTGAGCACCTGCACAAACTGAAACCGAGAGTGAAAACAACTCCGACGGAGCAGCTACCGAAGGGCCTAAGAACAACAACAACAAAATCCTGGGGCAACACACCGCGAGCGCGGCGCCCGCTCCTGCAGGCGCTGCCGTGCCGGGGGACAGTCCCCCTGCCCCGGACACAGCCCGCAGGGACACCCAGCGCCGCCCGCAGCGATGGGCCGGGGGCCGCTGCGGAGGGTCCGGGCCGCCCATCCGCTCCGGGGGGGCCCCGGGGAGGCTCC